>CAUVZT010000011.1:1266926-1409402 GCA_963556525.1 Cochlearia excelsa
GTTGATCTTGACTCTTCGTGTAGCAAGGTAGGATAGTGCCCTTGACCATTTGCTCTCTAACCTTGTGACAATCCACCTCTATGTGTTTAGTCCTCTCATGGAAGACCGAGTTTGTTGCTATGTGGATGGCCGCTTGATTATCACAATGCATGGTCATTGGTGCTTCAATCTTGAATCCCAAATCTCCTAATAAGTTCTTGAGCCACATGAGTTCTTGAGTCAACTTCCTCATGGCTCTATACTCGGCTTCGGCGGTTGAGCAAGATACTATCTTTTGCTTCTTTGTCTTCCATGTGACAAGGTTGCCACCAATGAAAGTGCAATAGCCGGTGGTTGACCGTCTACTCTCTAGATCCCCGGCATAGTCCGCGTCACAATATCCAATGACCTCCGTGTTCTTGTTGCAACCCATCCAAATACCCAAACTTGAGGTTCCTTTGAGATAGCCCAAGATCCTCATGATCATGTTCCAATGGTGTTGCTTCGGCTTTTGCATGTGTTGGGAGACTTGGCAACCCATTCACGGCTTTGAGATAAAGCATAGGTCCGGTCTAGTGATCGTCAAGTAGATGAGCTTACCCACTAGCCGTCTATAGAGCATTGGGTCTCGGTACGGTTGATCATCCTCACTACCTTCTTGAATGGTCTTGTAGCCGTCTTCAAGAGGAGTCTTAGCCACCTTTGTACCTATCATATTGACAACACTTAAAAGATCATGGGTGTACTTCCTTTGGGAAAGAAATAGACCTTCTCTAGATCTACACACTTCAATCCCAAGGAAGTACTTAAGAGTACCTAAGTCCTTAATATCAAATTTAGATTTAAGGAAAGATTTGGTTTCTTGAATACCTCCCTTGTTGTTTCCGGAGATGATGATGTCGTCTACATACACTAGTACCACTACTATACCTTCTTGGTTTTGTAGGGTAAAGAGGGTATGCTCGGCTTGTGATCTCTTGAATCCTTTTTGCCATCAATGTTGAGCTAAGCTTGTGATACCAAGCTCTAGGTGATTGCTTGAGACCGTAGATGGCTTTTCTTAACCGTAGGACTTTCCGGGAGTGATTTCTAGGCCAGGTGGTGGAGTCATGTAGACTTCCTCTTCAAGCTCTCCTTGTAGGAAGGCATTCTTCACATCCATTTGGAAGAGATCCCATGATAGGTTAGTGGCAAGTGATAAGATTACCCGAACCGTGTGGAGTTTTGCAACCGGGGCAAATGTGTCTAGGTAGTCCTCTCCATAAGTTTGAGTAAAGCCTCTTGCTACCAATCTTGCCTTGTGTCTCTCTATCTCTCCATTGCTTAGATATTTGATGGTGAAGACATATCTTGAGCTCACGGCCTTTTTCCTTTTTGGTAGGTTGGTTTCATAGAAAGTTTCATTGTCTTCCATGGCCTTGTTCTCGGCTTCAACCGCTTTAACCCAAACTTCCTCCTTCATTGCCTCTTCATAAGTCCTTGGAATAACTTGTTGATCCATGGAGGTGGTAAAGGCTTGATGTTCCTTTGGAAAGCTTGCTAGAGAACACACGGCTTGAGTTGGATGTGCCTCGGCTTTGTTGTTAAAGTACACCCTAGTGTTGACCCAATTGGATGGATGTCTCTTGACTCTAGTGCTCCTTCTTAGAACCGGCGGCTCTTCTTCTTGGGACACACCTTGGTCATGAACTTCTTGATCATTTTGTTGTTGAGTATTAGTCTCGGTTGAGGCTTGTGGTTCTTCTTGACCATTTGACTCTCCCCGGACGTAGTTGGTTCTTGAGTACCGGCTTGCTCATTGTTCTCCCCCTCATGATCAAGGTGGGTTTCTTGATGATGTGCCCCGTACATGGAGCCGAGCCGGCTTGAAGATCGGGAACCAAGCATGGAACCGGCGGACATGAAGATCGGGAACCAGACCGATATGGAGCGGGTCGATATGAAGATCGAGAACCGACCGATATGAAGCGGCCGATATGATCGAGAGTACGGCCGAGCCGTGTACCGAGATCGACCCACGGACGTCCGGATCAAAACTTCAACCAGATTCTCGACCAAATAACCGAGCCGACCAAACGGAAGTTATCCACGACGATCAACTCGATCTTCCGGGACCGATGGACCCGAGGCCGACCGAGGTTTCTCCCTTCGAACCATTTGGCCCGTCCCGCATGTACCGATGGCCGTGTTGATAAACTGACCGGGTGCGTGATACTCCTAAACCGCGGCGCATGAAACATCGACCATCGACCAAGTAGCCGAAAAGACATTAAGCGCCGAATGGTCATCTTTGCTTGGTCAACAATAATTTCCGCGCCACATTTAAAAATTAGTCAAAGACCTCTTTTTCAATGCATTGTTTTCCACAACCTCAATTTATGTCTTTGACTAGAAACACTATAAGTATGTAATCTTTTTGTTGGAATAAGATCATCGAATATTTTATCAACCTTTTGGAGTTTCACTCTTTGTTCTTTGTAAGAACTTCTCTTGTTTCTTGGTGAGTCATATCCAAGCAAACATTTCCTCAAATCGTTGGACTTGTGCGTCATATCAAGCAACGACGAGAGAACCCTTCATTGGTGGACTTGTGCGTCATATCAAGCACCCTTGAAGTCGGGAATATCAAAGGCCTTCCGCAACCTTTGTGCGACCCTTCAATCCAACCAGTTCTCCTTTCGGAGTTCATATCCCCAAAACCGTACCATTAGAGTGATCCCGTTCCTAGGGTCCTTCAAGTGGTATCAGAGCCACTCTTCTGGTATCTTCTTATTCATTTCATCTTCTCATCTTCTCATCTTCTTTTAAACACTTCTTATTCTACCTATCTTAAATTCGGACCCCTCATTACCATCCGATTTAAAAAAAAAAAAAAAAAAAAAAAAAAAAAAAAACAAAAGAAAACAAAAGAAAAGAAAAGAAAAAGTTTCAAAGTCATATTGACGGATTGGTGGTGGAAGAGAAAGCCTGCTGGCTGAGGAGAAATCCAGCCTTTGAGGTGGTTAAAACGGATTTCAAAAACACTAAAATCTCTTATCTTTCTATCTTTAAGAAAATTCTCTTTTGTTTGCTTAGACTTGTCCATTGGGATTCCTAGACTCGTTCTTCTTAGAACCTTGAGTGGAAACTCGTTTGTGAGATCACCAAAAATCCGAGGGAAACACTTGAGTGGGCGAGGATCAAACACTTGAGAGAGTGAGAAATTTTTATCTAACGTTGTTGTTTTAAGAAATTTCGGGAACCATGAGTAGTGACGAAGAAAGAAACCGACCGGAAAACTCTAACCATGGATTAACTAATTTCCAAATGCGTGCTTTGAATGATTCTATGACTAACATGATGAATGCAGGTTTAGAACAGATTCACCGGCGACTTGATGAGATTCAAACCAGCCGACAAACTCATGCCCGGACCGAAGCAAGACGAGGTCGACCAAGTAGGCGCTACCGGTCCAACGATGAGATCAACGAGGAAGACGTCCAAGAGGATGAAGACCGATCGACCAACCGGCCTAGGAGAGGTCAACGAAACCGAGAGCAAGGTGAGTTCAATCCATTTGCTAGGAACGATAACATCACTAATCACCTAGGAGGATTAAAATTGAAAATCCCAACTTTTAGTGGTAAAAATGATCCGGATGCCTTCCTTGAGTGGGAAAGAAAAATTGAATTGGTTTTTGATTGCCAAAACTTGTCGAAATTAAAAAGGTTAGATTGGGCTGCCACTGAATTCACGGGCTATGCTATTAACTGGTATGATCAAGTTGTGACTCATAGGAGGAGAACAGGTGAGAGGCCAATTGAGACATGGGCCGAGCTTTCCATGCTGATGAGGAAGCGATTTGTTCCTACTCACTACCACCGTGAACTACACCAGAAGCTAAGGCGTTTGCTTCAAGGCACCAAGTCCGTGGAAGACTACTACCAAGAGATGGAAGTCTTGATGATTAAAGCGGATGTAGAAGACCATTAGAAGCCACTATGGCACGATTTCTTTCAGGACTCAACCGTGACATCCAAGATCGAATGGAGCTTCAAGAGTATGTTACTATTGAGCAGATGCTACACAAAGCCATCTTGATCGAACAACAAGTCAAAAGAAAAGGCTACTCAAAACCGGCCTTTACTCCCAAACCGGCCTTTACTCCTAAACCAAGCTATCAAGACAAGGGTAAGTCGTCTACCACAACAAATAACGTTTTTAAAACTGATGCTCCTGCTCGTTTTGACAAAGGAAAGGCGATAGAGACTTCCGGCCGAGCAAGAGACATTAGGTGTTTCAAATGTCAGGGCCTAGGACACTATGCCAAGGATTGCCCAAACCAACGTGTGATGATTCTCATGGAGAATGGTGACATCGAGTCTGAGGAAGAAGAGGAAAGTAAGGAAGACTTGGGTCCTATCTTTGATGAGGAAGAAGACGCTTTTGATTATCCCCATCACGGACCACTTCTCGTTACTCGAAGAGCATTAAGCGTACAACCCAAAACCAACGACAAAGAACAAAGGGAGAATCTCTTTCACTCTCGTTGTTTAATTTCGAAAAAGTTTGTTCTTTGATCATTGATGGAGGTAGTTGCACTAACGTGCCTAGTGACATCCTTGTAAAGAAACTTGGGCTCGTCACTCGGCCTCTTTCTCATCCTTTCGAGGTTGGAATGGCTCAATGAGACCGGAGAACAATACGTCAAGGAACAAGTCACAATTCCTCTTACCATTGGACGATATGAGGATGAGGTCGTCGCAATGTTCTGCCCATGGACGCCTGCCATATCCTTTTGGGACGGCCGTGGCAATTTGATAAGAAAGCTGTCCATGATGGTTTCACCAACCGGCACTCCTTTGACCATAAAGGGAAAAAGATCACACGGTACCGTTAACACCTTCGGAAGTTCACCAAGACCAGGTCCAACTCAAAAAGAACCGGGACAAAGAGACCAAGTCACCGAACCAGAATCGTCTAAAAGAAACTCCAATTTCTTCATCAAAGAAAACCGAGGTCGGAAATCTCTTTACTCTCAAAAGCCATTTCTTTTACTCGTGTATAAGGAATCTTTGATGGCTTCATCTTCTGACCTTGCACCGGAGGTTCCGAGTGAACTTTTAGATATTTTGCAGAATTTTACTGATGTCTTTCCAGATGAGAATCCTAAGGGATTGCCACCGATACGAGGCATTGAGCATCAGATAGATTTTGTTCCAGGCGCATCTTTGCCGAACCGGCCAGCCTATCGTACCAATCCGGTGGAGACCAAGGAGCTTCAAAAACAGATCGGAGACCTTCTTGAGAAAGGCTATATCCGTGAAAGCCTCAGTCCTTGTGCCGTGCCCGTACTACTTGTGCCCAAAAAGGATGGGACTTGGCGCATGTGTGTGGACTGCCGCGCCATCAACAACATCACGGTAAAGTATAGGCATCCCATTCCTAGACTAGACGACATGTTAGATGAGTTGCATGGTTCATGTATTTTCTCCAAAATTGATTTGAAAAGTGGTTACCATCAAATAAGGATGAAAGAGGGTGATGAATGGAAAACGGCATTTAAAACCAAACTAGGGTTATATGAATGGCTTGTAATGCCATTTTGGCTTACTAATGCACCTAGTACTTTCATGCGGTTGATGAATCACGTCTTGAGATCTTTTATAGGTCATTTTGTTGTAGTTTACTTTGATGACATTCTTATTTATAGCAAAAACCTTGACGATCATAGGAAGCACTTGAATTCTGTTCTTGAAATTCTTAGAAAAGAGAGACTCTTTGCAAATCTTGGTAAA
This sequence comes from Cochlearia excelsa, assembly GCA_963556525.1. NCBI lineage: Eukaryota > Viridiplantae > Streptophyta > Magnoliopsida > Brassicales > Brassicaceae > Cochlearia > Cochlearia excelsa. Next base: position 1,272,683 of record CAUVZT010000011.1, read on the forward strand.
TGCTCTTTTGGAACAGATCACGTGGTGTTCTTAGGTTTTGTTGTAGGTGCTGATGGACTTAGGGTGGACGAGGAAAAGGTCAAGGCCATCCGTGACTGGCCAAGTCCAACAACCGTGAGTGAAGTGAGAAGTTTCCATGGACTTGCTGGATTCTATAGGCGGTTTGTTCCAAACTTCAGTACCATTGCAGCCCCATTGACCGAAGTAATCAAGAAGAATGTTGGATTCAAATGGGAACAAGATCAAGAAGAGGCATTCCAGATTCTCAAAGGGAAGTTGACCCAAGCTCCTTTACTTGTACTTCCTGATTTTTCTAAAGCTTTTGAGATTGAATGTGATGCCTCGGGCGTGGGTATTGGTGCTGTTTTGATGCGGAAAAGAAGCCCATTGCCTACTTCGGTGAAAAGCTTGGAGGAGCCACGCTTAACTATCCCACTTATGACCAAGAGTTGTATGCTTTGGTGAGAGCTCTTCAAACGTGGCAACATTACCTTTGGCCGAAGGAGTTCATCATCCACACCGACCACCAATCTCTAAAACATCTCAAAGGTCAGCAAAAGTTGAACAAAAGGCATGCCCGTTGGGTAGAGTTCATTGAGACATTTCCATATGTCATAAAGTACAAGCAAGGTAAGGAAAACGTTGTGGTTGATGCCTTGTCTCGGAGGTATACTCTTCTTTCAGCCCTTGAAACTAAACTGCTTGGTTTTGAATTTATCAAGGACTTGTATGCAACCGATCCTGATTTCAAGGAGATTGTTCAAAAATGTTCCAAAACGGCTTATGGAAAATATTTTCAAAATTCTGGATTTTTATTCTTTGATAACCGTTTGTGTGTGCCCCAATGTTCTTTGAGGGAGTTGTTTCTTAGGGAAGCTCATGGCGGAGGACTCATGGGACACTTTGGAATAAAGAAAACCTACAAGGCCGTTTACGATCATTTCTATTGGCCAAGCTTGAAAAAGGATGTAGAAAGGATTTGTGATCGTTGTGTGGTTTGTAAGAAATCAAAGACTAAAGCATCAAATCACGGTTTGTACTCGGCCCTACCTATTCCTTCTCATCCATGGGTAGACATTTCTATGGATTTTGTACTTGGTTTGCCTAGATCAAAAGCTGGTCGAGACTCTATCTTTGTGGTTGTAGATAGATTTTCGAAAATGGCTCATTTCATTCCATGCCATAAAACCGATGATCTTGTTCAAGTTGCTGATTTATTCTTTAGAGAAATAGTTAGGTTGCATGGAATGCCTAGGACCATTGTTTCGATCGTGATGCTAAGTTCCTTAGCTATTTTTGGAAAACCTTATGGTCTAAGTTAGGAACGAGATTGATGTTTTCAACAACTTGTCATCCTCAAACTGATGGTCAAACCGAGGTTGTGAATCGAACCTTATCCGCATTACTTAGATCATTGGTTAAAAATAATCTTAGGCTTTGGGAAGAATGTTTACCTCATGTGGAATTTGCTTATAATCATGCTATGCATTCGGCTACCAAGTTCTCTCCTTTTGAGGTTGTTTACGGGTTTAATCCTTTATCTCCACTTGATCTTTTACCTTTGCCTTTAAGTGAAAGAGTTAGTACAGATGGTAAAAGGAAGGCTGATACTATCAAGAAGCTGCATGAGCGAGTTCATGCCAACATTAAAACCCGAACCGAAAGCTACAAGAAATATGCCGACAAGAAAAGAAAGGAGGTGGTTTTCAAGGAAGGTGATCTTGTTTGGGTCCACTCCTGGAAAGAACGGTTTCCGAAGAAAGAAAGTCAAAACTCATGCCTAGGGTTGATGGTCCATTTCAGATCCTTAGGAAGATCAACGACAACGCTTATCAACTTGATTTACAAGGTAAGTATGACATCTCTTCAAGCTTTAATGTTGCTGATCTTTCTCCGTTTCATGTAGATGATCCGGATTTGTGGGCAAATCCTTTTAAAGAAGGAGGGGATGATGTGCCCCGGTACATGGAGCCGAGCCGGCTTGAAGATCGGGAACCAAGCATGGAACCAGGCGGACATGAAGATCGGGAACCGACCGATATGGAGCGGGTCGATATGAAGATCGAGAACCGGACCGATATGAAGCAGGCCGATATGATCGAGAGTACGGCCGAGCCGTGTACCGGATCGACCCACGGACGTCCGGATCAAAACTTCAACCAGATTCTCGACCAAATAACCGAGCCGACCAAGCGGAAGTTATCCACGACGATCAACTCGATCTTCCAGGACCGATGGACCCGAGGCCGACCGAGGTTTCTCCCTTCTGAACCATTTCGCCCGTCCCGCATGTACCGATGGCCGTGTTGATAAACGACCGGGTGCGTGATACTCCTAAACCGCGGCGCATGAAACATCGACCATCGACCAAGTAGCCGAAAAGACATTAGCGCAGCCGAATGGTCATCTTTGCTTGGTCAACAATAATTTCCGCGCCACATTTAAAAATTAGTCAAAGACCTCTTTTTCAATGCATTGTTTTCCACAACCTCAATTTATGTCTTTGACTAGAAACACTATAAGTATGTAATCTTTTTGTTGGAATAAGATCATCGAATATTTTATCAACCTTTTGGAGTTTCACTCTTTGTTCTTTGTAAGAACTTCTCTTGTTTCTTGGTGAGTCATATCCAAGCAAACATTTCCTCAAATCGTTGGACTTGTGCGTCATATCAAGCAACGACGAGAGAACCCTTCATTGGTGGACTTGTGCGTCATATCAAGCACCCTTGAAGTCGGGAATATCAAAGGCCTTCCGCAACCTTTGTGCGACCCTTCAATCCAACCAGTTCTCCTTTCGGAGTTCATATCCCCAAAACCGTACCATTAGAGTGATCCCGTTCCTAGGGTCCTTCACTTGAGTTGGTTCCTCACTTGTTGTTTCTTCATAGCTATCCATACCAAGATTCCTCATCAAGTTCCTAAGACTTGTAGCTCTATCTCGTAACAACTTCGGGTAAGTCTTTGACATTCTCCCAATTGTTTTCCTTGTAGTAGCTTTGTCCTTCTAGAAACTTGACCTCTCTTGATACCAACACCCTTCTTGTTTCGGGTACATAGCATTTATACCCCTTTTGGGTGTTTGAGTAGCCAATGAACATAGCCTTGGTGCTTTTGGCTTCAAGCTTGTTCCTTTGCTCACTAGGTACAAACACATAGCACACACAACCGAACACTCTTAGATGATTGATAAAAGGATTAGTTTTATTCAATACCTTGAATGGAGATTCATTCTTCAAGACTTGTGTTGGTGTGCGGTTGATAAGATAGCATGCCGTGAGAACCCCATCGGACCAAAACCTCTTTGGTATGTTCATGTGGAACATCATGGACCGTGTCACTTCCATTAAGTGCCGGTTCTTCCTTTCGGCTACACCATTTTGTTGTGGTGTGTATGGGCATGTGGTTTGATGGAGGATCCCATGCTTGGCTATGTGTTCTTTGAATGCTCTACTTGTGTATTCTCCACCATTGTCGGACCTAAAAGTCTTAATCTTGACATTATAGTGGTTAGTCACATAGTTTTGAAAATTTTGAAAAGCTTCTAATACCCTATCTTTTGTTTGTAAAAGGGTGACCCAAGTGTATTTAGAGCTTTCATCTATGAATGTGACAAAGTATGAGTGATTATCCCTAGACTTACAAGGTGATGACCATACATCCGAATGCACAAGTTCAAAAGGTTTATATATCATGTTTGATTTTTGAAAAACGGTTCGGCAATGTTTACCTAAGATACATGCTTCACAAGTTTCATGATTAAACTTAACATTAGGCAAAATGGTTTTCAAAGCATTTAAATGAGGATGACCAAGTCTATAATGCCAAATAACATTGTTTACTTCGGATAAAACCGTTTTAAAAGCATGACAAAACAAAGCATTAGAAGTATTAAAGGAGTTTTTCTCTAGGACATAGAGATCGCCTCTTGTGATCCCCTTTCCCACAATCCTTTTACTCTCAATATCCTGAAAAATCACATCATTAGGACCGAAGATAACATTGCAATTTAAGTCACAAGCTATTTGTTTAACGGATAGAAGATTAGAAGTGAAACTAGGCATGTAAAGGGCCTTAGATTCTCTATCAAATAGTTTAAGGTTCCCTAATCCTTCTATAGGTATTTTACTCCCATTTGCAATGATTACATTCCCTAGAGCCGGTTCTATGTCACTAATCAAGTCTAGGTTACTAATCATGTGATGAGAAGCACCGAATCAATGACAATAGGTTTACTAAGATCTTTACCAAGGATGTTAGCACTAAGGGAGTAAAAGGGAGTTTTACCAATACCAGAGCCTTTTAAAGCCTTGAGAAGAGCATCGAGATCGGATCTCCTCACAAAGTCATCCTTGAAAGGAACAATGGCCGAGCTCTCTTCTTCCTTGTTGCTCCGGTTTGACCCACTTGTACTCGGACTTCTCATGGTGTCATCGTTGGAGAAATGCGCCTTGGCGTCCTTGAACTTGGCCGGCTTGAGATGAGGGTGAAGACTCCAGCACTTGTCCTTGGTATGTCCCTTCTTCTTGCAGTGGTCACAAAGCAAGGACCTCCTTTCTTCATAGGTTCTTGAAGAGGGTTTGAATTCTACCTTGTTGGCCGAGACCAACTCATTCTTGCTATCAAAAAGATCTATGGACCCTTGTTCCCTTTGCAATTGAGAGCACACTTCTTCAAGGTTTGGTAAGATGTCCGAGCGTAGAAGATGCTTGATGATGTCCTTGTAGCTACCGTTGAGGGTGAGGAGCAAGCCAAAGACTTTGTCTTGTTCCCTTCGTTCGTTTAAGACTCTAGGTTCCACGGTGCTTGGTCGGAGCATCTCTAGCTCGGCCCATAGTGATCTAAACCTCCCAAAATGTTTGGTGAACTCGGTGTCTTCTTGATTAAGGTCATTGATTGCCTTCTTGACTTCATACACCCGGCTTAGATTGGAGACGTTGCCATAGACGGTTTGTAGGGTATCCCACAATTCCTTAGCACTTTCACAATATGAATAGGCTTCTAGGATGGAGGATTCAAGGGATCCTTGGATGATTCCAAGGACCTTTTGGTCTAGTTGAAACCACTTCTCATCATCGTTGGTAAGCTCATTGTTAAACTCGATAGGAGCTTCTTGCCGTGTGATAATGTGATTCCAATAACCACGGCCACAAAGGGCTATCTTCATGGTTCTAGCCCATAGAAGATAGTTTATGCCTTTAAGAGTAACCGGGCAGAGATTCTTCTTTTGTTCTTTGTCTTCCATTGGTTTTGAAATTTCTTGGTTTGAAAGTTCAGATCTAGAAAAGACGAAGACGAGGAATCGTTACCGAGGATGCCCGTAAAGAGAATGCTCGGTGTCGAGAAATTTTGTAACCGAGAAAAAATTGTAGCCGGGCGCCGAAAAATCCCGAGCGCCGAGAACTTTGGCCGAGAGAGTTTTGTAGCGGAAGCGAGAACGGTTCAAGAGCTTAGATGCTCTGATACCATGTTAGATTTCGATAAGATTTAAGTGTGTTTAAGTGTTTGTGTTCTTGAGTTCTATGAAGAACATCAAGAACAAGAGAGAGAGAGTAATGAGAGAGAGAGTTTGATCCGAATTAGTTTCATTAAGATTGGATAACTTTGGAGTTTACAAGAGATAGGATATATATAATCAATAAACAAGTCGCCCAAAATGGCATCAAGAGAATATGCTGAAAACGTCACTATCGGTGTGGTTAGCCGCGCTTCCTTAACTCGGTCCGTGATTGTACGGCCGAGTGTGTTACACGCTCCTTAAGTCACACATGTGACCAAGCTTGTAACGGCTCTTTTGCAACGGCTCCTTGCTTCTAGATCCTTCTCCTTATCTCTCCTTTGGTAACGGTCATATTATTAAGAGAATACTTTGGCCAATGCTTGGTCCACAAGTATGGGCACTTATCTTAATGGACAATGTATCCGGATAAGCGCCTTGGTCTCTTTAATACCCACATCCGAGGCCATATAAGCTGCAATGGCTGAATGAAGGAGGAGCCTTGACGGTTACTCACCATGTCAAGGTAGCCTTTGCCATAGGAAAGTATGAGGATGACATACTCTGTGATGTCTTGCCCATGGGCTCGAGCCACATCTGCTGGGTAGACCGTAGCAATCATACCGCAAAGTTCTTCATGATGGATACACCAACAAGCACTCCTTTGAGTTCAAAGGCCGGAAAATCACCCTCCTCCCTCTCACACCTAGCGAGATCTACCAAGACCAACTCTACATCAAGCTAAAGAACGAGAAGGATAAAGAGATACCGCCTAATACCAACCTCCTCATCCACTCTAGTAAAGTTTTCAAAGACTTGAACTCTGAACTACCTATTTTGATGCTTATATATAGAGAAACGCTTATCAGTTTAACCGAGTTTGCACGGGATCTTCCTAGTGGTATGTCTCAACTTTTGCAGGATTTTAAGGACGTGTTCCCGGAGGACGCCCCGCCGGGACTACCACCTATCGGAGGGATCGAGCATCAGATAGACTTGGTGCCCGGAGCTGCCTTGCCGACCCGGCCTGCTTACCGCACCAACCCGGCCGAGACCAAAGAACTCCAAAGCCAAGTAGAGGAACTGATGAAGAAGGGTCACATCCGTGAGAGTATGAGTCCTTGTGCCGTCCCGGTTTTACTGGTGCCAAAGAAAGATGGGACGTGGCGCATGTGTGTTGATTGCCGAGCCATCAACAACATCACGGTTAAGTATCGCCACCCTATCCCTAGACTTGATGATATGTTAGATGAATTGTGTGGTTCTAACGTGTTTTCTAAGATCGATCTTAAGAGTGGTTATCATCGGATTAGGATGAAGGAAGGTGACGAATGGAAGACCGCCTTTAAGACTAAGCAAGGATTGTATGAATGGCTTGTAATGCCCTTCGGTTTAACTAATGCTCCTAGTACCTTTATGCGGTTAATGAATCATGTGTTGAGGTCCTTTATAGGTGTCTTTGTAGTTGTTTACTTTGATGATATACTTGATCTATAGCAGGGACATGGAGGCCCACCTCACTCACATCCAAATGGTGCTAGAAGTACTTCGGAAGGAACGCTTGTTTGCTAACCTCAACAAATGTACCTTTTGCACTAACCGAGTTATTTTCCTAGGCTTTGTTGTAAGTGCGGACGGCGTACGGGTTGACGAGGACAAGATAAAGGCCATCCGAGATTGGCCGAGCCCTAAGAGCGTCGGAGAAGTTAGGAGTTTTCATGGCCTAGCCGACTTCTATCGCCGGTTCGTCAAAGACTTTAGCACCATAGCCGCACCACTCACTGAAGTCATCAAGAAGGAAGTAGGGTTCAAGTGGGAAGCCGCCCAAGAGCAAGCCTTTCAGGCTCTTAAAGAGAAGCTTATCAATTCCCCTCTACTTGCTTTACACGATTTTATGAAAACTTTTGAAATTGAGTGTGATGCGTACGGTGTAGGCATTGGAGCTGTTCTAATGCAGGACAAAAGACCCATTGCTTACTTCAGCGAGAAGTTAGGAGGCTCAACGGTCAACTACCCAACATATGACAAGGAGCTATACGCGCTGGTGAGGGCTCTACAAACATGGCAGCACTATCTGTGGCCCAAGGAGTTCGTTATACACACGGACCATGAATCCTTGAAACATCTAAAGGGTCAACAGAAGCTGAACCGGAGGCATGGACGTTGGATAGAATTCATCGAGACCTTCCCATATGTCATTAAGTACAAGAAAGGTAAGGACAATGTAGTCGCCGATGCATTGTCCCGGAGGTACACTCTTCTTAGTACTTTAACGTCTAAACTTATTGGATTCGAGAGATTGAAAGAATTATATGAGGTAGACAATGAGTTTAGTGAGGCGTATAGGAAGTGTGCAAAATTCTCTTGTGATGGTTACTATAGGCATGATGGATATCTCTTTTATCACCATAAGTTGTGTGTGCCTAATGTTTCTGTTAGAGAGTTGTTAGTCGGCGAATCCCATGGGGGTGGACTTGCGGGCACTTTGGAGTTACTAAGACTCTTCACGCCTGCAAAAACACTTCCATTGGCCTGGCATGAGAAAGGACGTTGAGAAGGTATGTTCTAGGTGTGCCACATGCAAACGGGCTAAGAGTAAAGTCCAACCGCACGGTTTGTATCTTCCTTTACCCATTCCTGAGCACCCTTGGACAGATATATCGATGGACTTTGTGATAGGATTGCCTAGGACTAAGACTGGTAGAGACTCGATCTTTGTGGTTGTTGATAGGTTTTCTAAGATGGCTCACTTTATTGCTTGTCATAAGACCGATGATGCCGTTAATGTGGCTAACTTGTTCTTTAGAGAAGTTGTTAGGTTGCATGGTATGCCGCTTGTTATTGTGTCTGACAGGGATACGAAGTTTCTTAGCCACTTTTGGAGAACCTTATGGGCAAAGCTAGGAACCAAGCTGACCTTTTCCACCACTTGCCACCCACAAACTGATGGTCAGACGGAAGTAGTCAACCGATCCTTAAGCACCTTGCTAAGGACGATGGTAAGAAGCAATCTCAAGTCGTGGGAGGATTGTCTACCCCACGTTGAGTTTGCTTACAATCATTCTCAACACTCCACTACTTTGTTTTCTCCTTTTGAAATTGTTTATGGGTTTAACTTTGTCATCACCACTAGATTTAATCTCTTTGCCTTTGAGTGAACGTGGCAGCTTAGACGGTAAAAAGAAGGCCGAACAAGTGAGGAAAATCCATGAGAAGGCCAGGATAAACATCGAGCACAAGACACGACTATACGCCAAGAAAGCCAACAAGGGTCGCAAGGAAGTTATCTTCGAAGAAGGCGACCTGGTTTGGGTTCACCTAAGAAAGGAGAGGTTCCCAGCCGAGAGGAAGTCCAAACTGATGCCGAGAGTAGACGGCCCGTTCAAAGTCTTGAAGCGGATCAACGACAACGCTTACAAGATTGATCTCCAAGGGAAGTACACAATTTCTGACTCATTCATTGTTTCTGACTTGTCTCGTTTTATTGCAGATTCTGATTTGAGGTCAAATCCTGTTCAAGTGGGAGAGGATGATGCGATCGTTACCGAACCGACGGACGAGGAAACCGAGTATGAACCAGTACCAGGCAACCGATCAGCCGATCGCAAATTACCGGGCGCCCGATCATCCGGAACCGAGCAACGATCAGTCGGAACCGAGCAACGATTTTCCGGAACCGAGGAAATGCCGAGCAACCAATCATCCGGAACCGAGGAAATGCCGAACTCGCCCGAAAGAGTTATCACCCGGTCAAAATCCAAGGAGCTAGCCAGGCAAGCTCATATGACGATCAATGAAGAGATACTTGGAGGAGCCGACACAAGAAACTGCTTCAACGTCTTCTCCACGGCCACTTGAGGAAGGCCAAGCTGTGGTAGCTAAGCGGACTAGGTGTCTCGCTTGGTACTCTTTCCCACCGGGTTTTAACGAGGCCAAGAAGAACACTACGTCGTCCATTAGCCACCATAGCTTGAAGAGTGTGTTAAAGCAAGGCACTTCCACTACTTGCTTATCTATCCGCAATTTCCTTTTCACATTAGGATTTCCATTTTCTTTACTCGGTTGCAATTTCCATTTTTCTTGTGATTTCCTTTTTCATTAAAACGCGTGAAGCCCTAAAGGAAGCGACTTGTGCTTTCCTATATAAGCTTCACGCCGCACAAATTTGTCTTCATCGAACAACTTAATAGAAAACATAACTTAAGGTTTATCGCCTCTTTGATCTTGAGAAGAGATCGGTTCCGTGTTGATCTTGAGAAGAGATCTGTTCCTCTCCTTGTGCACCCGCCGTTGGAGAGAACTTCTACCACTTGTTAAGCCTCTTCATCGCTTAACAAGTCCTCGCCATCACCGTTACCTCTTTTCATATCCGCCACCATCGTTTCATCCGCGTAGTCCCGCTACTATCCACACATATCCTTCCCATCCTTCACCCGCCTAGCTCAACCTCATTCGGAGAGCAGATCCTTCAAGGCCGATCGTATCAAAACCAAGTTACATGCAACATGAGTTCTTATAAGTTCCTCAATGAGTTTTGTACAAGTTTGACGAACGTATGAAACATCTAACAACGCGTTTAAAGGACTCTAAACCAAGTTTCATGCAACATGAGTGTTTATAAGTGTCTCAATGAGCTTTGTACAAGATTGACGAACTTATGAAACATCTAACAACGCGTTTCTAGGACTCTCAACCAAGTTTCATGCAACATGAGTGCTTATAAGTATCTCAATGAGCTTTGTATAAGTTTGACGAACTTATAAAACATCTAACAACTCGTTTCTAGGAATCTAAACCAAGTTTCATGCAACATGAGAGCTTATAAGTTCCTCAATGAGCTTTGTACAAGTTTGACGAACGTATGAAACATCTAACAACGTGTTTTTAGGACTCTAAACCAAGTTTAATGCAACATTAGAGCTTATAAGTTCCTCAATAAGCTTTATACTAGTTTGACGAACTTTTGAAACATCTAACAACGCGTTTCTAGGACTCTAAACCAAGTTTCATGCAACATGAGTGCTTATAAGTTCCTCAATGATCTTTGTACAAGTTTCACGAACTAATGAAACATCTAACAACGCGTTTCTAGGACTCTAAACCAAGTTACATGCAACATGAGTTCTTATAAGTTCCTCAATGAGCTTTGTACAAGTTTGACGAACATATGAAACATCTAACAACGCGTTTCTAGGACTCTAAACCAAGTTTCATGCAACAAGAGTGCTTATAAGTATCTCAATGAGCTTTGTATAAGTTTAACGAACTTATGAAACATCTAACAACGCGTTTCTAGGACTCTAAATCAAGTTTCATGCAACATGAGAGCTTATAAGTTCCTCAATGAGCTTTGTACAAGTTTGACGAACGTATGAAACATCTAACAACGCGTTTCTAGGTATCTAAACAAAGTTTCATGCAACATGAGTGCTTATAAGTTCTTCAATGAGCTTTGTACAAGTTTCACAAAATTATGAAACATCTAACAACGCGTTTCTAGGACTCTAAACCAAGTTTCATGCAAGATGAGTGCTTATAAGTTCCTCAATGAGCTTTGTACAAGTTTGACAAACGTATGAAACATCTAACAACACGTTTCTAAAACTCTAAACCAAGTTTCATGCAAGATGAGTGCTTATAATTTCCTCAATAAGCTTTGTACAAGTTTGACGAACGTATGAAACATCTAACAAATCGTTTCTAGGACTCTAAACCAAGTTTCATGCAACATGAGAGCTTATAAGTTCCTCAATGAGCTTTGTACAAGTTTGACGAACTTATGAAAAATCTAACAACGCGTTTCTAGGACTCTAAACCAAGTTTTATGCAACATGAGTGCTTATAAGTATCTCAATGAGCTTTGTATAAGTTTGACGAACTTATGAAACATCTAAGAACTCGTTTCTAGAACTCTAAACCAAGTTTCATGCAACATGAGAGCTTATAAGTTCCTCAATGAGCTTTGTACAAGTTTGACGAACGTATGAAACATCTAACAACGTGTTTTTAGGACTCTAAACCAAGTTTAATGCAACATGAAAGCTTATAAGTTCCTCAATGAGGTTTATACAAGTTTGACGAACTTATGAAACATCTAACAACGCGTTTCTAGGACTCTAAACCAAGTTTAATGCAACATGAGTGCTTATAAGTTCCTCAATGAGCTTTGTACAAGTTTCGAGAACTTATGAAACATCTAACAACGCGTTTCTAGGACTCTAAACCAAGTTTCATGCAACATGAGAGCTTATAAGTTCCTCAATGAGCTTTGTACAAGTTTCACGAACTTATGAAACATCTAACAACGCGATTCTAGGACTCTAAACCAAGTTACATGCAACATGAGTTCTTATAAGTTCCTCAATGAGCTTTGTACAAGTTTGACGAACGTACGAAACATCTAACAAATCGTTTCTAGGACTCTACACCAAGTTTCATGCAACATGAGAGCTTCTAAGTTCCTCAATGAGCTTTGTACAAGTTTGACGAACGTATGAAACATCTAACAACGCGTTTCTAGGACTCTAAACAAAGTTTCATGCAAGATGAGTGCTTATAAGTTCCTCAATGAGCTTTGTACAAGTTTGACAAACGTATGAAACATCTAAGAACGCGTTTCTAAAACTCTAAACCAAGTTTCATGCAAGATGAGTGCTTATAAGTTCCTCAATAAGCTTTGTACAAGTTTGACGAACGTATGAAACATCTAACAAATCGTTTCTAGGACTGTAAACCAAGTTTCATGCAACAAGAGAGCTTATAAGTTCCTCAATGAGCTTTGTACAAGTTTGACGAACTTATGAAACATCTAACAACGCGTTTCTAAGACTCTAAACCAAGTTTCATGCAACATGAGTGCTTATAAGTATCTCAATGAGCTTTGTATAAGTTTGACGAACTTATGAAACATCTAAGAACTCGTTTCTAGGACTCTAAACCAAGTTACATGTGACATGAGAGCTTATAAGTTCCTCAATGAGCTTTGTACAAGTTTGACGAACGTATGAAACATCTAACAACGTGTTTTTAGGACTCTAAATCAAGTTTCATGCAACATGAGAGCTTATAAGTTCCTCAATGAGCTTTGTAAAAGTTTGACGAACGTATGAAACATCTAACAACGTGTTTTTAAGACTCTAAACCAAGTTTAATGCAATATGAGAGCTTATAAGTTCCTCAATGAGCTTTATACAAGTTTGACAAACTTATGAAACATCTAACAACGCGTTTCTAGGACTCTAAACCAAGTTTCATGCAACATGAGTGCTTATAAGTTCCTCAATGAGCTTTGTACAAGTTTCACGAACTTATGAAACATCTAACAACTCGTTTCTAGGACTCTAAACCAAGTTACATGCAACATGAGTTCTTATAAGTTCCTCAATGAGCTTTGTACAAGTTTGACGAACGTATGAAACATCTAACAACGCGTTTCTAGGACACTAAACCAAGTTACATGCAACATGAGTTCTTATAAGTTCCTCAATGAGCTTTGTACAAGTTTGACGAACGTATGAAACATCAAACAACGCATTTCGAGGACTCTAAACCAAGTTTCATGCAACATGAGTGCTTATAAGTATCTCAATGAGCTTTGTATAAGTTTGACGAACTTATGAAACATCTAAGAACTCGTTTCTAGGACTCTAAACCAAGTTTCATGCAACATGAGAGCTTATAAGTTCCTCAATGAGCTTTGTACAAGTTTGACGAACGTATGAAACATCTAACAACGTGTTTTTAGGACTCTAAACCAAGTTTAATGCAACATGAGTGCTTATAAGTTCCTCAATGAGCTTTATACAAGTTTCACGAACTTATGAAACATCTAACAACGCGTTTCTAGGACACTAAACCAAGTTACATGCAACATGAGTTCTTATAAGTTCCTCAATGAGCTTTGTACAAGTTTGACGAACGTATGAAACATCAAACAACGCATTTCGAGGACTCTAAACCAAGTTTCATGCAACATGAGTGCTTATAAGTATCTCAATGAGCTTTGTATAAGTTTGACGAACTTATGAAACATCTAAGAACTCGTTTCTAGGACTCTAAACCAAGTTTCATGCAACATGAGAGCTTATAAGTTCCTCAATGAGCTTTGTACAAGTTTGACGAACGTATGAAACATCTAACAACGTGTTTTTAGGACTCTAAACCAAGTTTAATGCAACATGAGTGCTTATAAGTTCCTCAATGAGCTTTATACAAGTTTCACGAACTTATGAAACATCTAACAACGCGTTTCTAGGACTCTAAACCAAGTTACATGCAACATGAGTTCTTATAAGTTCCTCAATGAGCTTTGTACAAGTTTGACGAACGTATGAAACATCTAACAACGCATTTATAGGACTCGAACCAAGTTTCATGCAACATGAGTGTTTATAAGTGTCTCAATGAGCTTTGTACAAGATTGACGAACTTATGAAACATCTAACAACGCGTTTAAAGGACTCTAAACCAAGTTTCATGCAACATGAGTGTTTATAAGTGTCTCAATGAGCTTTGTACAAGATTGACGAACTTATGAAACATCTAACAACGCGTTTCTAGGACTCTAAACCAAGTTTCATGCAACATGAGTTCTTATAAGTATCTCAATGAGCTTTGTATAAGTTTGACGAACTTCGAAACATCTAACAACTCGTTTCTAAGAATCTAAACCAAGTTTCATGCAACATGAGAGCTTATAAGTTCCTCAATGAGCTTTGTACAAGTTTGACGAACGTATGAAACATCTAACAACGTGTTTTTAGGACTCTAAACCAAGTTTAATGCAACATTAGAGCTTATAAGTTCCTCAATGAGCTTTATACAAGTTTGACGAACTTATGAAACATCTAACAACGCGTTTCTAGGACTCTAAACCAAGTTTCATGCAACATGAGTGCTTATAAGTTCCTCAATGAGCTTTGTACAAGTTTCACGAACTAATGAAACATCTAACAACGCGTTTCTAGGACTCTAAACCAAGTTACATGCAACATGAGTTCTTATAAGTTCCTCAATGAGCTTTGTACAAGTTTGACGAACGTATGAAACATCTAACAACGCGTTTCTAGGACTCTAAACCAAGTTCCATGCAACAAGAGTGCTTATAAGTATCTCAATGAGCTTTGTATAAGTTTAACGAACTTATGAAACATCTAATAACGCGTTTCTAGGACTCTAAATCAAGTTTCATGCAACATGAGAGCTTATAAGTTCCTCAATGAGCTTTGTACAAGTTTGACGAACGTATGAAACATCATCTAACAACGCGTTTCTAGGTATCTAAACAAAGTTTCATGCAACATGAGTGCTTATAAGTTCCTCAATGAGCTTTGTACAAGTTTCACAAAATTATGAAACATCTAACAACGCGTTTCTAGGACTCTAAACCAAGTTTCATGCAAGATGAGTGCTTATAAGTTCCTCAATGAGCTTTGTACAAGTTTGACAAACGTATGAAACATCTAACAACACGTTTCTAAAACTCTAAACCAAGTTTCATGCAACATGAGTGCTTATAAGTTCCTCAATGAGCTTTGTACAAGTTTGACGAACTTATGAAACATCTAACAACGCGTTTCTAGGACTCTAAACCAAGTTTCATGCAACATGAGTGCTTATAAGTATCTCAATGAGCTTTGTATAAGTTTGACGAACTTATGAAACATCTAAGAACTCGTTTCTAGTACTCTAAACCAAGTTTCATGCAACATGAGAGCTTATAAGTTCCTCAATGAGCTTTGTACAAGTTTGACGAACGTATGAAACATCTAACAACGTGTTTTTAGGACTCTAAACCAAGTTTAATGCAACATGAGAGCTTATAAGTTCCTCAATGAGGTTTATACAAGTTTGACGAACTTATGAAACATCTAACAACGCGTTTCTAGGACTCTAAACCAAGTTACATGCAACATGAGTTCTTATAAGTTCCTCAATGAGCTTTGTACAAGTTTGACGAACGTATGAAACATCTAACAACGCATTTATAGGACTCGAACAAAGTTTCATGCAACATGAGTGTTTATAAGTGTCTCAATGAGCTTTGTACAAGATTGACGAACTTAAGAAAAAACTAACAACGCGTTTAAAGGACTCTAAACCAAGTTTCATGCAACATGAGTGTTTATAAGTGTCTCAATGAGCTTTGTACAAGATTGACGAACTTATGAAACATCTAACAACGCGTTTCTAGGACTCTAAACCAAGTTTCATGCAACATGAGTGCTTATAAGTATCTCAATGAGCTTTGTATAAGTTTGACGAACTTATGAAACATCTAACAACTCGTTTCTAAGAATCTAAACCAAGTTTCATGCAACATGAGAGCTTATAAGTTCCTCAATGAGCTTTGTACAAGTTTGACGAACGTATGAAACATCTAACAACGTGTTTTTAGGACTCTAAACCAAGTTTAATGCAACATTAGAGCTTATAAGTTCCTCAATGAGCTTTATACAAGTTTGACGAACTTATGAAACATCTAACAACGCGTTTCTAGGACTCTAAACCAAGTTTCATGCAACATGAGTGCTTATAAGTTCCTCAATGAGCTTTGTACAAGTTTCACGAACTAATGAAACATCTAACAACGCGTTTCTAGGACTCTAAACCAAGTTACATGCAACATGAGTTCTTATAAGTTCCTCAATGAGCTTTGTACAAGTTTGACGAACGTATGAAACATCTAACAACGCGTTTCTAGGACTCTAAACCAAGTTCCATGCAACAAGAGTGCTTATAAGTATCTCAATGAGCTTTGTATAAGTTTAACGAACTTATGAAACATCTAATAACGCGTTTCTAGGACTCTAAATCAAGTTTCATGCAACATGAGAGCTTATAAGTTCCTCAATGAGCTTTGTACAAGTTTGACGAACGTATGAAACATCATCTAACAACGCGTTTCTAGGTATCTAAACAAAGTTTCATGCAACATGAGTGCTTATAAGTTCCTCAATGAGCTTTGTACAAGTTTCACAAAATTATGAAACATCTAACAACGCGTTTCTAGGACTCTAAACCAAGTTTCATGCAAGATGAGTGCTTATAAGTTCCTCAATGAGCTTTGTACAAGTTTGATAAACGTATGAAACATCTAACAACACGTTTCTAAAACTCTAAACCAAGTTTCATGCAACATGAGTGCTTATAAGTTCCTCAATGAGCTTTGTACAAGTTTGACGAACTTATGAAATATCTAACAACGCGTTTCTAGGACTCTAAACCAAGTTTCATGCAACATGAGTGCTTATAAGTATCTCAATGAGCTTTGTATAAGTTTGACGAACTTATGAAACATCTAAGAACTCGTTTCTAGTACTCTAAACCAAGTTTCATGCAACATGAGAGCTTATAAGTTCCTCAATGAGCTTTGTACAAGTTTGACGAACGTATGAAACATCTAACAACGTGTTTTTAGGACTCTAAACCAAGTTTAATGCAACATGAGAGCTTATAAGTTCCTCAATGAGGTTTATACAAGTTTGACGAACTTATGAAACATCTAACAACGCGTTTCTAGGACTCTAAACCAAGTTTAATGCAACATGAGTGCTTATAAGTTCCTCAATGAGCTTTGTACAAGTTTCACGAACTTATGAAACATCTAACAACGCGTTTCTATGACTCTAAACCAAGTTTCATGCAACATGAGAGCTTATAAGTTCCTCAATGAGCTTTGTACAAGTTTCACGAACTTATGAAACATCTAACAACTCGTTTCTAGGACTCTAAACCAAGTTACATGCAACATGAGTTCTTATAAGTTCCTCAATGAGCTTTGTACAAGTTTGACGAACGTATGAAACATCTAACAAATCGTTTCTAGGACTCTACACCAAGTTTCATGCAACATGAGAGCTTATAAGTTCCTCAATGAGCTTTGTACAAGTTTGACGAACGTATGAAACATCTAACAACGCGTTTCTAAGACTCTAAACCAAGTTTCTTGCAACATGAGTGCTTATAAGTTCCTCAATGAGCTTTGTACAAGTTTGACGAACGTATGAAACATCTAACAACGCGTTTCTAGGACTCTAAACAAAGTTTCATGAAAGATGAGTGCTTATAAGTTCCTCAATGAGCTTTGTACAAGTTTGACAAACGTATGAAACATCTAAGAACGCGTTTCTAAAACTCTAAACCAAGTTTCATGCAAGATGAGTGCTTATAAGTTCCTCAATAAGCTTTGTACAAGTTTGACGAACGTATGAAACATCTAACAAATCGTTTCTAGGACTCTAAACCAAGTTTCATGCAACATGAGAGCTTATAAGTTCCTCAATGAGCTTTGTACAAGTTTGACGAACTTATGAAACATCTAACAACGCGTTTCTAGGACTCTAAACCAAGTTTCGTGTAACATGAGTGCTTATAAGTATCTCAATGAGCTTTGTATAAGTTTGACGAACTTATGAAACATCTAAGAACTCGTTTCTAGGACTCTAAACCAAGTTTCATGCAACATGAGAGCTTATAAGTTCCTCAATGAGCTTTGTACAAGTTTGACGAACGTATGAAACATCTAACAACGCGTTTTTAGGAATCTAAACCAAGTTTAATGCAACATTAGAGCTTATAAGTTCCTCAATGAGCTTTATACAAGTTTGACGAAATTATGAAACATCTAACAACACGTTTCTAGGACTCTAAACCAAGTTTCATGCAACATGAGTGCTTATAAGTTCCTCAATGAGCTTTGTACAAGTTTCACGAACTAATGAAACATCTAACAACGCGTTTCTAGGACTCTAAACCAAGTTACATGCAACATGAGTTCTTATAAGTTCCTCAATGAGCTTTGTACAAGTTTGACGAACGTATGAAACATCTAACAACGCATTTATAGGACTCTGAACCAAGTTTCATGCAACATGAGTGTTTATAAGTGTCTCAATGAGCTTTGTACAAGATTGACGAACTTATGAAACATCTAACAACGCGTTTCTAGGACTCTAAACCAAGTTTAATGCAATATGAGTGCTTATAAGTATCTCAATGAGCTTTGTATAAGTTTGACGAACTTATGAAACATCTAACAACTCGTTTCTAGGACTCTAAACCAAGTTTCATGCAACATGAGAGCTTATAAGTTCCTCAATGAGCTTTGTACAAGTTTGACGAACGTATGAAACATCTAACAACGTGTTTTTAGGAATCTAAACCAAGTTTAATGCAACATTAGAGCTTATAAGTTCCTCAATGAGCTTTATACAAGTTTGACGAAATTATGAAACATCTAACAACACGTTTCTAAGACTCTAAACCAAGTTTCATGCAACATGAGTGCTTATAAGTTCCTCAATGAGCTTTGTACAAGTTTCACGAACTAATGAAACATCTAACAACGCGTTTCTAGGACTCTAAACCAAGTTACATGCAACATGAGTTCTTATAAGTTCCTCAATGAGCTTTGTACAAGTTTGACGAACGTATGAAACATCTAACAACGCGTTTCTAGGACTCTAAACCCATTTTCATGCAACAAGAGTGCTTATAAGTATCTCAATGAGCTTTGTATAAGTTTGACGAACTTATGAAACATCTAACAACGCGTTTCTAGGACTCTAAATCAAGTTTCATGCAACATGAGAGCTTATAAGTTCCTCAATGAGCTTTGTACAAGTTTGACGAACGTATGAAACATCTAACAACGCGTTTCTAGGTATCTAAACAAAGTTTCATGTAGCACGAGTGCTTATAAGTTCCTCAATGAGCTTTGTACAAGTTTCACAAAATTATGAAACATCTAACAACGCGTTTCTAGGACTCTAAACCAAGTTTCATGCAAGATGAGTGCTTATAAGTTCCTCAATGAGCTTTGTACAAGTTTGACAAACGTATGAAACATCTAACAACGCGTTTCTAAAACTCTAAACCAAGTTTCATGCAAGATGAGTGCTTATAAGTTCTTCAATAAGCTTTGTACAAGTTTGACGAACGTATGAAACATCTAACAAATCGTTTCTAGGACTCTAAACAAAGTTTCATGCAAGATGAGTGCTTATAAGTTCCTCAATGAGCTTTGTACAAGTTTGACAAACGTATGAAACATCTAAGAACGCGTTTCTAAAACTCTAAACCAAGTTTCATGCAAGATGAGTGCTTATAAGTTCCTCAATAAGCTTTGTACAAGTTTGACGAACGTATGAAACATCTAACAAATCGTTTCTAGGACTCTAAACCAAGTTTCATGCAACATGAGAGCTTATAAGTTCCTCAATGAGCTTTGTACAAGTTTGACGAACTTATGAAACATCTAACAACGCGTTTCTAGGACTCTAAACCAAGTTTCGTGCAACATGAGTGCTTATAAGTATCTCAATGAGCTTTGTATAAGTTTGACGAACTTATGAAACATCTAAGAACTCGTTTCTAGGACTCTAAACCAAGTTTCATGCAACATGAGAGCTTATAAGTTCCTCAATGAGCTTTGTACAAGTTTGACGAACGTATGAAACATCTAACAACGTGTTTTTAGGACTCTAAACCAAGTTTCATGCAACATGAGAGCTTATAAGTTCCTCAATGAGCTTTGTACAAGTTTGACGAACGTATGAAACATCTAACAACGTGTTCTTAGGACTCTAAACCAAGTTTAATGCAATATGAGAGCTTATAAGTTCCTCAATGAGCTTTATACAAGTTTGACGAACATTTGAAACATCTAACAACGTGTTTCTAGGACTCTAAACGAAGTTACATGCTACATGAGTTCTTATAAGTTCCTCAATGAGCTTTGTACAAGTTTCACGAACTTATGAAACATCTAACAACGCGTTTCTAGGACTCTAAACCAAGTTACATGCAACATGAGTTCTTATAAGTTCCTCAATGAGCTTTGTACAAGTTTGACGAATGTATGAAACATCTAACAACGCGTTTCTAGGACTCCAAACCAAGTGACATGCAACATGAGTTCTTATAAGTTCCTCAATGAGCTTTGTACAAGTTTGACGAACGTATGAAACATCAAACAACGCATTTCGAGGACTCTAAACCAAGTTTCATGCAACATGAGTGCTTATAAGTATCTCAATGAGCTTTGTATAAGTTTGACGAACTTATGAAACATCTAAGAACTCGTTTCTAGGACTCTAAACCAAGTTTCATGCAACATGAGAGCTTATAAGTTCCTCAATGAGCTTTGTACAAGTTTGACGAACGTATGAAACATCTAACAACGTGTTTTTAGGACTCTAAACCAAGTTTAATGCAACATGAGTGCTTATAAGTTCCTCAATGAGCTTTATACAAGTTTCACGAACTTATGAAACATCTAACAACGCGTTTCTAGAACTCTAAACCAAGTTACATGCAACATGAGTTCTTATAAGTTCCTCAATGAGCTTTGTACAAGTTTGACGAACGTATGAAACATCTAACAACGCGTTTATAGGACTCTAAACCAAGTTTCATGCAACATGAGTGTTTATAAGTGTCTCAATGAGCTTTGTACAAGATTGACGAACTTATGAAACATCTAACAACGCGTTTCTAGGACTCTAAACCAAGTTTCATGCAACATGAGAGCTTATAAGTTCCTCAATGAGCTTTGTACAAGTTTGACGAACGTATGAAACATCTAACAACGTGTTTTTAGGACTCTAAACCAAGTTTAATGCAACATTAGAGCTTATAAGTTCCTCAATGAGCTTTATACAAGTTTGACGAACTTATGAAACATCTAACAACGCGTCATCTAACAACGCGTTTCTAGGACTCTAAACCAAGTTTCATGCAACATGAGTGCTTATAAGTATTGAAGAGACTAAGGCGCTTATCCGGATACATTGTCCAATCAAGATAAGTGCCCATACTTGTGGACCAAGCATTGGCCAAAGTATTCTCTTAACATAGTTACCGTTACAAAGGGAAGGTTACAAAGAGAAGGATATAGAAACAATAAGACCGTTGCCAAATAGAGCCGTTGGACAAAGTCACATGTGCGCCATAAGGGCGCGTGTATCCAACTCGGCCGTACACTCACGGGTTAACTTAAGAAGGCGCGGCCACAAGTGTGATAGTGACGGGTGGCGCGGCTAAACGTGTAGATGTGGACTGATTTGGAATATTCCCATGATACCATTTCTAGGCGACATTGTTTTGTTTATTTATACTCCTCTCTTTGTAAACAACAATCTTTATCCAATCTCAATGAAACTTATCCGATTCAATCTCTCTCTCTCATTACTCTCTCTCTCTTGTTCTTGAGGTTCTTCATAGAACTCAAGAACACAAACACTTAAACACTTCTAATTCTTATCAAAAACTAACATGGTATCGAGCAAGTTTGCTCGGAACCTAAATCTCGCTTCCGCTACTTTTCTCTTCGGCGCTCGGGCATCCTCGTTGCTCGGCGTTTTGCTTACCGGGCATCCTCGTCGCTCGGTGATTTCAGCATCCGATAAACAAAACTATCGGGCTCTTTCGGCGCCCGATAACAAAATCTCGGTGCTCGGTTACTCTCGGCGTTTCTCGTTACCAACATTTCCCGGTGCTAGGCTAGCCTCGGTTTTCGTGCACACTCAACAAAACTGGATACTTTCGGTTCTAAAGCCTAGATCTTGAAGAAAGGTATCATCTTTGGTCTTTAGAATCCTAGATCTATCCAAGACTTTCTTTTCTCGGTGCTCGGCTAGATCTATCCGAGACATACTTTTCTCCTTCAAACCAAGCGTTAACCATGGAAGACAAAGAATCCAAGAAGACTTCTTGTCCGGTTACCTTGAAAGGTATCAACTACCTCTTATGGGCAAGAACCATGAAGATTGCTCTTTGTGGCCGAGGCTATTGGAATCACATCCTTACTCGTCAAGACGCCCCCATTGACTTCAACTTTGGAGATAGCGAGCTCACAAATGACGATAAGAAGTGGTTCCAACTAGACCAAAAGATTCTTGGGATCATCCAAGGATCTCTTGAGCCGTCTATCTTGGAAGCCTACTCCTATTGTGAGAATGCCAAGGAGTTATGGGATACTCTCCAAACCGTCTATGGCAACACATCTAACCTAAGTCGGGTTTATGAAGTCAAGAAGGCTATCAACGACCTTAACCAAGAAGACACCGAGTTCACAAAGCATTTCGGAAAGTTTAGGTCCCTATGGGCCGAATTGGAAATGCTCCGTCCAAGCACTATCGACCCAAAGGTGCTAAATGAACGAAGAGAACAAGACAAGGTCTTCGGTTTACTCTTAACACTCAACGACAGCTATAAGGAGATCACCAAACATCTTCTCCGAGCCGATACCCTACCAAACCTTGAAGAGGTGTGTGCTCAACTTCAAAGGGAACAAGGTTCCATTGAGCTCTTTGAGGGCAAGAAGGAGCTAGTAACCGCAAATAAGGTGGCATTCAAACCATCACCCAAGACGTATGAAGAAAGGAGGGCCTTGACATGTGAGCATTGCAAGAAGAAAGGCCACAACAAGGAGAAGTGTTGGATTTTGTATCCTAATCTCAAGCCGGCCAAGTTCAAGGACGCCAAGGCTCACTTCTCCAACGATGACCCCATGAGTAGTCCAAGCACAAGTGGGTCAAACCGGAGCAACAAGGAAGAGGAGAGCTCGGCCATGGTTCCTTTCAAGGACGACTTTGTGAGGAGATCCGATCTCGATGCTCTTCTCAAGGCTTTAAAAGGCTCCGGTATTGGTAAAAAACTCCCTTTTACTCCCTTAGTGCTAACATCCTTGGTAAAGATCTTAGTAAACCTATTGTCATTGATTCCGGTGCTTCTCATCACATGATTAGTAACCTAGACTTGATTAGTGACATAGAACCGGCTCTAGGGAATGTAATCATTGCAAATGGGAGTAAAATACCTATAGAAGGATTAGGGAACCTTAAACTATTTGATAGAGAATCTAAGGCCCTTTACATGCCTAGTTTCACATCTAATCTTCTATCCGTTAAACAAATAGCTTGTGACTTAAATTGCAATGTTATCTTCGGTCCTAATGATGTGATTTTTCAGGATATTGAGAGTAAAAGGATTGTGGGAAAGGGGATCACAAGAGGCGATCTCTATGTCCTAGAGAAAAACTCCTTTAATACTTCTAATGCTTTGTTTTGTCATGCTTTTAAAACGGTTTTATCCGAAGTAAACAATGTTATTTGGCATTATAGACTTGGTCATCCTCATTTAAATGCTTTTAAAACCATTTTGCCTAATGTTAAGTTTAATCATGAAACTTGTGAAGCATGTATCTTAGGAAAACATTGCCGAACCGTTTTTCAAAAATCAAACATGATATATAAACCTTTTGAACTTGTGCATTCGGATGTATGGTCATCACCTTGTAAGTCCAGGGATAATCACTCGTATTTTGTCACATTTATAGATGAAAGCTCTAAATACACTTGGGTCACCCTTTTACAAACAAAAGATAGGGTATTAGAAGCTTTTCAAAATTTTCAAAACTATGTGACTAACCACTATAATGTCAAGATTAAGACTTTTAGGTCCGACAATGGTGGAGAATACACAAGTAGAGCATTCAAAGAACACATAGCCAAGCATGGGATCCTCCATCAAACCACATGCCCATACACACCACAACAAAATGGTGTAGCCGAAAGGAAGAACCGGCACTTAATGGAAGTGACACGGTCCATGATGTTCCACATGAACATACCAAAGAGGTTTTGGTCCGATGGGGTTCTCACGGCATGCTATCTTATCAACCGCACACCAACACAAGTCTTGAACAATGAATCTCCATTCAAGGTATTGAATAAAACTAATCCTTTTATCAATCATCTAAGAGTGTCCGGTTGTGTGTGCTATGTGTTTGTACCTAGTAAGCAAAGGAACAAGCTTGAAGCCAAAAGCACCAAGGCTATGTTCATTGGCTATGTACCCGAAACAAGAAGGGTGTTGGTATCAAGAGAGGTCAAGTTTCTAGAAGGACAAAGCTACTACAAGGAAAACAATTGGGAGAATGTCTTACCCGAAGTTGTTACGGATAGAGCTACAAGTCTTAGGAACTTGATGAGGAACCTTGGTATGGATAGCTATGAAGAAACAAGAAGTGAGGAACCAACTCAAGAAACCCACCTTGATCATGAGGGGGAGAACAATGAGCAAGCCGGTACTCAAGAACCAACTACGTCCGGGGGAGAGTCAAATGGTCAAGAAGAACCACAAGCCTCAACCGAGACTAATACTCAACAACAAAGTGATCAAGAAGTTCATGACCAAGGTGTGTCCCAAGAAGAAGAGACGCTGGTTCTAAGAAGGAGCACTAGAGTCAAGAGACATCCATCCAATTGGGTCAACACTAGGGTGTACTTTAACAACAAAGCCGAGGCACATCCGACTCAAGCCGTGTGTTCTCTTGCAAGCTTTCCAAAGGAACATCAAGCCTTTACCACCTCCATGGATAAAGTTATTCCAAGGACTTATGAAGAGGCAATGAAGGAGGAAGTTTGGGTTAAAGTCGAGAACAAAGGCCATGGAAGACAATGAAACTTTCTATGAAACCAACCTACCAAAAGGGAAGAAGGCCGTGAGCTCAAGATATGTCTTCACCATCAAATATCTAAGCAATGGAGAGATAGAGAGACACAAGGCAAGATTGGTAGCAAGAGGCTTCACTCAAACTTATGGAGAGGACTACCTAGACACATTTGCCCCGGTTGCAAAACTCCACACGGTTCGGGTAATCTTATCACTTGCCACTAACCTATCATGGGATCTCTTCCAAATGGATGTGAAGAATGCCTTCCTACAAGGAGAGCTTGAAGAGGAAGTCTACATGACTCCACCACCTGGCCTAGAAATCACTCCCGGGAAAGTCCTACGGTTAAGAAAAGCCATCTACGGCCTCAAGCAATCACCTAGAGCTTGGTATCACAAGCTTAGCTCAACATTGATGGCAAAAGGATTCAAGAGATCACAAGCCGAGCATACCCTCTTCACCCTACAAAACCAAGAAGGTATAGTAGTGGTACTAGTGTATGTAGACGACATCATCATCTCCGGAAACAACAAGGGAGGTATTCAAGAAACTAAATCTTTCCTTAAATCTAAATTTGATATTAAGGACTTAGGTACTCTTAAGTACTTCCTTGGGATTGAAGTGTGTAGATCTAGAGAAGGTCTATTTCTTTCCCAAAGGAAGTACACCCATGATCTTTTAAGTGTTGTCAATATGATAGGTACAAAGGTGGCTAAGACTCCCCTTGAAGACGGCTACAAGAACATTCAAGAAGGTAGTGAGGATGATCAACCGTACCGAGACCCAATGCTCTATAGACGGCTAGTGGGTAAGCTCATCTACTTGACGATCACTAGACCGTACCTATGCTTTGCCGTGAACCAAGTCTCCCAACACATGCAAAAGCCGAAGCAACACCATTGGAACATGATCATGAGGATCTTGGGCTATCTCAAAGGAACCTCAAGTTTGGGTATTTGGATGGGTTGCAACAAGAACACGGAGGTCATTGGATATTGTGACGCGGACTATGCCGGGGATCTAGAGAGTAGACGGTCAACCACCGGCTATCGCACTTTCATTGGTGGCAACCTTGTCACATGGAAGACAAAGAAGCAAAAGATAGTATCTTGCTCAACCGCCGAAGCCGAGTATAGAGCCATGAGGAAGTTGACTCAAGAACTCATGTGGCTAAAGAGCTTGCTAGGGGATTTGGGACTCAAGATTGAAGCGCCAATGACCATGCATTGTGACAATCAAGCGGCTATCCACATAGCAACTAACTCGGTCTTCCATGAGAGGACTAAACACATAGAGGTGAATTATCACAAGGTTAGAGAGCAAATGGTCAAGGGCACTATCCTACCTTGCTACACGAAGAGTCAAGATCAACTCGCGGACATCTTCACCAAGTCCGCAAGCATGAAAGTTTGTGAGTCCATTCTACCAAGACTTGGACTCATCCGGGCTCTCAACGCCTAAGTCCCTAACCGTATGGTCTTGTACTCTTTTCCCTTAGGTGAGTTTTATCCCAAGTGGTTTTCTCACCAAGGTTTTTAACGAGGCAAGGTCATACGGGTTCCAAGCTTAGCCATTCCACTAGGCTAAGCTTGCGGGGGAGTATTGAAGAGACTAAGGAGCTTATCCGGATACATTGTCCAATCAAGATAAGTGCCCATACTTGTGGACCAAGCATTGGCCAAAGTATTCTCTTAACATAGTTACTGTTACAAAGGGAAGGTTACAAAGAGAAGGATCTAGAAACAATAAGACCGTTGCCAAATAGAGCCGTTGGACAAAGTCACATGTGCGCCATAAGGGCGCGTGTATCCAACTCGGTCGTACACTCACGGGTTAACTTAAGAAGGCGCGACCACAAGTGTGATAGTGACGGGTGGCGCGGCTAAACGTGTAGATGTGGCCTGATTTGGAATATTTCCATGATACCATTTCTAGGCGACATTGTTTTGTTTATTTATACTCCTCTCTTTGTAAACAACAATCTTTATCCAATCTCAATGAAACTTATCCGATTCAATCTCTCTCTCTCATTACTCTCTCTCTCTTGTTCTTGAGGTTCTTCATAGAACTCAAGAACACAAACACTTAAACACTTCTAATTCTTATCAAAAACTAACAATAAGTTCCTCAATGATCTTTGTACAAGTTTCACGAACTAATGAAACATCTAACAACGCGTTTCTAGGACTCTAAACCAAGTTACATGCAGCATGAGTTCTTATAAGTTCCTCAATGAGCTTTGTACAAGTTTGACGAACGTATGAAACATCTAACAACGCGTTTCTAGGACTCTAAACCAAGTTTCATGCAACAAGAGTGCTTATAAGTATCTCAATGAGCTTTGTATAAGTTTAAAGAACTTATGAAACATCTAACAACGCGTTTCTAGGACTCTAAATCAAGTTTCATGCAACATGAGAGCTTATAAGTTCCTCAATGAGCTTTGTACAAGTTTGACGAACGTATGAAACATCTAACAACGCGTTTCTAGGTATCTAAACAAAGTTTCATGCAACATGAGTGCTTATAAGTTCCTCAATGAGCTTTGTACAAGTTTCACAAAATTATGAAACATCTAACAACGCGTTTCTAGGACTCTAAACCAAGTTTCATGCAAGATGAGTTGATATGATCATGGATACGCAAGCTTTGGATGAGGTTCCCGAGGAAGCATTGATCGTTCCCGAAGGCCCCATGACGCGATCCAAGACAAGGAAGCTAGCCGAAGCTGTTTGGAAAGTACTTGGCAACGTTAGGAACAAGGAGGAAGACCAACTTACGCAATGCACCTTCATCTCAATATCATTTGTGGATTCATCTTGAGGTTGGCCGCAAGCTAAGTTGTTGTACTCTTTTTCCTATACTCGGTTTTGTCCCATTGGGTTTTCCGAGTAGAGGTTTTAACGAGGCAATGACTTATGCTTACCATGGACGGTCCAAACTCACGTGAATTACATTTACATTATGGTTGGAAATAAATCAAAAGGACATGACCAAACCATGGAACATTCTCACCAACTTGGAGTCCAAGGGTCATTCAAACTCTAATTTATTTTAGTCTTTGGTCTTAGTCTTTGTTTTCATTCCCAAGGTAGTCTTGTTGACTAGCCTCTTCTCATTCTTCTTCTTATAAACTCATGTAATCCTTTCATTTGCATAATCAATCTTTTATCAAAAATCTTTGAGAAGTTTCTCTCTTGTTCTTTTGTGAACTTTTTCGATCTCTTTGGTGGTTAGCCAACGAAATCACTTTGATCATTGGGTGGTTAGCCTCTTGATCTCAATCGATTCCAAGGTGGTTAGCCGAAGAGTCACAACCGTTCCTTAGGTGGTTAGCCTGCGGTTCGAATCAGGTTTACCGAGTGCCGTTCATAGCCCTCGACGCAGCCATTCACTTTCCCGCCTTGTTCATCCAAGGATCTATCCATTTCAATACCAACAAGAGTGTGCAATCTTTGGGAGTTCGTATCAAGTGGTATCAGAGCCACGCTCGTGAATATCGGTATTTTCTAAGCAAGCTATATCTCTTCACTTCTTTATTCTATATCTTTTCTTTCTATCTTTTGTAAGAAACCAATTCAAAAAAAAAAAAAAAAAAAAAAAAAAAAAAAAACAATTTGGTTAAAGAAATTCTTCACTATCTATCTATCTATCTACCTTAGTTTGACGATTTGGTTTTTGACGCTACCATCGAATTGTTTCGATTTAGTTTCTTAAGAACCGAGGAGAACTTCTTGTGTGTGTGTGAGGATATTGTGAGGGTTGTGAGAAACACTTGAGTGAAACACTTGTGAGGAATATTTTTACTAACGTGTTTGTTTTTTTTTGCGAGGAAAAATGTCCAATGGAAGCAATTTTTCACGGAATGAAAGAGAAGCCGAAATGGCCCGCCAAATGGAAGCCATGTCCACAATGCTAGACGAAATGAGAGACCAAATGGCCACTCTTGTTGTTGGACGAGAAAAATCTAACCATGGCCATGAAAGAGGAAATAACTCGACGGAGAGTCAAGGATCGGGCAGAATTGTTCATCAAAGACGTCATCGAGTACCGCCTAGACATAGGCAACACCGGCGAAACCAACAACAACAACGAATGGAGCCATACGACAATCCGTTTCACGACTTCACCGATGGGGAACAAGATAGGCAACCACCGGCCGAGGAAGAAATGAAAATGATCTTGGCGGCTTGAAGCTACGCATTCCACCATTCCATGGGAAAAACGATCCCGATGCTTTCCTTGAGTGGGAAAAAAAGATCGATCTACTCTTCGATTGTCAACACTTTTCCGATCGCAAGAAAGTCGGGTTAGCGACCACTGGATTTCATGATTATGCTATTGACGGTGGGATCAATTGGTGACTAACAGGAAGCGAAATAGAGAAAATCCCGTAGAGACTTGGGAAGAGATGATGATACTTATGAGAAGACGGTTCATTCCGAGCCATTACCACCGAGAATTGCACCAAAAACTACGAAGGCTATCTCAAGGAAGTAGGAATGTGGAAGATTATTTCCAAGAGATGGAGAAACTCATGCTCAAAGCCGATGTAGATGAACACCGTGATGCAACAATGGCCCGATTCCTATCCGGAATGAATCGAGAATTACAAGATCGTATGGAGATGCAAACTTATGACACCATAGAGGATATGTTGCACAAGGCCATTCTCGTGGAACAACAACTTAGGAGAAAGAGCGTCACAACCAAGCCAAGTTACCCTAAAAGCGAGAAGCCAAGTTACCCAAGCCGCACCGATTCCAAGCCAAAATCGGAATTCAAGCCTAACGTTTCAAGTCAAGACTACAAGGGTAAGACCGAGGCTTCTACTTCTAGTCGTAACCGTGACATAGAATGTTTCAGGTGTAAAGGCAAAGGTCATTATGCGAACAAGTGTCCAAACCAGCGCGCTATGTTGATGCTAGATAGCGGCGAAATCGTGACCGAAGATGAGAAGGACTATGACTCCGCACCAATCTATGATGACGATGAGGAACATGCGGTTAAAGGAGAGTTACTTGTGGCAAGACGAGTTCTTCTTTCTCAAGAGAAAAGTCTAGAAGACGAACAACGGGAAAACTTGTTCCACACGCGATGCCATATCAAAGATAAGGTATGTAGCCTAATTATCGATGGCGGAAGTTGTACTAATGTTGCTAGCATGACTTTGGTGAAGAAACTAAACTTGGAGATGAAGAAACATCCACGGCCGTATAGTCTAAGATGGTTGAGTAACCAAAAACAAACGGTGACACATCAAGTTTTGGTATCTTTGTCTATTGGCCGATATGAGGATGAAATCCTTTGCGATGTGTTATCCATGGAAGCTGGTCACATTCTACTTGGAAGACCATGGCAGTACGATCGAAGGACGGTTCATGATGGGTACACTAACAAGTATTCCTTTGAGTACCAAGGACGGAAGATCACTCTTGCACCTATGTCACCACATGAGGTGTACCTAGATCAGCTCAAGCTTGAGCAAAACCAAGGAAAGAACATTGTGAGTAATCCCCTAAACACTTCTTCTACTAAAAATGAGAGTGAGAGTTCGAGAAAAACCCCGCTAAAGGCCTTTGAGAGTAAACCCGTGAGGCAAGAAACTCTTTTTGTGAGACCGAGTGAGATTAAGCATGCTCTTGTTACTAAGCAACCTTTCGTGTTGCTTGTCTTTAAAGATGCTCTCTTGACTAACCCCGAGCCGGATCTTCCGAGCAATGTGTTGTCTCTTTTGCAGGAATATAGTGATGTCTTTCCGGAAGACAGTCCGGGCGGTCTACCTCCCATTCGTGGAATAGAACATCAAATAGACTTTGTTCCCGGAGCAACACTTCCGAACCAGCCCGCTTACCGAACCAACCCGGTTGAAACCAAGGAACTCCAACGACAAGTCGGTGAACTTTTGGAGAAGGGTCATATCCGAGAAAGTATGAGTCCTTGCGCCGTTCCGGTATTACTTGTGCCCAAGAAGGATGGATCTTGGCGGATGTGTGTTGATTGCCGAGCCATCAACAATATTACGGTAAAGTATCGCCATCCAATTCCTAGGCTAGATGACATGTTAGACGAACTTCATGGGTCTAGTGTCTTTTCTAAAATTGATTTGAAAAGTGGATATCACCAAATCCGGATGAAGGAAGGTGATGAATGGAAAACCGCTTTCAAAACTAAGCACGGATTGTATGAGTGGCTTGTTATGCCGTTTGGCCTTACGAATGCACCTAGTACTTTCATGCGTCTTATGAATCATGTTCTTAGGTCATTTATAGGTGTCTTTGTTGTTGTTTATTTTGATGACATCTTGGTTTATAGCAAGACCTTGGACGAACATGTGGAGCATTTGCGAAAGGTGTTGAACGTGCTTAGGAAGGAACGCCTCTTTGGCAATTTTAAAAAGTGTTCTTTTTGTTCAAATGACGTGGTGTTTCTAGGTTTTGTTGTGAGTTCACGGGGCATACAGGTCGATGTGAGCAAGATCAAGGCAATCCAAGATTGGCCGAGTCCTAAGACGGTAGGTGAGGTCCGAAGCTTCCACGGTTTAGCCGGTTTCTATAGACGGTTTGTTCGGGACTTCAGCACCATTGCCGCACCACTAACCGAAGTGATCAAGAAGGACGTGGGCTTTAAATGGGAACAAGCTCAAGAGGACGCTTTCCAACTCCTAAAACACAAGCTTAATCACGCCCCCTCTTCTCGTTCTACCTGATTTTATGAAAACATTTGAGATTGAATGCGATGCTTCGGTGTAGGTATAGGAGCCGTGCTCATGCGGGAGAAGAAGCCAATTGCTTTCTTTAGTGAGAAACTCGGAGGAGCTACTCTCAACTACCCGACGTACGATAAGGAGTTCTACGCCTTAGTCCGTGCACTCCAAACATGGCAACACTATCTCTGGCCGAAGGAGTTCGTGATCCACACCGATCATCAATCACTTAGGCACCTAAAGAGCCAACAAAAGTTGAACAAGAGGCATGCCCGTTGGATGGAGTTCGTGGAAACCTTTCCATATGTGATTCAATACAAGCAAGGCAAAGAGAATGTGGTGGCCGATGCTCTATCTCGGAGGTACACTTTGATCTCGACTCTCGATGCCAAGATTCTCGGGTTTGAGATGATTAAGGGAGCATACGCAACCGATCCGGACTTTCGGGAAGTATTCCTTACTTGTGAAAAGTTTGCTAAAGGAAAGTACTTTAGAAGTGATGGGTTTTTGTTTTATGAAAACCGACTTTGCATTCCCAACTCTTCTTTGCGAGATCTTCTTGTTAGGGAAGCACACGGAGGAGACTTGATGGGACACTTTGGCGTGGCCAAAACTCTTTCCATTGTGCAAGATCATTTCTTTTGGCCGCACATGAAGCGTGATGTTGAACGAATTTGCAGCCGATGCACCACATGTAAGCTCGCTAAATCAAAAAGCCAAGGCCAAGGTATGTACACTCCTTTACCGATTCCTAGTGCACCATGGACCGACATTTCGATGGATTTTGTCTTAGGTTTACCTCGGACTAGGAATGGTAGAGATTCGGTCTTTGTTGTGGTCGATAGGTTTTCTAAAATGGCACATTTCATACCTTGCCATAAAACTGATGATGCATCTAACATTGCTGACTTATTCTTTAAGGAGATTGTCCGTCTACATGGAATGCCTAGGACTATAGTCTCGGATAGGGATACAAAGTTTCGAGTTATTTTTGGAAGACCCTATGGTCTAAGCTAGGAACTAAGCTTTGTTTCTCTACTACTTGTCATCCGCAAACCGATGGACAAACCGAAGTGGTTAATAGGACTCTAGGGACACTCTTGAGAACCGTGATCAAAAAGAATCTTAAGTCATGGGAGGATTGTTTACCACATGTAGAGTTTGCATATAATCATGCCGTGCATTCTACTACTTGTTTTTCTCCTTTTCAACTTGTTTATGGCTTTAATCCGCTTACACCTCTTGATCTAACTCCTTTACCTTTGAGTGAGCGTGTAAGTATGGACGGAAAGAAAAAGGCTGAGTTAGTCAAACTAATGCACGAAAAGGCAAAGCAAAACATCGAGCATAAAACCGAGCAATACCGCAAGCAAGCCAACAAGGGTCGGAACAAAAAGACGTTTGAACCCGGCGACCTTGTTTGGATTTACTTGAGAAAGGAGCGGTTCCCGGAAGAAAGGAAGTCTAAACTCTTGCCAAAAGTTGATGGACCATTTACTATTTTGGAGAAGATCAATGATAATGCTTACAAAATTGATCTCCAAGGTAAGTATTCTGTTAGCTCTAGCTTCAACATTGTTGATATCATTCCTTTTATTGCAGATGGAGTCGATTTGAGGACAAATCCTTTTCAAGAGGAGAGGGATGATATGATCATGGATACGCAAGCTTTGGATGAGGTTCCCGAGGAAGCATTGATCGTTCCCGAAGGCCCCATGACGCGATCCAAGACAAGGAAGCTAGCCGGAGCTGTTTGGAAAGTACTTGGCAACGTTAGGAACAAGGAGGAAGACCAACTTACGCAATGCACCTTCATCTCAATATCATTTGTGGATTCATCTTGAGGTTGGCCGCAAGCTAAGTTGTTGTACTCTTTTTCCTATACTCGGTTTTGTCCCATTGGGTTTTCCGAGTAGAGGTTTTAACGAGGCAATGACTTATGCTTACCATGGACGGTCCAAACTCACGTGAATTACATTTACATTATGGTTGGAAATAAATCAAAAGGACATGACCAAACCATGGAACATTCTCACCAACTTGGAGTCCAAGGGTCATTCAAACTCTAATTTATTTTAGTCTTTGGTCTTAGTCTTTGTTTTCATTCCCAAGGTAGTCTTGTTGACTAGCCTCTTCTCATTCTTCTTCTTATAAACTCATGTAATCCTTTCATTTGCATAATCAATCTTTTATCAAAAATCTTTGAGAAGTTTCTCTCTTGTTCTTTTGTGAACTTTTTCGATCTCTTTGGTGGTTAGCCAACGAAATCACTTTGATCATTGGGTGGTTAGCCTCTTGATCTCAATCGATTCCAAGGTGGTTAGCCGAAGAGTCACAACCGTTCCTTAGGTGGTTAGCCTGCGGTTCGAATCAGGTTTACCGAGTGCCGTTCATAGCCCTCGACGCAGCCATTCACTTTCCCGCCTTGTTCATCCAAGGATCTATCCATTTCAATACCAACAAGAGTGTGCAATCTTTGGGAGTTCGTATCATGAGTGCTTATAAGTTCCTCAATGAGCTTTGTACAAGTTTGACAAACGTATGAAACATCTAACAACACGTTTCTAAAACTCTAAACCAAGTTTCATGCAAGATGAATGCTTATAATTTCCTCAATAAGCTTTGTACAAGTTTGACGAACGTATGAAACATCTAACAAATTGTTTCTAGGACTCTAAACCAAGTTTCATGCAACATGAGAGCTTATAAGTTCCTCAATGAGCTTTGTACAAGTTTGACGAACTTATGAAACATCTAACAACGCGTTTCTAGGACTCTAAACCAAGTTTCATGCAACATGAGTGCTTATAAGTATCTCAATGAGCTTTGTATAAGTTTGACGAACTTATGAAACATCTAAGAACTCGTTTCTAGAACTCTAAACCAAGTTTAATGCAACATGAGAGCTTATAAGTTCCTCAATGAGCTTTGTACAAGTTTGACGAACGTATGAAACATCTAACAACGTTTTTTTAGGACTCTAAACCAAGTTTAATGCAACATGAAAGCTTATAAGTTCCTCAATGAGGTTTATACAAGTTTGACGAACTTATGAAACATCTAACAACGCGTTTCTAGGACTCTAAACCAAGTTTAATGCAACATGAGTGCTTATAAGTTCCTCAATGAGCTTTGTACAAGTTTCGAGAACTTATGAAACATCTAACAACGCGTTTCTAGGACTCTAAACCAAGTTTCATGCAACATGAGAGCTTATAAGTTCCTCAATAAGCTTTGTACAAGTTTCACGAACTTATGAAACATCTAACAACGCGTTTCTAGGACTCTAAACCAAGTTACATGCAACATGAGTTCTTATAAGTTCCTCAATGAGCTTTGTACAAGTTTGACGAACGTATGAAACATCTAACAAATCGTTTCTAAGATTCTACACCAAGTTTCATGCAACATGAGAGCTTATAAGTTCCTCAATGAGATTTGTACAAGTTTGACGAACGTATGAAACATCTAACAACGCGTTTCTAGGACTCTAAACCAAGTTTCATGCAACATGAGTGCTTATAAGTTCCTCAATGAGCTTTGTACAAGTTTGACGAACGTATGAAACATCTAACAACGCGTTTCTAGTACTCTAAACAAAGTTTCATGCAAGATGAATGCTTATAAGTTCCTCAATGAGCTTTGTACAAGTTTGACAAACGTATGAAACATCTAAGAACGCGTTTCTAAAACTCTAAACCAAGTTTCATGCAAGATGAGTGCTTATAAGTTCCTCAATAAGCTTTGTACAAGTTTGACGAACGTATGAAACATCTAACAAATCGTTTCTAGGACTCTAAACCAAGTTTCATGCAACATGAGAGCTTATAAGTTCCTCAATGAGCTTTTTACAAGTTTGAAGAACTTATGAAACATCTAACAACGCGTTTCTAGGACTCTAAACCAAGTTTCGTGCAACATTAGTGCTTATAAGTATCTCAATAAACTTGAGGCGAAAAGCACCAAGGCCATGTTCATCGGCTACTCTAATACACAAAAAGGTTATAAGTGCTACGTACCCGAAGCAAGAAGGGTATTGGTATCAAGAGACGTCAAATTCCTAGAAGGCAAAAGCTACTATGAAGATAAGAATTGGGAAAGTCTAAAAAGATTACCCGAGGTAGTTCCGGATAGAGCGGCTAGTCTAAGGAATTTGATGAGGAATCTTGGTATGAACCTTGAAGAAGAAACCCAAGAAGAACCAACTCAAGAGGAAACCCACCTTGATCATGAAGGGGGAACAACAACAATGAGCAAGCCGGAACTAACTTTCAAGAAGTAAATGAATCCGGGGAGACTCAAATGTTCAAGAAGAACATCAAGCCTCCACCGAGACAAGGGATCAAAGTCATGATCAAGAGGGTCATGATCAAGGAGGGTCTCAAGAAGAAACGGTTGCACCTAGTGGTCCAAGAAGGAGCTCTAGAATCAAGAATCATCCGTCTAATTGGATCAACACAAGAGTCTACTACAACAACAATGTAGTAGCTCATCCAACTCAAGCCGTGTGTTCGCTTGCTCAAATACCCGAAGAACACCAAGCCTTCACCACATCTATAGATCAACATGAGATACCAAGGACCTATGAAGAGGCAATGAAGCATGAAGTTTGGGTCAATGCGGTTAAGAACGAGAACAAGGCAATGGAGGATAATGAAACGTACTATGAAACGGATCTACCTAAGGGGAAGAGGACCGTGAGCTCAAGATATGTCTTTACTATCAAGTACCATAGTAATGGTGAAATTGAAAGGCACAAGGCAAGGCTTGTGGCAAGGGGATTTACTCAAACCTATGGGGAAGATTACCTTGATACATTTGCCCCGGTGGCCAAGCTTCATACGGTTAGAGTGGTGTTGTCTTTAGCCGTGAATCTCTCGTGGGATTTATATCAAATGGATGTCAAGAATGCCTTCTTACAAGGAGAACTTGAAGAGGAAGTATACATGACTCCCCTCCCGGCTTAGAAGACACTATCACTCCCGGAAAAGTTTTGAGATTGAGAAAAGCCATCTATGGTCTCAAACAATCACCAAGGGCTTGGTACCACAAGCTTAGTTCAACCTTGATGGCAAGAGGATTCAAGAGAAGTCAATCCGAACACACCCTCTTTACCCGGCAAAGCCAAGAAGGTATAGTGGTTATCCTCGTCTACGTGGATGATATTATCATCTCCGGGGATAACAAGGTAGGTGTTCAAAATGCTAAAGACTATCTTAAATCTAAATTTGACATTAAGGATCTTGGTAAACTCAAATACTTTCTTGGAATTGAGATGTGTAGGTCCGAAGAGGGTCTTCTTCTTTCTCAAAGAAAATATACTCATGACCTTTTGAGTGATGTAGGTATGCTAGGTACTAAGGCGGCCAAGACACCTCTTGAAGATGGATACAAGATCATTGAAGAAGGCGGAGAAGAGGACCAGCCATACAAGGATCCAAAGCTCTATAGAAAGATGGTTGGGAAACTCATCTACCTAACTATCACTAGACCGGATCTATGCTTCGCCGTGAATCAAGTAGCCCAACATATGCAATCGCCAAAACAACACCATTGGAGCATGCTTGAGAGAATCTTGAGATATCTCAAAGGAACTTGTGACTTGGGAATTTGGATGGGATGCAACAAAAATACCGAGGTAGTTGGGTATTGTGACGCGGACTATGCCGGGGATCTAAAAGATAGAAGATCAACCACCGGCTATTGTACCTTCATTGGGGGCAACCTTGTCACATGGAAGACCAAGAAGCAAAAGATAGTGTCGTGTTCAACCGCCGAAGCCGAATACCGAGCAATGAGAAAACTCACTCAAGAACTTATGTGGTTAAAGAACTTACTCCAAGACTTGGGTATTGAGGTCAAGGCGCCAATGATCATGCATTGTGACAACGAAGCCGCGATTCATATAGCCTCTAACTCGGTTTTCCATGAGAGGACCAAGCACATCGAGATCGATTGTCACAAGGTTAGAGAGCAAATGACCAAAGGCACCATTCTACCGTGTTACACCAAGAGCCAAGATCAACTCGCGGACATCTTCACCAAATCCGCAAGTTTGAAAGTTTGTGAGTCCATCCTACCTAGACTTGGACTCACAAGGGCTACCAAAGCCTAAGTCTCCAACCGCACAAACTTGTACTCTTTTCCCTTAGGTGAGTTTTGTCCCAATGGGTTTTCTCACCAAGGTTTTTAATGAGGCAAGGGTATGCGGGTTCCAAGCTTAGCCATTGCATGAGGCTAAGCTTGCGGGGGAGTGTAAAAGAGACCAAGGCATTGCCCGGACAAGTATTGTCCACCAAGGCAATGGCCTAGCATGTGACCCAAGTAGAAGTCCCATGCTCTCTTGTTACCATTGCATAGAAGACAAAGGAGGAGTCGTTGGAGAGTCGATTGAGAGTCGTTGGAGAGTCGATTGAGAGTCGATTGAGAGTCGTTGGAGAGTCGTTGAAGAGTCGTTGGAGAAAAGAGCCGTTAGCGCTTGGAGACCACGCGGCCGTACAAGCGCCGGCTATGGACCAACGGACAATGCGGTCACTCCCTTTTGAATTATAGCCGTTGGAGCGCCGAAGCTTCTCCTCTCTCTCTTTCCCTTATGTTATATATGTATCCTCCTATTGTTGTAGATTCTTTAACACAACTTATGAAATGAAAATCCATTCTCCATTCTCTCTCTCCAATGTCTCTTCATGTTCTTCAAGAACATGAAGAACACTTGAAATCAAATCTCCTCTAAATCTCAATTACTCTCAATCTTTTATATTCTAACACTTATAAGCACTCATGTTGCATGACACTTCGTTTAGAGTCTTAGAAACCGCGTTGTTAGATGTTTCATAACTTCGTCAAACTTGGACAAATTTTATTGAGACACTTATAAGCACTCATGTTGAATAAAACTTGGTTTAGAGTCCTAGAAAAGTGTTGTTAGATGTTTCATACGTTCGTCAAACTTGTACAAAGCTCATTGAGACACTTATAAGCATTCATGTTGAATAAAACCTTGTTTAGAATCCTAGCAACCACATTGTTAGACATTTCATAAGTTCGTCAAACTTGTACAAAGATCATTGAGACACTTATAAGCACTCGTGTTGCATGAAATTTAGTTTAGAGTCCTAGAAACCGCGTTGTTAGATGTTTCATAAGTTCGTAGAACTTGTACAAAGCTCATTGAGACACTTATAAGAACTCATGTTGCATGACACTTCGTTTAGAGTCTTAGAAACCGCGTTCTAGATGTTTCATAAGTTCGTCAAACTTGTACAAAGCTCACCGAGACACTTATAAGCACTCATGTTGCATGAAACTTGGTTTAGAGTCCTAGAAACCGCGTTGTTAGATGTTTCATAAGTTCGTAAAACTTTTACAAAACTCATTGAAACACTTATAAGAACTCATGTTGCATGACACTTCGTTTAGAGTCTTAGAAACCGCGTTTTAGTTGTTTCATAAGTTCGTCAAACTTGTACAAAGCTCACTGAGACACTTATAAGCACTCATAATGCATGAAACTTGGTTTAGAGTCCTAGAAACCGCGTTGTTAGATGTTTCATAAGTTCGTGGAACTAGTACAAAGCTCATTGAGACACTTATAAGCACTCATGTTGCATGAAACTTGGTTTAGAGTCCTAGAAACGAGTTGTTAGATGTTTCATAAGTTCGTCAAACTTGTACAAAGCTCATTGAGACACTTATAAGAACTCATGTTGCATGAAACTTGGTTTAGAGTCCTAGAAATGCGTTGTTAGATGTTTCATTAGTTCGTCAAACTTGTACAAAGCTCATTGAGACACTTATAAGAACTCATGTTGAAAGGAACTTGGTTTAGAGTCCTAGAAACGCGTTGTTAGATGTTTCATTAGTTCGTCAAACTTGTACAAAGCTCATTGAGACACTTATAAGAACTCATGTTGAAAGAAACTTGGTTTAGA
Source organism: Cochlearia excelsa (assembly GCA_963556525.1). Taxonomy (NCBI): domain Eukaryota; kingdom Viridiplantae; phylum Streptophyta; class Magnoliopsida; order Brassicales; family Brassicaceae; genus Cochlearia; species Cochlearia excelsa. Next base: position 1,312,276 of record CAUVZT010000011.1, read on the forward strand.
GTCCTAGAAACGCGTTGTTAGATGTTTCATAAGTTCGCCAAACTTGTACAAAGCTCATTGAGACACTTATAAGCACTCATGTTGCATGAAACTTAGTTTAGAGACCTAGAAACCGCGTTGTTAGATGTTTCATAAGTTCGTCGAACTTGTACAAAGCTCATTGAGACACTTATAAGCACTCATGTTGCATGAAACTTGGTTTAGAGTTCTAGAAACCGCGTTGTAAGATGTTTCATAAGTTCTTCAAACTAGTACAAAGCTCATTGAGACACTTATAAGCACTCATGTTGCATGACACTTCGTTTAGAGTCCTAGAAACGCGTTGTTTGATGTTTCATAAGTTCGTCAAACTATTACAAAGCTCATTGAGACACTTATAAGCACTCATGTTGCATAAAACTTGGTTTAGAGTCCTAGAAACGAGTTGTTAGATGTTTCATCAGTTCGTCAAACTTATACAAAGCTCATTGAGACACATATAAGCACTCAAGTTGCATAAAACTTGGTTTAGAGTCCTAGCAACCACATTGTTAGACGTTTCATAAGTTCGTCAAACTTGTACAAAGCTCATTGAGACACCTATAAGCACTCATGTTGCATGAAAATTAGTTTAGAGTCCTAGAAACCGCGTTGTTAGATGTTTCATAAGTTCGTAGAACTTGTACAAAGCTCATTGAGACACTTATAAGCATTCATGTTGCATGAAACTTGGTTTAGAGTACTAGAAACCGCGTTGTTAGATGTTTCATAAGTTCGTCAAACTAGTACAAAGCTCATTGACACACTTATAAGAACTCATGTTGCATGACACTTCGTTTAGTGTCTTAGAAACAACGTTTTAGATGTTTCATAAGTTCGTCAAACTTGTACAAAGCTCACCGAGACACTTATAAGCACTCATGTTGCATGACACTTCGTTTAGAGTCTTAGAAACCGCGTTGTTAGATGTTTCATAAGTTCGTCAAACTTGGACAAATTTTATTGAGACACTTATAAGCACTCATGTTGAATAAAACTTGGTTTAGAGTCCTAGAAAAGTGTTGTTAGATGTTTCATACGTTCGTCAAACTTGTACAAAGCTCATTGAGACACTTATAAGCATTCATGTTGAATAAAACCTTGTTTAGAATCCTTGCAACCACATTGTTAGACATTTCATAAGTTCGTCAAACTTGTACAAAGATCATTGAGACACTTATAAGCACTCGTGTTGCATGAAATTTAGTTTAGAGTCCTAGAAACCGCGTTGTTAGATGTTTCATAAGGTCGTAGAACTTGTACAAAGCTCATTGAGACACTTATAAGAACTCATGTTGCATGACACTTCGTTTAGAGTCTTAGAAACCGCGTTTTAGATGTTTCATAAGTTCGTCAAACTTGTACAAAGCTCACCGAGACACTTATAAGCACTCATGTTGCATGAAACTTGGTTTAGAGTCCTAGAAACCGCGTTGTTAGATGTTTCATAAGTTCGTCTACTTGTACAAAGCCCATTGAGACACTTATAATTACTCATGTTGCATGAAACTTGGTTTAGAGTCCTAGAAATGCGTTATTAGATGTTTCATAAGTTCGTCAAACTTGTACAAAGCTCACTGAGACACTTATAAGCACTCATGTTGCATGAAACTTGGTTTAGAGTCCTAGAAACCGCGTTGTTAGATGTTTCATAAGTTCGTAGAACTTGTACAAAGCTCATTGAAACACTTATAAGAACTCATGTTGCATGACACTTCGTTTAGAGTCTTAGAAACCGCGTTTTAGTTGTTTCATAAGTTTGTCAAACTTGTACAAAGCTCAATGAGACACTTATAAGCACACATGTTGCATGAAACTTGGTTTAGAGTCCTAGAAACCGCGTTGTTAGATGTTTCATAAGTTCGTCGAACTAGTACAAAGCTCATTGAGACACTTATAAGCACTCATGTTGAATGAAAATTGGTTTAGAGTCCTAGAAACGAGTTGTTATATGTTTCATTAGTTCGTCAAACTTGTACAAAGCTCATTGAGACACTTATAAGAACTCATGTTGAAAGAAACTTGGTTTAGAGTCCTAGAAAGGCGTTGTTAGATGTTTCATTAGTTCGTCAAACTTGTACAAAGCTCATTGAGACACTTATAAGAATTCATGTTGAAAGAAACTTGGTTTAGAGTCCTAGAAACCGCATTGTTAGATGTTTCATAAGTTCTTCAAACTAGTACAAAGCTCATTGAGACACTTATAAGCACTCATGTTGCATGAAACTTAGTTTAGAGACCTAGAAACCGCGTTGTTAGATGTTTCATAAGTTCGTCGAACTTGTACAAAGCTCATTGAGACACTTATAAGCACTCATGTTGCATGAAACTTGGTTTAGAGTTCTAGAAACCGCGTTGTAAGATGTTTCATAAGTTCTTCAAACTAGTACAAAGCTCATTGAGACACTTATAAGCACTCATGTTGCATGACACTTCGTTTAGAGTCCTAGAAACGCGTTGTTTGATGTTTCATAAGTTCGTCAAACTATTACAAAGCTCATTGAGACACTTATAAGCACTCATGTTGCATAAAACTTGGTTTAGAGTCCTAGAAACGAGTTGTTAGATGTTTCATCAGTTCGTCAAACTTGTACAAAGCTCATTGAGACACATATAAGCACTCAAGTTGCATAAAACTTGGTTTAGAGTCCTAGCAACCACATTGTTAGACGTTTCATAAGTTCGTCAAACTTGTACAAAGCTCATTGAGACACTTATAAGCACTCATGTTGCATGAAAATTAGTTTAGAGTCCTAGAAACCGCGTTGTTAGATGTTTCATAAGTTTGTAGAACTTGTACAAAGCTCATTGAGACACTTATAAGCATTCATGTTGCATGAAACTTGGTTTAGAGTACTAGAAACCGCGTTGTTAGATGTTTCATAAGTTCGTCAAACTAGTACAAAGCTCATTGACACACTTATAAGAACTCATGTTGCATGACACTTCGTTTAGTGTCTTAGAAACAACGTTTTAGATGTTTCATAAGTTCGTCAAACTTGTACAAAGCTCACCGAGACACTTATAAGCACTCATGTTGCATGACACTTCGTTTAGAGTCTTAGAAACCGCGTTGTTAGATGTTTCATAAGTTCGTCAAACTTGGACAAATTTTATTGAGACACTTATAAGCACTCATGTTGAATAAAACTTGGTTTAGAGTCCTAGAAAAGTGTTGTTAGATGTTTCATACGTTCGTCAAACTTGTACAAAGCTCATTGAGACACTTATAAGCATTCATGTTGAATAAAACCTTGTTTAGAATCCTTGCAACCACATTGTTAGACATTTCATAAGTTCGTCAAACTTGTACAAAGATCATTGAGACACTTATAAGCACTCGTGTTGCATGAAATTTAGTTTAGAGTCCTAGAAACCGCGTTGTTAGATGTTTCATAAGGTCGTAGAACTTGTACAAAGCTCATTGAGACACTTATAAGAACTCATGTTGCATGACACTTCGTTTAGAGTCTTAGAAACCGCGTTTTAGATGTTTCATAAGTTCGTCAAACTTGTACAAAGCTCACCGAGAAACTTATAAGCACTCATGTTGCATGAAACTTGGTTTAGAGTCCTAGAAACCGCGTTGTTAGATGTTTCATAAGTTCGTCTACTTGTACAAAGCCCATTGAGACACTTATAATCACTCATGTTGCATGAAACTTGGTTTAGAGTCCTAGAAATGCGTTATTAGATGTTTCATAAGTTCGTCAAACTTGTACAAAGCTCACCGAGACACTTATAAGCACTCATGTTGCATGAAACTTGGTTTAGAGTCCTAGAAACCGCGTTGTTAGATGTTTCATAAGTTCGTAGAACTTGTACAAAGCTCATTGAAACACTTATAAGAACTCATGTTGCATGACACTTCGTTTAGAGTCTTAGAAACCGCGTTTTAGTTGTTTCATAAGTTTGTCAAACTTGTACAAAGCTCAATGAGACACTTATAAGCACACATGTTGCATGAAACTTGGTTTAGAGTCCTAGAAACCGCGTTGTTAGATGTTTCATAAGTTCGTCGAACTAGTACAAAGCTCATTGAGACACTTATAAGCACTCATGTTGAATGAAAATTGGTTTAGAGTCCTAGAAACGAGTTGTTATATGTTTCATTAGTTCGTCAAACTTGTACAAAGCTCATTGAGACACTTATAAGAACTCATGTTGAAAGAAACTTGGTTTAGAGTCCTAGAAAGGCGTTGTTAGATGTTTCATTAGTTCGTCAAACTTGTACAAAGCTCATTGAGACACTTATAAGAATTCATGTTGAAAGAAACTTGGTTTAGAGTCCTAGAAACCGCATTGTTAGATGTTTCATAAGTTCTTCAAACTAGTACAAAGCTCATTGAGACACTTATAAGCACTCATGTTGCATGAAACTTAGTTTAGAGACCTAGAAACCGCGTTGTTAGATGTTTCATAAGTTCGTCGAACTTGTACAAAGCTCATTGAGACACTTATAAGCACTCATGTTGCATGAAACTTGGTTTAGAGTTCTAGAAACCGCGTTGTAAGATGTTTTGATAAGTTCTTCAAACTAGTACAAAGCTCATTGAGACACTTATAAGCACTCATGTTGCATGACACTTCGTTTAGAGTCCTAGAAACGCGTTGTTTGATGTTTCATAAGTTCGTCAAACTATTACAAAGCTCATTGAGACACTTATAAGCACTCATGTTGCATAAAACTTGGTTTAGAGTCCTAGAAACGCGTTGTTAGATGTTTCATAAGTTCGTCAAACTTGTACAAAGCTCATTGAGACACATATAAGCACTCAAGTTGCATAAAACTTGGTTTAGAGTCCTAGCAACCACATTGTTAGACGTTTCATAAGTTCGTCAAACTTGTACAAAGCTCATTGAGACACTTATAAGCACTCATGTTGCATGAAAATTAGTTTAGAGTCCTAGAAACCGCGTTGTTAGATGTTTCATAAGTTCGTAGAACTTGTACAAAGCTCATTGAGACACTTATAAGCATTCATGTTGCATGAAACTTGGTTTAGAGTACTAGAAACCGCGTTGTTAGATGTTTCATAAGTTCGTCAAACTAGTACAAAGCTCATTGACACACTTATAAGAACTCATGTTGCATGACACTTCGTTTAGTGTCTTAGAAACAACGTTTTAGATGTTTCATAAGTTCGTCAAACTTGTACAAAGCTCACTGAGACACTTATAAGCACTCATGTTGCATGACACTTCGTTTAGAGTCTTAGAAACCGCGTTGTTAGATGTTTCATAAGTTCGTCAAACTTGGACAAATTTTATTGAGACACTTATAAGCACTCATGTTGAATAAAACTTGGTTTAGAGTCCTAGAAAAGTGTTGTTAGATGTTTCATACGTTCGTCAAACTTGTACAAAGCTCATTGAGACACTTATAAGCATTCATGTTGAATAAAACCTTGTTTAGAATCCTAGCAACCACATTGTTAGACATTTCATAAGTTCGTCAAACTTGTACAAAGATCATTGAGACACTTATAAGCACTCGTGTTGCATGAAATTTAGTTTAGAGTCCTAGAAACCGCGTTGTTAGATGTTTCATAAGTTCGTAGAACTTGTACAAAGCTCATTGAGACACTTATAAGAACTCATGTTGCATGACACTTCGTTTAGAGTCTTAGAAACCGCGTTTTAGATGTTTCATAAGTTCGTCAAACTTGTACAAAGCTCACCGAGACACTTATAAGCACTCATGTTGCATGAAACTTGGTTTAGAGTCCTAGAAACCGCGTTGTTAGATGTTTCATAAGTTCGTAAAACTTGTACAAAACTCATTGAAACACTTATAAGAACTCATGTTGCATGACACTTCGTTTAGAGTCTTAGAAACCGCGTTTTAGTTGTTTCATAAGTTCGTCAAACTTGTACAAAGCTCACTGAGACACTTATAAGCACTCATAATGCATGAAACTTGGTTTAGAGTCCTAGAAACCGCGTTGTTAGATGTTTCATAAGTTCGTCGAACTAGTACAAAGCGCATTGAGACACTTATAAGCACTCATGTTGCATGAAACTTGGTTTAGAGTCCTAGAAACGAGTTGTTAGATGTTTCATAAGTTCGTCAAACTTGTACAAAGCTCATTGAGACACTTATAAGAACTCATGTTGCATGAAACTTGGTTTAGAGTCCTAGAAATGCGTTGTTAGATGTTTCATTAGTTCGTCAAACTTGTACAAAGCTCATTGAGACACTTATAAGAACTCATGTTGAAAGAAACTTGGTTTAGAGTCCTAGAAACGCGTTGTTAGATGTTTCATTAGTTAGTCAAACTTGTACAAAGCTCATTGAGACACTTATAAGCACTCAGGTTGCATAAAACTTGGTTTAGAGTCCTAGAAACGCGTTGTTAGATGTTTCATAAGTTCGTCAAACTTGTACAAAGCTCATTGAGACACATATAAGCACTCAAGTTGCATAAAACTTGGTTTAGAGTCCTAGCAACCACATTGTTAGACGTTTCATAAGTTCGTCAAACTTGTACAAAACTCATTGAGACACTTATAAGCACTCATGTTGCATGAAAATTAGTTTAGAGTCCTAGAAACCGCGTTGTTAGATGTTTCATAAGTTCGTAGAACTTGTACAAAGCTCATTGAGACACTTATAAGCATTCATGTTGCATGAAACTTGGTTTAGAGTACTAGAAACCGCGTTGTTAGATGTTTCATAAGTTCGTCAAACTAGTACAAAGCTCATTGACACACTTATAAGAACTCATGTTGCATGACACTTCGTTTAGTGTCTTAGAAACAACGTTTTAGATGTTTCATAAGTTCGTCAAACTTGTACAAAGCTCACTGAGACACTTATAAGCACTCATGTTGCATGACACTTCGTTTAGAGTCTTAGAAACCGCGTTGTTAGATGTTTCATAAGTTCGTCAAACTTGGACAAATTTTATTGAGACACTTATAAGCACTCATGTTGAATAAAACTTGGTTTAGAGTCCTAGAAAAGTGTTGTTAGATGTTTCATACGTTCGTCAAACTTGTACAAAGCTCATTGAGACACTTATAAGCATTCATGTTGAATAAAACCTTGTTTAGAATCCTAGCAACCACATTGTTAGACATTTCATAAGTTCGTCAAACTTGGACAAATTTTATTGAGACACTTATAAGCACTCATGTTGAATAAAACTTGGTTTAGAGTCCTAGAAAAGTGTTGTTAGATGTTTCATACGTTCGTCAAACTTGTACAAAGCTCATTGAGACACTTATAAGCACTCATGTTGAATAAAACCTTGTTTAGAATCCTAGCAACCACATTGTTAGACGTTTCATAAGTTCGTCAAACTTGTACAAAGCTCATTGAGACACTTATAAGCACTCATGTTGCATGAAACTTAGTTTAGAGTCCTAGAAACCGCGTTGTTAGATGTTTCATAAGTTCGTAGAACTTATAAGCACTCATGTTGCATAAAACTTGGTTTAGAGTCCTAGAAACGCCATGTTAGATGTTTCATAAGTTCGTCAAACTAGTACAAAGCTCATTTAGACACTTATAAGCACTCATGTTGCATGAAATATGGTTAGAGTCCTAGAAACGAGTTGTTAGTTGTTTCATAAGTTCGTCGAACTTGTACAAAGATCATTTAGACACTTATAAGAACTCATGTTGCATGACCCTTCGTTTAGAGTCTTAGAAATCGCATTTTAGATGCATCATAAGTTCGTCAAACTTGTACAAAGCTCATTGAGACACTTATAAGCACTCATGTTGCATAAAACTTGGTTTAGAGTGTCCTAGAAACGCGTTGTTAGATGTTTCATAAGTTCGTCAAACGAGTACAAAGGTCATTGAGACACTTTTAAGCACTCATGTTGCATGAAACTTAGTTTAGAGTCCTAGAAAACGCGTTGTTAGATGTTTCATAAGTTCGTCAAACTTGTACAACGCTCATTGAGATGGTAATAAGCACTCATGTTGCATGAAAGTTGGTTTAGAGTCCTAGAAACCGCGTTGTAAGATGTTTCATAAGTTCGTCAAACTAGTACAAAGCTCATTGAGACATTTATAAGCACTCATGTTGCATGAAACTTGGTTTAGAGTCCTAGAAATTGTGTTGTTAGATGTTTCATAAGTTCGTCAAACTAGAACAAAGCTCATTGAGACACTTATAAGCATTCATGATGCATGAAACTTGGTTTAGATTCCTAGAAACCGCGTTGTTAGATGTTTCATAAGTTCGTCAAAGTAGTACAAAGCTCATTGAGTCACTTATAAGCACTCATGTTGAATGAAACTTGGTTTAGAGTCCTAGAAACGCGTTGTTAGATGTTTCATAAGTTCGTAAAACTTGTACAAAGCTCATTGAGACACTTATAAACACTCATGTTGCATGAAACTTGGTTTAAATTCCTAGAAACGCATTGATAGACGTTTCATAAGTTCGTCAAACTAGTACAAAGCTCATTGAGACACTTAAAAGCACCTATGTTGCATGAAACTTGGTTTAGATTCCTAGAAACGAGTTGTTAGACATTTCATAAGTTCGTAAAACTTGTACAAAGCTCATTGAGATACTTGTAAGCACTCATGCTGAATGAAACTTGGTTTAGAGTCCTAAAAACGCGTTGTTAGATGTTTCATAAGTTCGTCAAACTAGTACAAAGCTCATTGAGACACTTATAAGCACTCATGTTGCATGAAACTTGGTTTAGAGTCCTAAAAATGCATTGTTAAATGTTTCATAAGTTCGTCAAACTTGTACAAAGCTCATTGAGACACTTATAAGCACTCATGTTGCATGAAACTTGGTTTAAATTCCTAGAAACCTATTGATAGACGTTTCATAAGTTCGTCAAACTAGTACAAAGCTCATTGAGACACTTATAAGCACTTATGTTGCATGAAACTTCGTTTAGAGTCCTAGAAACCGCGTTGTTATCTGTTTCATATGTTCGTCAAACTTGTACAAAGCTCATTGAGACACTTATAAGCACTCATGTTGCATGAAACTTGGTTTAGAGTCCTAGAAACTGTAAGAATTTAAGAGAATAGACCGAGAGAATTTGAGGTTTATGAGAGATTGGGGTTTGAATGTTCTTCATGTTCTTGAAGAAAACAAAGAGACATTAGAGAGATTAGAGAGAGAATAGATTTTCATTTCATAAGTGTGTTAAAAATCTAATTACACGAGGAGATAACATATATCAAACATAAGATTAGAAAGAGAGAGGACTCCAACGGCTAGATTTCAAACAGCAACAAGGGGACCACTTCTTTGTCCTTTGGTCCATAGCTCTAACGGCTCTTTAGTCGGTTGATGTAGTCAACTACATGAATCGACTACATTGTGATGTAGTCGACTCTATGTATTAACATCCTTGATATATAGTTGACTACATGAATCAACTACATTGCGATGTAGTCGACTATATGTATTAACTACCTTGGTAAAGTCACTTCAATACTCCCCCGCAAGCTTAGCCTAATGCAATGGCTAAGCTTGGAACCCGCATACCCTTGCCTCATTAAAAAACTTGGTGAGAAAACCCATTGGGACAAAACTCACCTAAGGGAAAAGAGTACAAAGATATGCGATTAGAGACTTAGGCTTTAGGAGTCATTGTGAGTCCAAGTCTTGGAAGAATTGACTCACACACTTTTACGCTTGCGGATTTGGTGAAGATGTCCGCGAGTTGGTCTTCGCTCTTTGTGAAGCATGGAAGGATTGTTCCCTTTATCATTTGCTCTCGGACCTTGTGGCAATCCACTTCTATGTGTTTGGTTCTCTCATGGAAAACCGAATTGGATGCAATGTGAATAGCCGCTTGGTTGCCACAATGCATGGTCATTGGAGCTTCAATCTTGACACCCAAGTCTCCGAGTAAGTTCTTGAGCCACATGAGTTATTGAGTTAGTTTTCTCATGGCTCGGTATTCGGCCTCCGCGGTTGAGCATGAGACAATCTTTTGCTTCTTGGTCTTCCAAGTCACAAGGTTTCCTCCAATGAAGGTGCAATAGCCGGTTGTGGATCTTCTATCTTCAGCATCACCGGCATAATCCGCATCACAATAGCCAACCACTTCGGTGTTCTTGTTACATCCCATCCAAATACCCAAGTCACAAGTACCTTTGATGTAGCTCAAGATTCTTTCAAGCATCTTCCAATGGTGTCTCTTGGGCTTTTGCATTTGTTGAGCCACTTGGTTCACGGCAAAGCAAAGATCCGGCCTTGTGATGGTCAAGTAGATTAGCTTTCCCACAATCTTCCTAAAGAACTTTGGATCTTTGAAGGGCTTGTCTTCTTCACTTCCTTCTTTGATGACTTTGTAGCCTTCTTCAAGAGGAGTCTTTGCCTTCTTTGTACCTATTATATTGACACCACTCAAAAGATCACGTGTGTACTTCCTTTGGGAAAGGAATAGACCTTCTTCGGATCTACACACTTCTATCCCTAGGAAGTACTTAAGTTTCCCGAGGTCCTTAATATCAAATTTAGATTTCAAATATTCTTTAGTGTTTTGAATACCTTCCTTGTTGTTTCCGGAGATGATGATATCATCTACATAGACAAGGACCACCACAATACCTTCTTGGCTTGTTTTGGTGAACAAGGTATGTTCCACATGAGATCTTTTGAATCCTTTCTCCATTAGGGTTGAGCTAAGCTTATGATACCAAGCTCTAGGTGATTGCTTGAGTCCATAAATGGCTTTCTTTAGTCTCAAGACCTTTCCCGGAGCAATTCTGTGTTCTAGACCCGGTGGTGGTGTCATGTAAACTTCTTCTTCAAGTTCTCCTTGTAGGAAAGCGTTCTTGACATCCATTTGAAACAATTCCCAAGAGAGATTAGTGGCTAGTGAGAGAATGACCCTTACGGAGTGAAGTTTTGCAACCGGGGCAAACGTGTCCAAGTAGTCTTCTCCGTAGGTTTGAGTAAATCCCAGAGCTACTAACCGTGCCTTGTGTCTCTCAATTTCACCATTACTATGATACTTGATTGTGAAAATGTACCTTGAGCTAACGGCTCTCTTTCCTTTTGGGAGATCGGTCTCATAGTATGTTCCATTATCCTCCATGGCTTTGTTCTCATCTTTGACCGCATCAATCCATACTTGGTCCTTCATGGCTTCTTCATATGATTGTGGTATGTGATGTTGATCCATACTCGTGAGGAACACTTGATGCTCCATGGGAATAGTGGCTAAGGAGCATACGGCTTGAGTCGGGTGAGCTACGGCTTCTTGGTTATAGTAGACTCTTGTGTTCTTCCAATTTGATGGAGGGTACTTGATTCTTGTGCTCCTTCTTAATGGGACCGCCACATCTTCTTGAGAACCAACATCTTCTTGAGAACCTCCTTGATTATGACCATCTTGATCATTTGGAAGAGTCTCGGATGTTGTAGATGGTTCGGTTTGTTGTTGTTGTTGAGGAGGATGGTTATCTTCTTGATCACCATTTGATTCTCCCCGGACTCTTGAGTGTCTTGATCATGATGATTGTTCTCCCCCGCATGATCAAGGGGGGTTTCCTGATGTGGTTCTTCTTCAAAACTCATACCAAGATTCTTCATAAGGTTCCGGAGACTTGTGGCCTTGTCTATGACTACCTCGGGAAGGTCTTTGACACTTTCCCAATTGTTCCCTTCATAGAAGCTTTTCCCTTCCAAGAACTTGACATCTCTAGACACTAGGACCCGTCTTGTCTCCGGAACATAGCATTTGTACCCCTTTTGTGTGCTTGAATACCCAATGAACATCGCCTTTACACTCTTTGGCTCAAGCTTGTTCCTTTGCTCACTAGGGACAAACACAAAACACACACAACCAAATACTCATAAATGTTCTATTTGCGGTTTAGTTTTATTCAAAACTTCAAAAGGAGATTGATTATTTAAGAGTTGAGTAGGAGTTCGATTGATGAGATAACACGCGGTTAAAACACCATCCGACCAAAACCGTTTTGGGATGTTCATGTGGAACATCATGGACCGAGTAACCTCCATGAGGTGTCTATTCTTCCTCTCGGCCACACCGTTTTGTTGTGGTGTGTATGGGCAAGTTGTTTGATGAAGGATCCCATGATTGGATATGTGTTCTTTAAAAGCTCGGCTTGTGTACTCACCACCATTATCCGACCTAAAAATTTTAATCTTGGTTTGATAATGGTTAGTTACATAGTTTTGAAATTGTTTAAAAGCTTCTAAGACCTTATCCTTAGATTGTAAAAGTGTAACCCAAGTGTATTTTGAAAATTCATCAATAAAAGTGACAAAGTATGTGTGATTATCTCTTAATTTACAAGGAGAAGACCACACATCCGAGTGCACAAGTTCAAAAGGCTTGTAAATGGTTGTTGATTTTTGAAAAACGGTTCGGCAATGTTTGCCCAAAATACAAGCTTCACAAGTTTGATGATAAAAAATCACATTTGGTAAAAGCGTTTTTAAAGCTTTTAAATGAGGATGACCGAGTCTAAAATGCCAAATAACATTGTTTGCTTCGGCTAAAACCGAGCTAAAAGCATGACAAAATAAAGAACTAGAATTGTTTTCATCTAAGACATAAAGATCTCCTCTTGTGATCCCCTTTCCGATGATCCTTTCACTCTTAATATCCAGAAAAAAGTACATCATTAGGACCAAAAATAACATTGCAATTTAAATCCTTAGCAATACGTTTAACGGATATAAAATTAGAAGTGAAACTCGGCATATAAAGGGCTTGAGAATCCTTATCAAACAATTTCAAATCTCCTAACCCTTCTATATGTATCTTACTCCCATTAGCAATTATGACATTACGTAAAACCGGTCTAATGTTACTAATCAAGTCACGGTTGCTAATCATATGGTGAGAAGCTCCGGAGTCTATTATGATAGGTTTAAAGGTTCTATTGTCTATGTGTTGAGCATTAAGGGAGTAAGCATTAAGAGAGTAGGGATTAGGGATGATACCGTTGCCCTTAAGGGCCATGATGAGAGCTTCCAAGTCGGATCTCCTCACAAATTCATCGGTGTACGACACAATTGCCGTGGACTCCTCATCCTTTTCTTTACCGGTTTGGTGAGAGCTACTTGTGCTTGCTTTGCTCGCGGTGTCATCACTTGAGAAGTGAGCTCTTGCTTCCTTAAACTTGGCCGGTTTGAGATGAGGTTGAAGAATCCAACACCTTTCCTTTGAGTGACCCCTCTTCTTGCAATGTTCACAAGTCATAGGCCTCCTTTCGTCATAGGACTTAGCCGAGGGCTTGCTTGTGTTGGTGGTTGGAGGCTTGTAGGCAACCTTGTTGGCGGTGACAAGTTCCTTCTTATGATCAAAGAGCTCAATAGATCCTTGTTCCCTTTGGAGTTGAGAGCATATCTCATCAAGGTTTGGAAGAGTCTCGGCTCTAAGGAGATGCTTGATGAGGTCTTTGTAGCTTGTATTGAGTGTGAGCAAGAGTCCGAAGACTATGTCTTCTTCCCTTCTCTTGTTGAGGATCTTCACATCCACCGTGAAAGGCCTAAGTCTAGCTCGGCATAAAGAGATCTAAAGACTCCAAAGTGTTTAGTGAACTCGGTATCTTCTTGATAGAGTTCATTGATGGCCTTCTTGACTTCAAAAACGCGGCTTAAGTTTGAGACATTGCCGTAAACGGTTTGGAGAGTGTCCCATAGGTCTTTGGCACTCTCGCAATACGAGTAAGCTTCAAGGATAGAGGGTTCAAGAGAGGATTGTATCACACCGAGAACCTTTTGGTCTTCTTGAAAGCGCTTCATGAGGTCGGAGTCAACATCCTCCACCTCTAAGTCAAAATCGGTTGGGAGCTCTTGCTTCTTGAGGATATGACCGAATAGGCCCTTTCCACATAGGGCCGTTTTCATGGTCCTAGCCAATAGCAAGTAGTTTATCCCTTTGAGAGTCATCGGACATAGGATCTTCTTAGATTCCTTGTCTTCCATGGTCAAGACTTGAGATTTGAAGTGAAAAAGGTTTGGTCTTTGAGACTTAGCTTTGAAAAGCTTAGATCTTCGAGGAAAGACCGAGTATTTGAGAAGATGAGTTTCGAGTGTCTAGAACCGAATGAAATGAAAATTATTGAAAGAGATTAGAGTATAATAGCGGAAGAGATTTAAGGTTTCAAGAGCTTAAAGCTCTGATACCATGTAAGAATTTAAGAGAATAGACCGAGAGAATTTGAGGTTTATGAGAGATTTGGGTTTGAATGTTCTTCATGTTCTTGAAGAACATAAAGAGACATTAGAGAGATTAGAGAGAGAATAGATTTTCATTTCATAAGTGTGTTAAAAATCCAATTACACAAGGAGATAACATATATCAAACATAAGATTAGAAAGAGAGAGGACTCCAACGGCTAGATTTTAAACAGCAACAAGGGGACAACTTCTTTGTCCTTTGGTCCATAGCTCTAACGGCTCTTTAGTCGGTTGATGTAGTCAACTACATGAATCGACTACATTGTGATGTAGTCGACTCTATGTATTAACATCCTTGATATATAGTTGACTACATTGCGATGTAGTCGACTATATGTATTAACTACCTTGGTAAAGTCACTTCAATAGAAACCGCGTTGTTAGACGTTTCATAAGTTCGTCAAACTAGTACAAAGCTCATTGAGACACTTATAAGCACTCATGTTGCATGAAACTTGGTTTAGAGTCCTAGAAACGCGTTGTTAGATGTTTTATAAGTTCGTCAAACTTGTACAAAGCTCATTGAGACACTTATAAGCACTCATGTTGCATGAAACTTGGTTTAGAGTCCTAGAAACGCGTTGTTAGATGTTTCATAAGTTCGTCAAACTAGTACAAAGCTCATTGAGACACTTATAAGCAATCATGTTGCATGAAACTTGGTTTATAGTACTAGAAACGCGTTGTTAGATGTTTCATAAGTTCGTAAAACTTGTACAAAGCTCATTGAGACACTTATAAGCACTCATGTTGAATTAAACTTGGTTTAGAGTCCTAGAAACACATTGTTAGATGTTTCATAAGTTCGTCAAACTAGTAAAAAGCTCATTGAGACACTTATAAGCACTCATGTTGCATGAAACTTGGTTTAGAGTCCTAGAAACGTGTTGTTAGATGTTTCATAAGTTCGTCAAACTAGTACAAATCTCATTGAGACACTTATAAGCACTCATGTTGCATGAAACTTGGTTTAGAATCTTAGAAACCGCGTTGTAAGATGTTTCATAAGTTCTTCAAACTAGTACAAAGCTCATTGAGACACTTATAAGCACTCATGTTGCATGAAACTTGGTTTAGAGTCCTAGAAACGTGTTGTTAGATGTTTCATAAGTTCGTAAAACTTGTACAAAGATCATTGAGACACTTATAAGAACTCATGTTGCATGACACTTCGTTTAGAGTCTTAGAAACCGCGTTTTAGTTGTTTCATAAGTTCGTCAAACTTGTACAAAGCTCAATGAGACAATTATAAGCACTCATGTTGCATGAAACTTGGTTTAGAGTCCTAGAAACGCGTTGTTAGACGTTTCATAAGTTCGACAAACTAGTACAAAGCTCATTGAGACACTTATAAGCACTCATGTTGCATTAAACTTGGTTTAGAGTCCTAGAAACGCGTTGTTAGATGTTTCATAAGTTCATCAAACTTGTACAAAGCCCATTGATACAATTATAAGCACTCATGTTGTATGAAACTTGGTTTAGTGTCCTAGAAACCGCATTGTTAGATGTTTCATAAGTTCGTCAAACTAGTACAAAGCTCATTGAGACACTTATAAGCACTCATGTTGCATGAAAC
Source organism: Cochlearia excelsa (assembly GCA_963556525.1). NCBI lineage: Eukaryota > Viridiplantae > Streptophyta > Magnoliopsida > Brassicales > Brassicaceae > Cochlearia > Cochlearia excelsa. The sequence continues at coordinate 1,328,032 of CAUVZT010000011.1, forward strand.
TTGGTTTAGAATCTTAGAAACCGCGTTGTTAGATGTTTCATAAGTTGTTCAAACTAGTACAAAGCTCATTGAGACACTTATAAGCACACATGTTGCATGAAACTTGGTTTAGAATCCTAGAAACGCGTTGTTAGATGTTTCATAAGTTCGTCGAACTAGTATAAAGCTCATTGAGACACTTATAAGCACTCATGTTGCATGAAATATGGTTTAGAGTCCTAGAAACGCGTTGTTAGATGTTTCATTAGTTCGTCAAACTTGTACAAAGCTCATTGAGACACTTATAAGAACTTATGTTGAAAGAAACTTGGTTTAGAGTCCTAGAAAGGCGTTATTAGATGTTTCATTAGTTCGTCAAACTTGTACAAAGCTCATTGAGACACTTATAAGAACTCATGTTCAAAGAAACTTGGTTTAGATTCCTAGAAACCGCTTTGTTAGATGTTTCATAAGTTCATGAAACTAGTACAAAGCTCATTGAGACACTTATAAGCACTCATGTTGCATGAAACTTAGTTTAGAGACCTAGAAACCGCGTTGTTAGATGTTTCATAAGTTCGTCAAACTAGTACAAAGCTCATTGAGACACTTATAAGAACTCATATTGCATGACACTTCGTTTAGAGTCTTAGAAACAGCGTTTTAGATGTTTCATAAGTTCGTTAAACTTGTACAGAGCTCACTGAGACACTTATAAGCACTCATGTTGCATGACACTTCGTTTAGAGTCTTAGAAACCGCGTTGTTAGATGTTTCATAAGTTCGTCAAACTTGTACAAATCTCATTGAGACACTTATAAGCACTCATGTTGCATAAAACTTGGTTTAGAGTCCTAGAAACGCGTTGTTAGATGTTTCATAAGTTCATCAAACTTGTACAAAGCTCATTGAGACACTTATAAGCACTCTTGTTGCATGAAACTTGGTTTAGAGTCCTAGAAACCGCGTTGTAAGATGTTTCATTAAGTCGTCAAACTTGTACAAAGCTCATTGAGACACTTATAAGCACTCATGTTGCATGAAACTTGGTTTAGAGTCCTAGAAACCGCGTAGTTAGACGTTTCATAAGTTCGTCAAGCTTGTACAAAGCTCATTGAGACACTTATAAGCACTCATGTTGCATAAAACTTGGTTTAGTGTCCTAGAAACGCCTTGTTAGATGTTTCATAAGTTCGTCAAACTAGTACAATGCTCATTTAGACAATTATAAGCACTCATGTTGCATGAAACTTGGTTTAGAGTCATAGAAACGAGTTGTTAGATGTTTCATAAGTTCGTCAAACTAGTACAAAGCTCATTGATACACTTATAAGCACTCATGTTGCATGAAACTTGGTTTATAGTCCTAGAAACGAGTTGGTAGATGTTTCATCAGTTCGTCAAACTTGTACAAAGCTCATTGAGACACTTATAAGCACTCATGTTGCATGAAACTTGGTTTAGAGTCCTAGAAACCGCGTAGTTAGACGTTTCATAAGTTCGTCAAACTTTTACAAAGCTCATTGAGACACTTATAAGCACTCATGTTGCATAAAACTTGTTTTGGAGTCCTAGAACCGCCATGTTAGATGTTTCATAAGTTCGTAAAACTTGTACAAAGCTCATTGAGATACTTGTAAGCACTCATGCTGAATGAAACTTTGTTTAGAGTCCTAGAAACGCGTTGTTAGATGTTTCATAAGTTCGTCAAACTAGTACAAAGCTCATTGTGACACTTATAAGCATTCATGTTGTATGAAACTTGGTTTAGAGTCCTAGAAATGCATTGTTAAATGTTTCATAAGTTCATCAAACTAGTACAAAGCTCATTGTGACACTTATAAGCACTCATGTTGCATGAAACTTGGTTTAGAGTCCTAGAAACGCGTTGTTAGATGTTTCATAAGTTCGTCAAACTTGTACAAAGCTCATTGAGACACTTATAAGGACTCATGTTGTATGAAACTTGGTTTAGAGTCCTAGAAACCGCGTTGTTAGATGTTTCATAAGTTCGTCAATCTTGTACAAAGCTCATTTTGACGCTTATAAGCACTCATGTTGCATGAAACTTGGCTTAGAGTCCTAGAAACCACGTTGTTAGATGTTTCATAAGTTCGTCAAACCATTACAAAGCTCATTGAGACACTTTTCAGCACTCATGTTGCAGGAAACTTCGTTTAGAGTCCTAGAAACCGCGTTGTTAGATGTTTCAGAAGTTCGTCAAACTAGTACAAAGCTCATTGTGACACATATAAGCACTTATGTTGCATGAAACTTGGTTTAGAGTTCTAGAAACCGCGTTGTTAGCTGTTTCATATGTTCGTCAAACTTGTACAAAGCTCATTGAGACACTTATAAGCACTCATGTTGCATGAAACTTGGTTTAGAGTCCTAGAAACCGCGTTGTAAGATGTTTCATAAGTTCGTCAAACTAGAAAAAAGCTCATTGAGACACTTATAAGCACTCATGTTGCATGAAACTTGGTTTAGATTCCTAGAAACCGCGTTGTTAGATGTTTCATAAGTTCGTCAAAGTAGTACAAAGCTCATTGAGACACTTATAAGCACTCATGTTGAATGAAACTTGGTTTAGAGTCCAAGAAACGCGTTGTTAGATGTTTCATAAGTTCGTAAAACTTGTACAAAGCTCATTGAGACACTTATAAACACTCATGTTGCATGAAACTTGGTTTAGAGTCCTAGAAACCCATTGTTAGATGTTTCATAAGTTCGTCAAACTAGTACAAAGCTCATTGAGACACTTAAAAGCACTCATGTTGCATGAAACTTGGTTTAGATTCCTAGAAACGAGTTGTTAGACATTTCATAAGTTCGTAAAACTTGTACAAAGCTCATTGAGATACTTGTAAGCACTCATGCTGAATGAAACTTTGTTTAGAGTCCTAGAAACGCGTTGTTAGATGTTTCATAAGTTCGTCAAACTAGTACAAAGTTCATTGAGACACTTATAAGCATTCATGTTGTATGAAACTTGGTTTAGAGTCCTAGAAATGCATTGTTAAATATTTCATAAGTTCATCAAACTAGTACAAAGCTCATTAAGACACTTATAAGCACTCATGTTGCATGAAACTTGGTTTAGAGTCCTAGAAACGCGTTGTTAGATGTTTCATAAGTTCGTCAAACTTGTACAAAGCTCATTGAGACACTTATAAGCACTCATGTTGTATGAAACTTGGTTTAGAGTCCTAGAAACCGCGTTGTTAGATGTTTCATAAGTTCGTCAATCTTGTACAAAGCTCATTGAGACGCTTATAAGCACTCATGTTGCATGAAAGTTGGTTTAGAGTCCTAGAAACCGCGTTGTTAGATGTTTCATAAGGTCGTCAAACTTGTACAAAGCTCATTGAGACACTTATAAGTACTCATGTTGCATGAAACTTGGCTTAGAGTCCTAGAAACCGCGTTGTTAGATGTTTCATAAGTTCGTCAAACCATTACAAAGCTCATTGAGACACTTATCAGCACTCATGTTGCATGAAACATCTTTTAGAGTCCTAGAAACCGCGTTGTTAGATGTTTCATAAGTTTGTCAAACTAGTACAAAGCTCATTGTGACACATATAAGCACTTATGTTGCATGAAACTTGGTTTAGAGTTCTAGAAACCGCGTTGTTAGATGTTTCATAAGTTCGTAAAACTTGTACAACGCTCATTGAGACACTTATAAGCACTCATGTTGCGTGAAACTTGGTTTAGAGTCCTAGAATCCACGTTGTAAGATGTTTCATAAGTTCGTCAAACTAGTACAAAGCTCATTGAGACACTTATAAGCACTCATGTTGCATGAAACTTGGTTTAGAGTCCTAGAAATTGCGTTGTTAGATGTTTCATAAGTTCGTCAAACTTGTACAACGCTCATTGAGACACTTATAAGCACTCATGTTGCATGAAACTTAGTTTAGAGTCCTAGAAAACGCGTTGTTAGATGTTTCGTAAGTTCGTCAAACTTGTACAACGCTCATTGAGACACTTATAAGCACTCATGTTGCGTGAAACTTGGTTTAGAGTCCTAGAATCCACGTTGTAAGATGTTTCATAAGTTCGTCAAACTAGTACAAAGCTCATTGAGACACTTATAAGCACTCATGTTGCATGAAACTTGGTTTAGAGTCCTAGAAATTGCGTTGTTAGATGTTTCATAAGTTCGTCAAACTAGAACAAAGATCATTGAGACACTTATAAGCACTCATGTTGCATGAAACTTGGTTTAGATTCCTAGAAACCGCGTTGTTAGATGTTTCATAAGTTCGTCAAGTAGTACAAAGCTCATTGAGACACTTATAAACACGCATGTTGAATGAAACTTGGTTTAGAGTCCAAGAAACGCGTTGTTAGATGTTTCATAAGTTCGTAAAACTTGTACAAAGCTCATTGAGACACTTATAAACACTCATGTTGCATGAAACTTGGTTTAGAGTCCTAGAAACGCATTGTTAGACGTTTCATAAGTTCGTCAAACTAGTACAAAGCTCATTGAGACACTTAAAAGCACTCATGTTGCATGAAACTTGGTTTAGATTCCTAGAAACGAGTTGTTAGACATTTCATAAGTTCGTAAAACTTGTACAAAGCTCATTGAGATACTTGTAAGCACTCATGCTGAATGAAACTTTGTTTAGAGTCCTAGAAACGCGTTGTTAGATGTTTCATAAGTTCGTCAAACTAGTACAAAGCTCATTGAGACACTTATAAGCACTCATGTTGTATGAAACTTGGTTTAGAGTCCTAGAAATGCATTGTTAAATGTTTCATAAGTTCGTCAAACTAGTACAAAGCTCATTGAGACACTTATAAGCAGTCATGTTGCATGAAACTTGGTTTAGAGTCCTAGAAACGCGTTGTTAGATGTTTCATAAGTTCGTCAAACTTGTACAAAGCTCATTGAGACACTTATAAGCACTCATGTTGTATGAAACTTGGTTTAGAGTCCTAGAAACCGCTTTGTTAGATGTTTCATAAGTTCGTCAATCTTGTACAAAGCTCATTGAGACGCTTATAAGCACTCATGTTGCATGAAACTTGGTTTAGAGTCCTAGAAACCGCGTTATTAGATGTTTCATAAGGTCGTCAAACTTGTACAAAGCTCATGGAGACACTTATAAGTACTCATGTTGCATGAAACTTGGCTTAGAGTCCTAGAAACCGCGTTGTTAGATGTTTCATAATTCGTCAAACCATTACAAAGCTCATTGAGACACTTATAAGCACTCATGTTGCATGAAACTTCGTTTAGAGTCCTAGAAACCGCGTTGTTAGATGTTTCATAAGTTCGTCAAACTAGTACAAAGCTCATTGAGAAACATATAAGCACTTATGTTGCATGAAACTTGGTTTAGAGTCCTAGAAACCGCGTTGTTAGCTGTTTCATATGTTCGTCAAACTTGTACAAAGCTCATTGAGACACTTATAAGCACTCATGTTGCATTAAACTTGGTTTAGAGTCCTAGAAATGCGTTGTTAGATGTTTCATAAGTTCGTCAAAGTAGTACAAAGCTCATTGAGACACTTATAAGCACTCATGTTGCATTAAACTTGGTTTAGAGTCCTAGAAACGCGTTGTTAGATGTTTCATAAGTTCGTCAAACTTGTACAAAGCCCATTGAGACACTTATAAGCACTCATGTTGTATGAAACTTGGTTTAGAGTCCTAGCACTACAAGAAAACAGGGTAATTTCCTACCACATTTCCGACCGTAAAAACGTGGTCGGAAATTACTTTCCGACCGATTTCCGACTACATGCATATTGGTCGGTAATCGGTCGGAAATTTCCGACCAAATTCCGACACAAAAATTTGGTCGGAATTTGGTAGGAAATTGGTCGGATTTCCGTCGGAATTTATTTTGGTCGGATTTCCGTCGGAAATTTCCTACCGATTTCCGACCGATTTCCTACCACAATTGATCCGTTGCACAACGGTAACGAAACGTTAAAATATCGGTCGAAAATCGGTCGGAATGCCCCGTTGCAGGACATGGTGTACGTACAAACGAGTTTGGTGTTACTACAATACATTCTCGGAGGAGGTTACAAAAATATTATCCGTTCATTCTTGGATCGCAGGCCAACCAAGTATCATACATGACTTATCCGCGACCACACGGCGAGACGGGATCCTTGGATAGTTGTTACGAAATAAACCCGAGGGAAAGAGTTCATGGTAGTTCTTCGAGAGGTCGATCCTCCTTTGCAAGCGACAACGAGTTGGGCATTTGGGAGAAGTCGATGTTTCATTACAAGTGGATTTGGTTGTAGATTTAACAGAAGATGCTGATTTTGTTGTACATGAAGAGTCCGAAGAAGAGGTTGGAGAATTTGAGGAGGGATCTGATTCTGCCACTGAAGACTCAACCGAATCCGAATGAAATGTTTGAAAAAAAGTTCAAATTTTTTGAAAATATTTTTAAAACACTTTTCAAACACTTTTCAAATTAAGAGTTTTGAAATAGTTTTTAAAGATTTTACAATAAGTTTTCAACAAGTTTTTTAAATATTTTACACTTTTTCAAAGAGTTTTAAATTCTTTAACACTTTTTCAAAGAGTTTTCAAAGATTTTTCAAATAGTTTTCAACGAATTTTCAAATATTTTACAATTTTTCAAAGAGTTTTCAAAGAGTTTTAAAAAAAGTTTTCAAAGAGTTTTAAATTCTTTTACACTTTTTGAAAGAGTTTTCAAAGACTTTTCAATTAAATAGTTTTCAACGAGTTTTCAAAAATTTTACACTTTTTCAAAGAGTTTTAAATGAAAAGAGTTTTTGTAAAAAGTTTGCAAATATTTTACAATTTTCGAAGTTTTAAAGCGTTTTCAAATTTTTAAATTTTTTTTTTTATTTTTTTACAGTGCGGTCGGAATTCGGTCGGAAATCGGTCGGTAGCCGCCGAAACTCGATTACCTCGTACCAAATCGAGTAATTTAAAAAAAATTAATTTTTTTTTTAATTTTTAAAAAAACGGTCAGAAATCCGTCGGTAGCCGCCAAAACTAAATTACCTCGTACTAAATTGAAACCCCAAATTCGGTCGGAATTCGGTAGGAAATTTCCGACCGATTTCCTACCGTTTTTTTATTTGTGGTCGGAAATCGGTAGGAAATTTCCGACCGAATTCCGACCGTTATAGGGTTTCATTTCAAAATGATGTTTTTTTTTGTCGAATCAATGAAATACCTTTATACAATACGTTTTAGAAATAAAATAAACTCTACAAATGTATAAAATGATCATAAAATGCAAAATAGTTTTAATTTTTATAAATATATGTTTCATTACAACTTAGTTATGTAACTTTCATATGTTTTTTTCAAAATTTTGGTATTTTCATAAAAACATTCCATTAAACTTATATAAACACTCCATTAAACCTATTCGAAATACGGTTTTATGCGAAACACTAAATATACACTAAATCACGAACTTCGGTCGGAAATCGGTAGGAATTTCCTACCGATTTCCGACCGAAGTTCTTGAAATTTACCTGAAACTGCTAAGTGTTCGCATGCATATTCCGACCACAATTAAATTTTAATATAATTAATTTATTGTGGTCGGAATTCGGTCGGAATTTCCTACCAATTTCCGAACACAATTAAATTTTAAAATAATTAATTTATTGTGGTCGGAATTCGGTCGGAATTTCCTACCAATTTCCGACCACAATAATTTTGACCGCTCTTTTTTTGCCAAATTTTTTAGTTTGGCGGTCAATTAATTATTTTGGTCGGAATTCGGTCGGAAATTCCTACCGATTTCCGACCACAATTAAATTTTAATATAATTAATTATTGTGGTCGGAAATCGGTCGGAAATTCCTACCGATTTCCGACCACAATGAATTTTGACCGCTCTTTTTTCGCCAAATTTTTCACTTTGGCGGTCAATTTTCATTTCCTAACGTTTTCCGACCGAAAATTCGGTCGGAAATTTTCTTATATATACCCCCCTTCCCTTTCATTTTTTCACAACTCAAACAACAAACAACTCTCTAAAAAAAAAACACTTCCGAAAATTCTCCAAAATCTCTCCAAAAAATGTAATTATATTCTTATAAATCATTTTTTTTAAATATTATTTATATTTGTTTTTTGAATTAATACTAATTTGTTTTTTCTTATATGTTTTTAATATATTAGGTCTAATGATGGTATTGGATCCTCACAATCCGTGAGAATGTCCGTTGAAGATTTGGTCCAGCGGGGGAGGACGGGAGAAACGATTCGGCTCGATCCCAACTTTGAAGTCATTCCCAATAACCGAGTCACTTGATAAATATTTACAAACATTTAAATTTACAAAAAAATAATACCTAAAAATATTAATTATTAGTTATAAAATAATTTAAGGTTTAAACATGAGGGAAAAATCCCAAAAGCTATTCTTAAATGCATCCACGGAATGTTACCCGCTCCGTATCCAAGATACCAAGATTTCCAAGTCGAACTTCGGGAAATTTGGTTCCGTTCTTTTGCGGTTAGTTTATTTACTCAAAAAATTATTAAATAAATTAAAAAAACTTATGAAATTTTTTTATAAACTTTAAATTTCCAGCAAGAGTTTAATTGGGAACCACAACTCACTAGTCAAATTCAAGAAGAATTTGACAAGGCTTGTGCGTCTTCCTACTCGAATCATATGTTCGAGTGGAAGGAAAAATGGCGTTTGGGTGGGGACAAACCTTCGTTCCTAAACCCTTCGTTTGGGACGGGTTTCAAAACTATTGGACGACGGAAGCGGCCGGAAAAAAAGCCAAGCGAAACGCCACAAACCGCAGAGGTGGGGACGAGTCCATCGAGAAGGCGCCTCCAACTCACAATGCCGGCGCAAACACTTTCGAACAAATCTCGGATGGCATGGTATATTTTAAACCAACTAAATATATACAAATTATAATAATTATGATTAATCATACTAACATTTAAATTTTAATTCCATAATAGAGAGTCCTAGAGGGTGGTCACGAACCTCATTGGTTGAAGGTTATGGAGACCACCCATACCAACAAAAAGACGAGCGAAATTATACCAAAGGTTCGTAACGTCGTCGAACGGGTGCAAACGAAAGTCACCCACTTAACTCAATCTTCCGACGAATCAACCAGTTCCAACACCCTAACCAATTCGGAAATAAACCGATTGGTTCTCGAGGTAATATTTTATATTTAAATAGTTTTTAAAAAAAATCTAATTATATTAATAATTTAAATTTCCGATCCTAGGAGACTCCTATGTATCGAGTTAAACATTTCGGTTTAGGGACCCTTCCCGAATCCCAAGAGACGTCTTTGCCTTACGTACCAACCACCGATCCATCGCTTCTTCTCGAGATCTCTCAGCTTTGAGATGCGAATAAAGAAAAAGATGAAGCAATTGATAAGATCCGGCAAGAAACAAGCGCTGAAATCCAGAAGATGAATGCGTATTTGATGAGCCGTTTCCCAGATCGGGGTCGAGAACATGAATTTAGTTTTTATTTTCATTCTTTGTTTTTTTTTCTCTTTTTTGTAATTTTTTTTAATTTTCGTTTTTTAATTTTTCGTTTTTTTTAATTTTCGTTTTTTGTAATTTTTTTTTAATATTCGTATTTTTAATAAATTTTTTTTTATTTAAAAATTTACTTCCGTCGGAAATATTTATTTATTTTTTTTAAAAAAAATTAAATTACATTTCCGACGGATTTCCGACGGAAATGTAATTTAATTTTTTTAAAAAATTTATTTATTTCCGTCGGATTTCCATCGGAAATGTAAGTTATTTTTTTTAAAAACAATTATTTGATTCCGTCGGAAATCCGTCGGAAATGTAATTTAATTTTTTTTAAAAATTTATTTATTTCCGTCGGATTTCCGTCGGAAATCCGTAGGAAATAGAATTTAATTTTTTTTAAAAAATATTTATTTCCGTTGGAAATCCGTCGAAATTGTAATTTATTTCCGTCGGAAAATGTGGTCGGAAATATGCCGTCGGAATGTGGTCGGAATATTACCGACCATAATTTGGTAGGAACGTGGTCGGAAATTTCCGACCACTTTCCGACCAAAACCGGTTTCCGACCATCTGAAACCGACGATGCAGTTTTGGTCGGAAATCCGTCGGAATGTGGCATTTCCTACCGATTTCCGACCAAAACTACGGTAGGAAATAGCCTGCATTCTTGTAGTGTAGAAACCGCGTTGTTAGATGTTTCATAAGTTCGTCAAACTAGTACAAAGCTTATTGAGACACTTATAAGCACTCATGTTGCATGAAACTTGGTTTAGAATCTTAGAAACCGAGTTGTTAGATGTTTCATAAGTTCTTCAAACTAGTACAAAGCTCATTGAGACACTTATAAGCACTCATGTTGCATGAAACTTGGTTTAGAGTCCTAGAAACGCGTTGTTAGATGTTTCATAAGTTCGTAAAACTTGTACAAAGCTCATTGAGACACTTTTAAGTACTCATGTTGCATGAAACTTGGTTTAGAGTCCTAAAAACCGCGTTGTTAGATGTTTCTTAAGTTCGTCAAACTAGTACAAAGCTCATTGAGACACTTATAAGAACTCATGTTGCATGAAACTTGGTTTAGAGTACCAGAAACCGCGTTGTTAGATGTTTCATAAGTTCCTCAAACTAGTACAAAGCTCATTGAGACACTTATAAGAACTCATTTTGCATGACACTTCGTTTAGAGTCTTAGAAACATCGTTTTAGATGTTTCATAAGTTCGTCAAACTTGTACAAAGCTCATTGAGACACTTATAAGCACTCATGTTGCATGAAACTTGGTTTAGAGTCCTAGAAACCGCGTTGTAAGATGTTTCATAAGTTCGTCAAACTTGTACAAAGCTCATTGAGACACTTATAAGCACTCATGTTGCATGAAACTTGGTTTAGAGTCCTAGAAACCGCGTAGTTAGACGTTTCATAAGTTCGTCAAACTTGTACAATGCTCATTAAGACACTTATAAGCACTCATGTTGCATAAAACTTGGTTTAGAGTCCTAGAAACGCCTTGTTAGATGTTTCATAAGTTCGTCAAACTAGTACAAAGCTCATTGAGACACTTATAAGCACTCATGTTGCATGAAACTTCGTTAGAGTCTTAGAAACCGCGTTGTTAGATGTTTCATAAGTTCGTCAAACTCGTACAAAGCTCATTGAGACAAATATAAGAACTCATGTTGCATGAAACTTGGTTTAGAGTCCTAGAGACGCGTTGTTAGATGTTTCATAAGTTCGTCAAAGTAGTACAAAGCTCATTGAGACACTTATAAGCACTCATGTTGAATGAAACTTGGTTTAGAGTCCAAGAAACGCGTTGATAGATGTTTCATAAGTATGTAAAACTTGTACAAAGCTCATTCAGACACTTATAAACACTCATGTTGCATGAAACTTGGTTTAGAGTCCTAGAAACGCATTGTTAGACGTTTCATAAGTTCGTCAAACTAGTACAAAGCTCATTGAGACACTTAAAAGCACTCATGTTGCATGAAACTTGGTTTAGATTCCTAGAAACGAGTTGTTAGACATTTCATAAGTTCGTAAAACTTGTACAAAGCTCATTGAGATACTTGTAAGCACTCATGCTGAATGAAACTTTGTTTAGAGTCCTAGAAACGCGTTGTTAGATGTTTCATAAGTTCGTCAAACTAGTACAAAGCTCATTGAGACACTTATAAGCACTCATGTTGTATGAAACTTGGTTTAGAGTCCTAGAAATGCATTGTTAAATGTTTCATAAGTTCGTCAAACTAGTACAAAGCTCATTGAGACACTTATAAGCACTCATGTTGCATGAAAATTGGTTTAGTGTCCTAGAAACGCGTTCTTAGATGTTTCATAAGTTCGTCAAACTTGTACAAAGCTCATTGAGACACTTATAAGCACTCATGTTGTTTGAAACTTGGTTTAGAGTCCTAGAAACCGCGTTGTTAGATGTTTCATAAGTTCGTTAATCTTGTACAAAGCTCATTGAGACGCTTATAAGCACTCATGTTGCATGAAACTTGGTTTAGAGTCCTAGAAACCGCGTTGTTAGATTTTTCATAAGGTCGTCAAACTAGTACAAAGCTCATTTAGACACTTATAAGCATTCATGTTGCATTAAACTTGGTTTAGAGTCCTAGAAACGCGTTGTTAGATGTTTCATAAGTTCGTCAAACTTGTACAAAGCCCATTGAGACACTTATAAGCACTCATGTTGTATGAAACTTGGTTTAGAGTCCTAGAAACCGCGTTGTTAGATGTTTCATAAGTTCGTCAAACTAGTACAAAGCTCATTGAGACTCTTATAAGCACTCATGTTGCATGAAACTTCGTTTAGAATCTTAGAAACCGCGTTGTTAGATGTTTCATAAGTTCTTCAAACTAGTACAAAGTTCATTTAGACACTTATAAGCACTCATGTTGCATTAAACTTGGTTTAGAGTCCTAGAAACGCGTTGTTAGATGTTTCATAAGTTCGTCAAACTTGTACAAAGCCCATTGAGAGACTTATAAGCACTCATGTTGTATGAAACTTGGTTTAGAGTCCTGGAAACCGCGTTGTTAGATGTTTCATAAGTTCGTCAAACTAGTACAAAGCTCATTGAGACACTTATAAGCACTCATGTTGCATGAAACTTTGTTTAGAATCTTAGAAACCGCGTTGTTAGATGTTTCATAAGTTCTTCAAACTAGTACAAAGCTCATTGAGACACTTATAAGCACTCATGTTGCATGAAACTTGGTTTAGAGTCCTAGAAACGAGTTGTTAGATGTTTCATAAGTTCGTCAAACTAGTAAAAAGCTCATTGATACACTTATAAGCACTCATGTTGCATGAAACTTGGTTTAGAGTCTTAGAAACGAGTTGTTAGATGTTTCATCAGTTCGTCAAACTTGTACAAAGCTCATTGAGACACATATAAGCACTCATGTTGCATGAAACTTGGTTTAGAGTCCTAGAAACCGCGTAGTTAGACGTTTCATAAGTTCGTCAAACTTGTACAAAGCTCATTGAGACACTTATAACCACTCATGTTGCATAAAACTTGGTTTAGAGTCCTAGAAACGCCATGTTAGATGTTTCATAAGTTCGTCGAAATTGTACAAAACTCATTGAGATACTTATAAGAACTCATGTTGCATGACCCTTCGTTTAGAGTCTTAGAAACCGCATTTTAGATGCTTCATAAGTTCTGCAAACTTGTACAAAGCTCATTGAGACACTTACAAGCACTCATGTTGCATAAAACTTGGTTTAGAGTCCTAGAAACGCATTGTTAGATGTTTCATAAGTTCGTTAAACGAGTACAAAGGTCATTAAGACACTTATAAGCACTCATGTTGCATGAAACTTAGTTTAGAGTCCTAGAAAACGCGTTGTTAGATGTTTCATAAGTTTCTCAAACTTGTACAACGCTCATTGAGACACTTATAAGCACTCATGTTGCATGAAACTTGGTTTAGAGTCCTAGAAACCGCGTTGTAAGATGTTTCATAAGTTCGTCAAACTAGTACAAAGCTCATTGAGACACTTATAAGCACTCATGTTGCATGAAACTTGGTTTAGAGTCCTAGAAATTGCGTTGTTAGATGTTTCATAAGTTCGTCAAACTAGAACAAAGCTCATTGAGACACTTATAAGCACTCATGTTGCATGAAACTTGGTTTAGATTCCTAGAAACCACGTTGTTAGATGTTTCATAAGTTCGTCAAAGTAGTACAAAGATCATTGAGACACTTATAAGCACTCATGTTGAATGAAACTTGGTTTAGAGTCCAAGAAACCCGTTGTTAGATGTTTCATAAGTTCGTAAAACTTGTACATAGCTCATTGAGACACTTATAAACACTCATGTTGCATGAAACTTGGTTTAGAGTCCTAGAAACGCATTGTTAGACGTTTCATAAGTTCGTCAAACTAGTACAAAGCTCATTGAGACACTTAAAAGCACTCATGTTGCATGAAACATGGTTTAGATTCCTAGAAACGAGTTGTCAGACATTTCATAAGTTCGTAAAACTTGTACAAAGCTCATTGAGATACTTGTTGTTAAGACTAATACCATCCATCAAGGTATTTAGTCCGGTTCAAAGGTTACAAGACTTGGAGTGCAAGGTTAGCTCGTAAAGGCAAACACAAGACGTATAAGGATGTTACAAGAGGTAACCATGAAGAAGCAAAGGAAGACGAGTGGAAATGGAGGCTCGTCTAAGCATTTCCACGAGTGTCAAAAATTTACCGTACCGCGGTACATAGGGCGCTCGGTAAGAATTTCCGGCGCCCGATAGTTACCTTACCGCAGTACGGAAGACGCTCGATAAAATGCGCTTCCCCCGCGGACGGCGCAAGTTTATCCGGTCAACGTTATACGCGTCTTCTTCTTATCCGTTAACGGCTAGTTTGTTGCCTTTATATTACTTTACCTTGCACATTTTGTAACATCAAGTTTTATGAATCATTTGCAATGAAAGTCGATTAAAACCTCTATTCTCTCTATTCTCTATTTCTATTCTCAAGAACATATAAGAACACCGAATACAAATCTACGAAATTCTTTCTTCCTATTCGGCTAAATCTCTCTTATTCTAACATGGTATCGAGCAATATTGCTCTTGAACCGACTCTTAGCTTCCGCAAATCTCCACTTCATAATCTTTCATCCTAAAATCTTCTCTTTTGGTCTTGTTCTTCGCGTTTTTCATCAAAAGTTTCAACTTTCTTCTTTTCCGTGGAGATTTCTCAAAAAATACAAAACTTTCTCGTTTCTTAGCTTTGGATCTTATAGATCTGAAGTTTCTCCATCTTAAACTTGAATCCAAACCCAAAGATTCAAGCTTTTCTCTCTCCGTTAAGTCTAAATCCCATAAAGTTGCTATCTTTATCTTGGATTTTCCTTAAAGCTTCAAGCTTTCTTGTGTTGGAGGTTAGATCTATCAAAGATCCGAGCTTTTCTACACTAATACTCTCTGTTTTCTCTTGATTCAAGCAGAAAAACAGCATCTTTACCATGGAAGATAAGGAACACTCTAAGAAGATTCTTTGTCCGGTAACGTTGAAAGGTATTAATTACCTTTTGTGGGCAAGGACCGTGAAGATCGCCTTATGTGGTCGTGGTCTTTGGAACCATATTCTTAAATCTCAAGAGGCGATCTCGGACTCTACTCTCAGGGAAGGCGATTCTTTCACTACCGAGGGTGGTTTCAAGAAGATCAGAAGGTCTTAGGGATCATTCAAGGATCTCTTGATCCGGCTATCCTTGAGGCTTACTCCTACTGTGAAAGCGCCAAAGACTTATGGGACACGCTTCAAACTGTATATGGCAACATATCCAATCTTAGCCGGGTCTATGAGGTGAAGAAGGCGATAAATGATCTTAATCAAGAAGACATGGAATTCACCAAGCATTTTGGAAGGTTTAGGAGCTTGTGGGCAGAGCTGGAAATGTTACGGCCAAGTACCATTGATCCAAAAGTTCTCAATAAAAAGAGGGAGCAAGACAAAGTCTTTGTCTTGTTGCTCACGCTGAATGGTAGCTACAAGGATGTTATCAAGCATCTTTTGAGATATGACAAGCTTCCCAATCTTGAAGAAGTGTGTGCTCATCTGCAAAGAGAGCAAGGATCCATAGAACTCTTTGGAAACAAGAAGGAGCTGGTCACTGCCAATAAGGTTGCCTACAAGCCAACCGCCAAGTCATATGAAGACAGGAGGAGTCTGTTGTGTGATCACTGCAAGAAGAAGGGGCATTCCAAGGAGAAATGTTGGATCCTGAATCCACATCTCAAGCCGGCCAAGTTCAAAGATGCAAAGGCCAACTTCTCCAACGATGATGCAACCGGTCCAAGCAGCTCCAGCACAATGAGTCTCAAGGATAAGGAGGATGAATCCACAGCTATGGTGCCTTACACGGATGAGTATGTGAGGAAGTCTGATCTAGATGCACTTATTAAAGCCCTTAAGGGCTCTGGTATTGACTCCTTTTACTCCCTTAGTGCTCATAACATTGAAAAACCTATTAGGCCTATTATTATTGATTCAGGAGCATCTCATCACATGATTAGCAACAAGAACCTGATTAGTAATGTTAAGCCTGCTCTAGGAAATGTTATCATTGCTAATGGTAGTAGGATTCCTGTAAAAGGTCTAGGTAGTCTTAGAGTGTTTAATAGAGAATCCCAAGCTTTATATATGCCTAGCTTTACCTCCAATTTGATTTCTGTTAAACGGATTGCTTGTGATTTAAATTGCAATGTGATTTTCAGTCCTAATTGTAAGAATTTGAACGTGTTTAGGTGTGTTTAGATAAGAATATGTCTCGGTGTTCTTGAGAGAAAAAAGAGAGAAAAGAGATAAAGAACTTCCATTGATTATTAATTTCAGAAAGTTAAGTTACAATGATGTTTTTACAAGCCAATATATACCACAATGTTACCGTTTAGAGATAAGGAAGAAAAAATGTAAAGTAAAAAGAAGCGCCACACGGTTTTGGTCAATCTATCCGTTGGAGCCGCGTACTGGCACGTGGGAGCCCGATAGTTTTGTCCGGTAGCGCAGCTGGAGCCCGATGATTCTCCGTACTGCGGTAAACGTTGCTCGGTAAAATTCCTTCCTTTCCTCGGTTTATCCTTAGACGGTTTTACCCGGGTAAACTTGACTTCCTTCTTTTGACTTCCTTATTTTTAGGGCGCGGTTACACTCGGCTTGGCTTGTACATCAAGGAACCATAAGTACCAATGCTTTAGTGAATTTAGACATCATTTTCAATACTCCCCCTCAAGCTTAGCCTAATGCAATGGCTAAGCTTGGAACCGCATACTTCACTTCGTTAAAAACTTCAAAGAGAAAACCACTAGGGATAAATCTCCTTGAAGGAAAAAAGAGTATGAAGCATACGATTAGGGTCTTCTAGCTCTTGATCAAGTTGGTGAGTCCTAGCTTTGGCAGCACAAACTCACATACCTTGAGGCTAGCCGACTTGGTGAAGATATCGGCTAGTTGATCTTGGCTCTTTGTATAGCAAGGCAGTATGGTTCCCCTTACCATTTGTTCTCGGACTTTGTGGCAATCCATCTCTATATGCTTGGTCCTCTCATGAAAAACAGAGTTGGAGGCAATATGAATGGCTGCCTTGTTGTCACAATGCATGGTGATAGGCTTCTTGATATCTATACCAAGGTCTCCAAGTAGGTTCTTCAGCCACATTAGCTCTTGTGTGAGCTTCCTCATGGCTCTGTATACGGACTCAGCACTTGAACATGACACAATCTTCTGCTTCTTGGTCTTCCATGTAACCAAGTTCCCTCCAATGAATGTGCAGTATCCTGTGGTGGATCTCCTATCCTCCACATCCCCTGCATAATCAGCATCACAATAGCCAACCACTTCTGTGTTTTGATTCCTGCCCATCCAAATGCCCTGACTTGATGTTCCTCTAAGGTACTTGAGTATTCTCTCCACCATGTTCCAGTGATGAATCTTAGGCCTTTGCATGTGTTGGCTTACCTGATTCACAGCAAAACATATATCAGGTCTGGTTATAGTTAAGTATATGAGCTTACCAACCATCCGTCTATAGAGTTTTTGATCTTTGAAGGGTTGGTCTTCAAGCTCCCCCTCTCTTATGAATTTGTAGCCATCCTCCAATGGTGTTCTTGCAGCTTTGCCATCTTTGTGACATGTTTCATTAAGAAGATCCATAACATATTTTCTTTGGGAGAGAAATAGCCCCTCTTTGGATCGGCTAATCTCAATACCAAGAAAGTATCTCATTATCCCCAAGTCCTTAATGTCAAACACATATTTTAAGTATTCTTTGGTTTCAGAAATGCCTACCTTGTTATCCCCAGAGATGACTATGTCATCCACGTAGATGAGGATAACAACTATACCTTCTTTGCTCTGCAATGTGAAGAGGGTATGTTCAGCTTGGCTCATCTTGAAACCTCTTGATGTGAGGGTTGAACTTAGCTTGTTATACCAAGCCCTTGGAGATTGTTTCAGCCCATAGATTGCCTTTCTTAGTCTGAATACCTTTCCTGGTGTTACCGAATCTTCTAGGCCTGGTGGTGGGGTCATATACACTTCTTCCTCTAACTCTCCTTGGAGGAATGCATTTTTGACGTCCATCTGCCATAGATCCCAATCCAGGTTTACGGTTAAGGATAAAATTACCCTTACTGTGTGAAGTTTAGCCACAGGAGCAAAGGTGTCTAGGTAATCCTCTCCATAGGTTTGTGTAAAGCCCCTTGCTACAAGTCTAGCTTTGTGCCTCTCAATTTCCCCATTGCTCAAGTATTTGATAGTGAACACATATCTTGAACTCACAGCTTTCTTGCCTTTGGGTAACTCAGCTTCATCCCATGTATGGTTGCGTTCCATTGCTTTGTTCTCAGTCTTCACAGCATTATTCCATACTTCATGCTCAATAGCCTCCTCATAAGTTCTTGGAATCCAATGTTGATCCATCTTGGTAATGAATGCTTGATGTTCTGGAGGAAAAGAAGCAAGGGAGCACTTGGCTTGGATGGGATGTGCTTCAGCATTGCTGTTGAAGTAGACTCTGGTGTTTTTCCAGTTAGAGGCTGGATTCTTAGTCCTGGTACTCCTTCTTAGAGTAATAGGAGCAACTTGATCATGTATCTCTTGATGAACTTCTTCCTGGTGAACCACTTCTCGAGCTTGGGTATCTTCTGGTTCTCCTTGATGCTCTTCTTGAGTATCCGGTTCATCCCTTTGATCCCCATTTGTTTCATGGTTCCCTTGTGTATCATCATTGTTCCCCCCTTCATGATAAAGGTGGGAGTCTTGGTGAGCAGTTTCTGTATTGGTTTCTTCACTCATGTCCATTCCCAAGTTTCTCATCAAGTTTCTGAGACTAGTAGCTTTGTCCATGGTAGTTTCAGGTAGGTCTTTGACATCTTCCCATGTGTTTCCTTCATAGTAGCTCTTCCCCTCAATAAACTTGACCTCTCTTGAGATGAGTACTCTTCTAGTTTCAGGAACATAGCACTTATATCCCTTCTGTGTTGTTGAGTAGCCGATGAACATTGCCCTTGTGCTCTTTGCATCAAGTTTATTTCTCTATTCTCCTGGCACAAACACAAAACACAAACAACCAAACACCCTTAGATGATTGATAAAGGGTTTAGCTTTGTTCAATACCTGATATGGAGATTGATTCTCCAAAATTTGTGTTGGAGTTCTGTTTATGAGGTACCAAGCTGTTGAAACAACATCAGCCCAAAACTTCTTGGGTACATTCATGTGGAACATCATGGCTCTTGTTACTTCCATCAAGTGTCTATTCTTCCTCTCTGCCACGCCATTTTGTTGAGGAGTATATGGACAGCTTGTCTGATGTAGTATTCCATGTTTTGCTATGTGTTCTTTGAATGCATTACTTGTATATTCTCCACCATTATCTGATCTGAAACATTTAATCCTTGCATTGTATTGGTTAGTGATGTAGTTTTGAAAATTTTTAAACGCATCTAACACCCTATCTTTAGATGGTAAGAGAGTTAACCAAGTATATTTTGATTTTTCATCTATAAAGGTGACAAAATAAGCTTGGGTTTCTCTAGACTTGCAAGGAGAAGACCAAACATCAGAATGAACAAGATCAAAACAGTTTTCATAAAGATTTTTAGAGTTTGAGAAAACAGATTTGTGATGTTTGCCTAAAATGCAAGGTTCACAAGTAGCATGATCAAAGAAATCATTTGGCAAAAGAGTTTTTAAAGCTTTAACATGAGGATGTCCTAGTCTATAGTGCCAAAGCACATTATTTGCCTCGGCTAAAACAGAGCTAAAAACAGAGTGATGATGAGAGCTTGACACTTCCTTGTCAAGTATGTATAGGTCTCCTCTTGTAACACCTTTCCCAATAATCTCTTTACTTTAAATATCCTGAAAAATCACTTCATTAGGACTAAAGATGACATTGCAATTAAGATCACAAGCAATCTGTTTTACAGAAATGAGATTAGAAGTAAAATTTGGCATATACAAGGCTTGGGATTCTCTATTGAACAACCTAAGGTTTCCTAACCCTTTAACCGGAATTCTACTACCATTTGCAATGATCACATTTCCAAGAGCTGGTTTTAGATTGCTAATCAGGTTTTCATTACTAATCATGTGATGTGAAGCTCCTGAATCAATGATAATAGGTTTTTCAATCATTTTAGCACTAAGAGAGTAAAGAGATTCAATACCGGAGCCCTTAAAGGCTTTGATGAGTGCATCCAGGTCAGATTTCCTCACGTATTCATCATGGTATGGGACAATAGCTGTGGCATCCTCCTCCTTCTCCTTGCCGCTTAAACTTGTGGTACTAGAGCAAGCTCCACTTGCAGAATCATCATTGGAGAAGTGCGCCTTTGCATCTTTGAATTTTGCCGGTTTGAGGTGGGGTTTAAGTATCCAACATCTCTCCTTGGAATGCCCCTTCTTCTTGCAATGATCACACATGAGAGACTTACGGTCTTCATATGTCTTTGTAGTCGGCTTGAAGGTGACCTTATTGGCGGATACTAGTTCTTTCTTCCCACCAAATAGCTCTATAGATCCTTGCTCCTTTTGAAGTTGAGCACATACTTCCTCAAGATTTGGAAGAGTATCCGAGCGGAGTAGATGTTTGATGAGATCTTTGTAGCCAACATTTAGAGATAACAACAGGGCAAAGACCTTGTCTTGTTCTCTCCTTTCCATGAGGATCTTCGGATCAACGGTGCTTGGTCTCAACATCTCAAACTCTGCCCACAAGGCTCTGAATTTGCCAAAGTGCTTGGTAAATTCAGTATCTTCTTGAGTAAGAGTACTAATCGCCTTCTTAACTTCAAACACACGGCTAAGATTTGAGATATTCCCATAGACTACTTGGAGGGTATCCCACAGAGATTTGGCGGTTTCACAATAAGAGTAAGCTTCAAGAATGGGCGGATCTAAGGATCCTTGAATGATGCTTAGTACCTTTTGGTCCTCTTGGAACCAAATACCTTTTGTGGATGTCACGTTGCTTTCTTCAAGAGTTTTCTCGGTGGCATCCTGGGTTTTGATGATGTGGCTCCATAAGCCGCGACCACAAAGGGCGATTTTGACCGTCCTAGCCCAAAGGAGATAGTTAATCCCCTTTAGAACCACCGGGCAAATCACCTTCTTGCTTCCTTCTTTGTCTTCCATTAGAAAAGATGAAACTTTGTGAAAGATTTGGTAAGGAAAAGAGTAAAGGGGGTAACTTTATGATAAATCTATGCTAAAAAAAACACAAGAAAGCTTTGGATCTCGAATAAAGTTTAGAGTTTTGGAAAGGAGGTTCTTCAGAACAGTGGAAAGGACAAGGTTTTGAAGAAAGCTTGTTGCTTTACCGAAGAAACCTTTAGATCTATAGGAAAGGTAACGACTTTATGAAAAACAGACACTTTTCCGGTCAAGAACACGAAGAACACACAGATTTGAAGAAGATTTGTAAGAGATTTGTAAGAGATTTAGAGTAGCGGAAGTAGAGAATGGTTTCAAGAGCAAGATTGCTCTGATACCATGTAAGAATTTGAACGTGTTTAGGTGTGTTTAGATAAGAATATGTCTCGGTGTTCTTGAGAGAAAAAAGAGAGAAAAGAGATAAAGAACTTCCATTGATTATTAATTTCAGAAAGTTAAGTTACAATTATGTTTTTACAAGCCAATATATACCACAATGTTACCGTTTAGAGATAAGGAAGAAAAAAAGTAAAGTAAAAAGAAGCGCCACACGATTTTGGTCAATCTATCCGTTGGAGCCGCGTACTGGCACGTGGGAGCCCGATAGTTTTGTCCGGTAGCGCAGCTGGAGCCCGATGATTCTCCGTACTGCGGTAAACGTTGCTCGGTAAAATTCCTTCCTTTCCTCGGTTTATCCTTAGACGGTTTTACCCGGGTAAACTTGACTTCCTTCTTTTGACTTCCTTATTTTTAGGGCGCGGTTACACTCGGCTTGACTTGTACATCAAGTAACCATAAGTACCAATGCCTTAGTGAATTTAGACATCAGTTTCAATACTAATGAAGTTATCTTTCAGGATATTGAAAGTAAGGAAGTAATTGGAAAGGGAACTACCAGGGGAGACCTCTACATACTTGACAAAGAAGTGTCAAGCTCTAATCATTACTCTGCTTTCAATTCTGTCTTGTTAGAAGCTAATAATGTTTTGTGGCATTATAGATTAGGCCATCCTCATGTTAAGGCTTTAAAAACACTTTTGCCAAACGTTTCTTTTGATCATAATAAGTGTGAGTCTTGCATTTTGGGCAAGCACCACAAATCTGTGTTTTCAAACTCTAAAACTCTTTATGAAAACTGTTTTGATCTTGTGCATTCAGACGTTTGGTCATCCCCTTGCAAATCTAGAGAAAACTAAGCATATTTTGTGACTTTCATTGATGAAAAATCCAAATATACTTGGCTTACATTGTTACCATCTAAGGATAGGGTGCTAGATGCTTTTAAAATTTTTGAAACATACATTACTAACCAATACAATGCCAAGATAAAATGTTTCAGATCAGACAATGGTGGGGAATACACAAGCAATGCATTCAAGGAACACATGACCAACAAGTTGCCCATATACTCCTCAACAAAACGGTGTAGCCGAGAGGAAGAATAGACACTTGATGGAAGTACCAAGATCCATGATGTTCAACATGAATGTGCCTAAGAGATTTTGGGCTGATCCTGTCTCAACAACATGCTATCTCATAAACAGAACACCAACACAGATTCTTGAAAACCAATCCCCTTATCAGGTATTGAATAAGTCTAAACCATTTATCAATCATCTAAATACATCCAATTCATTGGCTACTCAAGCACACAGAAAGGGTATAAGTGTTATGTCCCTGAAGCTAGACGTGTCCTTGTCTCAAGGGATGTCAAGTTTATGGAAGGAAAAAGCTACTATGAAGATAGTACGTGGGAAAGTGTCAAAGACCTACCTGAAGCTGCCACAAATAGAGCTACTAGCCTCAGAAACTTGATGAAGAACTTGAGAATGAATGTCAATGAAGAAACCAGGACATAAATGCCTCCTCATCAAGACTCCCATCTTGATCATGAAGGGGGGAACAATGATGATGCACCAGAACCTCATGAAGATCAAAGGGGTAATGAGGATCAAAGGGAAGAACCTGAAACTCATGAAGAGCATCCAGGAGAACCAGAAAATACTCAAGAGACAGTTCATCAAGAGGTTCATGATCAAGCTGCTCCTATTGTGCTAAGAAGAAGTACCAGGATTAAGCAGCCAAGTTCAAATTGGAAGAACACCAGAGTGTACTTCAACAGCAATGCTATAGCTCATCCTATTCAAGTTGTATGTTCCATGGCCAGTTTTCCCAAAGACCATCAAGTTTTCATTGCCAAAATAGACCAACATTGGATTCCAAGAACCTATGAAGAAGCTATTGAGCATGAAGTATGGATCAATGCGGTAAAAGCTGAGAACCAAGCAATGGAGCGTAACCACACATGGGATGAAGCTGATCTTCCTAAAGGAAAGAAGGCAGTAAGCTCAAGATATGTGTTCACCATCAAATACCTGAGCAATGGTAACATTGAGAGGCACAAGGGAAGACTTGTGGCTAGGGGGTTTACACAGACTTATGGTGAAGACTACCTGGACACATTTGCACCTGTTGCCAAGTTACATACTGTGAGAGTAATACTCTCTCTAGCCGTGAACCTTGATTGGGATCTTTGGCAAATGGATGTGAAGAATGCCTTCCTTCAAGGGGAACTAGAGGAAGAAGTCTACATGACTCCACCACCAGGCCTAGAAGACTCTGTAACACCAGGAAAGGTATTAAGACTAAGAAAGGCAATCTATGGGCTGAAACAATCTCCAAGGGCTTGGTATCACAAGCTAAGTTCAACCCTCACATCAAGAGGTTTCAAGATGAGCCAAGCTGAACATACCCTCTTCACATTACAAAACAAAGAAGGTATAGTAGTTCTGCTCATCTACGTGGATGACATAGTCATCTCTGGGGATAACAAGGTAGGCATTTCTGAAACCAAATTATACTTAACATCTGTTTTTGACATTAAGGACTTGGGGATAATGAGATACTTTCTTGGTATTGAGATTAGTCGATCCAAAGAGGGACTATTTATCTCCCAAAGAAAGTATATTATGGATCTTCTCAATGAAACAGGTCATAAGGATTGCAAGGCTGCAAGAACACCATTGGAGGATGGCTACAAAGTCATAAGAGAGGGGGAGCTTGAAGACCAACCTTTCAAAGACCAAAAACTCTATAGACGGCTGGTTGGTAAGCTCATTTATCTAACTATAACCAGACCTGACTTGTGTTTTGCTTTGAATCAGGTGAGTCAACATATACAAAACCCCAAGATACATCATTGGAATATGGTGGAGAGGATACTCAAGTACCTGAGAGGAACATCAAGTCAAGGCATTTGGATGGGTAGGAATCAAAACACAGAGGTGGTCGGCTATTGTGATGCTGATTATGCAGGGGATGTGGAGGATAGGAGATCCACCACAGGATACTGCACATTCCTTGGAGGGAACTTGGTTACATGAAAGACCAAGAAGCAGAAGATTGTGTCTTGCTCAAGTGCTGAGTTCGAATACAGAGCCATGAGAAAGCTCACAGAAGAGCTCATGTGGCTGAAGAATCTGCTTGGAGATCTTGGGATAGATATCAAGAAACCAATCACCATGCATTGTGACAACAAGGCTGCTATCCACATTGCATCAAATTATGTGTTTCATGAGAGGACCAAGCATATAGAGATGGATTGCCACAAGGTCCGAGAGCAAATGGTAAAGGGAACCATCCTTCCCTGCTACATAAGAAGTCAAGATCAACTAGCCGATGTGTTCACCAAGTCGGCAAGTTTGAAAGTGTGTGAGTATGTGCTTCCCAAGCTAGGACTCACCACCGTGATTAAAAGCTAGAAGACCCTAACCGTATGCTTCATACTCTTTTCCCTTCAAGGAGTTTTATCCCAAGTGGTTTTCTCTTTGAAGGTTTTAACGAGGTGAAGTATGCGGTTCCAAGCTTAGCCATTGCATTAGGCTAAGCTTGAGGGGGAGTGTTAAGACTAATACCATCCATCAAGGTATTTAGTCCGGTTCAAAGGTTACAAGACTTGGAGTGCAAGGTTAGCTCGTAAAGGCAAACACCAGACGTATAAGGATGTTACAAGAGGTAACCACGAAGAAGCAAAGGAAGACGAGTGGAAATGGAGGCTCGTCTAAGCATTTCCACGAGTGTCAAAAATTTACCGTACCGCGGTACATAGGGCGCTCGGTAAGAATTTCCGGCGCCCGATAGTTACCTTACCGCAGTACGGAAGACGCTCGATAAAATGCGCTTCCCCCGCGGATGGCGCAAGTTTATCCGGTCAACGTTATACGCGTCTTCTTCTTATCCGTTAACGGCTAGTTTGTTGCCTTTATATTACTTTACCTTGCACATTTTGTAACAACAAGTTTTATGAATCTTTTACAATGAAAGTCGATTAAAACCTCTATTCTCTCTATTCTCTATTTCTATTCTCAAGAACACATAAGAACACCGAATACATATCTACAAAATTTTTTCTTCCTATTCGGCTAAATCTCTCTTATTCTAACACTTGTAAGCACTCATGCTGAATGAAACTTTGTTTAGAGTCCTAGAAACGCGTTGTTAGATGTTTCATAAGTTCGTCAAACTAGTACAAAGCTCATTGAGACACTTATAAGAACTCATGTTGTATGAAACTTGGTTTAGAGTCCTAGAAATGCATTGTTAGATGTTTCATAGGTTGGTCAAACTAGTACAAAGCTCATTGAGACACTTATAAGCACTCATGTTGCATGAAACTTGGTTTAGAGTCCTAGAAACGCGTTGTTAGATGTTTCATAAGTTCGTCAAACTTGTACAAAGCTCATTGAGACACTTATAAGCACTCATGTTGTATGAAACTTGGTTTAGAGTCCTAGAAACCGCGTTGTTAGATGTTTCATAAGTTCGTCAAACTAGTACAAAGCTCATTGAGACACTTATAAGCACTCATGTTGCATGAAACTTCGTTTAGAATCTTAGAAACCGCGTTGTTAGATGTATCATAAGTTCTTCAAACTAGTACAAAGCTCATTGAGACACTTATAAGCACTCATGTTGCATGAAACTTGGTTTAGAGTCCTAGAAACGCGTTGTTAGATGTTTCATAAGTTCGTAAAACTTGTACAAAGCTCATTGAGACACTTTTAAGTACTCATGTTGCATGAAACTTGGTTTAGAGTCCTAGAAACCGCGTTGTTAGATGTTTCATAAGTTCGTCAAACTAGTACAAAGCTCATTGACTTATAAGTACTCATGTTGCATGAAACTTGGTTTAGAGTCCTAGAAACGCGTTGTTAGATGTTTCATAAGTTTGTCAAACTAGTACAAAGCTTATTGAGACATTTATAAGCACTCATGTTGCATGAAACTTCGTTAGAGTCTTAGAAACCGCGTTGTTAGATGTTTCATAAGTTCGTCAAACTCGTACAAAGCTCATTGAGACACATATAGGAACTCATGTTGAATGAAACTTGGTTTAGAGTCCTAGAAACGCGTTGTTTGTTGTTTCATAAGTTCGTCAAAGTAGTACAAAGCTCATTGAGACACTTATAAGCACTCATGTTGAATGAAACTTGGTTGAGTCCAAGAAACGCGTTGTTAGATGTTTCATAAGTTCGTAAAACTTGTACAAAGCTCATTGAGACACTTATAAACACTCATGTTGCATGAAACTTGGTTTAGAGTCCTAGAAACGCATTGTTAGACGTTTCATAAGTTCGTCAAACTAGTACAAAGCTCATTGAGACACTTAAAAGCACTCATGTTGCATGAAACTTGGTTTAGATTCCTAGAAACGAGTTGTTAGACATTTCATAAGTTCGTAAAACTTGTACAAAGCTCATTGAGATACTTGTAAGCAATCATGCTGAATGAAACTTTGTTTAGAGTCCTAGAAACGCGTTGTTAGATGTTTCATAAGTTCGTCAAACTAGTACAAAGCTCATTGAGACACTTATAAGCACTCATGTTGTATGAAACTTGGTTTAGAGTCCTAGAAATGCATTGTTAAATGTTTCATAAGTTCGTTAAACTAGTACAAAGCTCATTGAGACACTTATAAGCACTCATGTTGCATGAAACTTGGTTTAGAGTCCTAGAAACGCATTGTTAGATGTTTCATAAGTTCGTCAAACTTGTACAAAGCTCATTGAGACACTTATAAGCACTCATGTTGTATGAAACTTGGTTTAGAGTCCTAGAAACCGCGTTGTTAGATGTTTCATAAGTTCGTCAATCTTGTACAAAGCTCATTGAGACGCTTATAAGCACTCATGTTGCATGAAACTTGGTTTAGAGTCCTAGAAACCGCGTTGTTAGATGTTTCATAAGGTCGTCAAACTTGTACAAAGCTCATTGAGACACTTATAAGTACTCATGTTGCATGAAACTTGGCTTAGAGTCCTAGAAACCGCGTTGTTAGATGTTTCATAAGTTCGTCAAACCATTACAAAGCTCATTGAGACACTTATAAGCACTCATGTTGCATGAAACTTCGTTTAGAGTCCTAGAAACAGCGTTGTTGGATGTTTCATAAGTTCGTCAAACTAGTACAAAGCTCATTGAGACACATATAAGCACTTATGTTGCATGAAACTTGGTTTAGAGTCCTAGAAACCGCGTTGTTAGATGTTTCATATGTTCGTCAAACTTGTACAAAGCTCATTGAGACACTTATAAGCACTCATGTTGCATGAAACTTGGTTTAGAGTCCTAGAAACGCGTTGTTAGACGTTTCATAAGTTTGTCAAACTAGTACAAAGCTCATTGAGACACTTATAAGCACTCATGTTGCATTAAACTTGGTTTAGAGTCCTAGAAACGCGTTGTTAGATGTTTCATAAGTTCGTCAAACTTGTACAAAGCCCATTGAGACACTTATAAGCAATCATGTTGTATGAAACTTGGTTTAGAGTCCTAGAAACCGCGTTGTTAGATGTTTCATAAGTTCGTCAAACTAGTACAAAGCTCATTGAGACACTTATAAGCACTCATGTTCCATGAAACTTGGTTTAGAATCTTAGAAACCGCGTTGTTAGATGTTTCATAAGTTCTTCAAACTAGTACAAAGCTCATTGAGACACTTATAAGCACTCATGTTGCATGAAACTTGGTTTATAGTTCTAGAAACGCGTTTTTAGATGTTTCATAAGTTCGTCAAACTTGTACAAAGCCCATTGAGACACTTATAAGCAATCATGTTGTATGAAACTTGGTTTAGAGTCCTAGAAACCGCGTTGTTAGATGTTTCATAATTTCGTCAAACTTGTACAAAGCCCATTGAGACACTTATAAGCACTCATGTTGTATGAAACTTGGTTTAGAGTCCTAGAAACCGCGTTGTTAGATGTTTCATAAGTTCTTCAAACAAGTACAAAGCTCATTGAGATACTTATAAGCACTCATGTTGCATGAAACTTTCTTTAGAGTCCTAGAAACGCGTTGTTAGATGTTTCATAAGTTCGTAAAACTTGTACAAAGCTCATTGAGACACTTTTAAGTACTCATGTTGCATGAAACTTGGTTTAGAGTCCTAGAAGCCGCGTTGTTAGATGTTTCATAAGTTCGTCAAACTAGTACAAAGCTCATTGACTTATAAGTACTCATGTTGCATGAAACTTGGTTTAGAGTCCTAGAAACGCGTTGTTAGATGTTTCATAAGTTTGTCAAACTAGTACAAAGCTCATTGAGACATTTATAAGCACTCATGTTGCATGAAACTTCGTTAGAGTCTTAGAAACCGCGTTGTTAGATGTTTCATAAGTTCGTCAAACTCGTACAAAGCTCATTGAGACACATATAAGAACTCATGTTGCATGAAACTTGGTTTAGAGTCCTAGAAACGCGTTGTTAGATGTTTCATAAGTTCGTCAAACTAGTACAAAGCTCATTGAGACATTTATAAGCACTCATGTTGGATGAAATTTCGTTAGAGTCTTAGAAACCGCGTTGTTAGATGTTTCATAAGTTCGTCAAACTCGTACAAAGCTCATTGAGACACATATAAGAACTCATGTTGCATGAAACTTGGTTTAGAGTCCTATAAACGCGTTGTTAGATGTTTCATAAGTTCGTCAAACTAGTACAAAGCTCATTGAGACACTTATAAGAACTCATGTTGCATGAAACTTGGTTTGGATTCCTAGAAACGCGTTGTTAGATGTTTCATAAGTTCGTCAAACTAGTACAAATCTCATTGAGACAATTATAAGCACTCATGTTGCATAAAACTTGGTTTAGAGTCTTAGAAACCGCGTTGTTAGATGTTTCATAAGTTCTTCAAACTAGTACAAAGATCATTGAGACACTTATAAGCACTCATGTTGCATGAAACTTGGCTTAGAGTCCTAGAAACCGCGTTGTTAGATGTTTCATAAGTTCGTCAAACTAGTACAAAGCTCATTGACTTATAAGTACTCATGTTGCATGAAACTTGGTTTAGAGTCCTAGAAACTCGTTGTTAGATGTTTCATAAGTTTGTCAAACTAGTACAAAGCTCATTGAGACACTTATAAGCACTCATGTTGCATGAAACTTCGTTAGAGTCTTAGAAACTGCGTTGTTAGATGTTTCATAAGTTCGTCAAACTAGTACAAAGCTCATTGAGACACATATAAGCACTCATGTTGCATGAAACTTGGTTTAGAGTCCTAGAAACGCGTTGTTAGATGTTTCATAAGTTCGTCAAACTAGTACAAAGCTCATTGAGACACATATAAGCACTCATGTTGCATGAAACTTGGTTTAGAGTCCTAGAAACGCGTTGTTAGATGTTTCATAAGTTCGTCAAACTAGTACAAAGCCCATTGAGACACTTATAAGCAATCATGTTGTATGAAACTTTGTTTAGAGTCCTAGAAACGCGTTGTTAGATGTTTCATAAGTTCGTCAAACTAGTACAAAGCTCATTGAGACGCTTATAAGCACTCATGTTGCATGAAACTTGGTTTAGAGTCCTAGAAACCGCGTTGTTAGATGTTTCATAAGGTCGTCAAACTTGTACAAACCTCATTGAGACACTTATAAGTACTCATGTTGCATGAAACTTGGCTTAGAGTCCTAGAAACCGCGTTGTTAGATGTTTCATAAGTTCGTCGAACCATTACAAAGCTCATTGAGACACTTATAAGCACTCATGTTGCATGAAACTTCGTTTAGAGTCCTAGAAACAGCGTTGTTGGATGTTTCATAAGTTCGTCAAACTAGTACAAAGCTCATTGAGACACATATAAGCACTTATGTTGCATGAAACTTGGTTTAGAGTCCTAGAAACCGCGTTGTTAGCTGTTTCATATGTTCGTCAAACTTGTACAAAGCTCATTGAGACACTTATAAGCACTCATGTTGCATGAAACTTGGTTTAGAGTCCTAGAAACGCGTTGTTAGACGTTTCATAAGTTCGTCAAACTAGTACAAAGTTCATTGAGACACTTATAAGCACTCATGTTGCATTAAACTTGGTTTAGAGTCCTAGAAACGCGTTGTTAGATGTTTCATAAGTTCGTCAAACTTGTACAAAGCTCATTAAGGAACTTAGAAGCTCTCATGGTGCATGAAACTTGGTTTAGAGTCATAGAAACGCGTTGTTAGATGTTTCATAAGTTCGTCAAACTTGTATAAAGCTCATTGAGGAACTTATAAACTCTCATGTTGCATGAAACTTGGTTTAGAGTCCTAGAAACACGTTGTTAGATGTTTCATAAGTTCGTGAAACTTGTACAAAGCTCATTGAGGAACTTATAAGCACTCATGTTGCATAAAAGTTGGTTTAGAGTCCTAGAAACGCGTTGTTAGATGTTTCATAAGTTCGTCAAACTTGTATAAAGCTCATTGAGGAACTTATAAGAACTCATGTTGCATGTAACTTGGTTTCGAGTCCTAGAAACGCGTTGTTAGATGTTTCATAAGTTCGTGAAACTTGTACAAAGCTCATTGAGGAACTTATAACCACTCATGTTGCATGAAACTTGGTTTAGAGTCCTAGAAACGCGTTGTTAGATGTTTCATACGTTCGTCAAACTTGTACAAAGCTCATTGAGACACTTTTAAGTACTTATGTTGCTTGAAACTTGGTTTAGAGTCCTAGAAACCGCGTTGTTAGATGTTTCATAAGTTCGTCAAACTTGTACAAAGCCCATTGAGACACTTATAAGCACTCATGTTGTATGAAACTTGGTTTAGAGTCCTAGAAACCGCGTTGTTAGATGTTTCATAAGTTCTTCAAACTAGTACAAAGCTCATTGAGATACTTATAAGCACTCATGTTGCATGAAACTTTCTTTAGAGTCCTAGAAACGCGTTGTTAGATGTTTCATAAGTTCGTAAAACTTGTACAAAGCTCATTGAGACACTTTTAAGTACTCATGTTGCATGAAACTTGGTTTAGAGTCCTAGAAGCCGCGTTGTTAGATGTTTCATAAGTTCGTCAAACTAGTACAAAGCTCATTGACTTATAAGTACTCATGTTGCATGAAACTAGGTTTAGAGTCCTAGAAACGCGTTGTTAGATGTTTCATAAGTTTGTCAAACTAGTACAAAGCTCATTGAGACATTTATAAGCACTCATGTTGCATGAAACTTCGTTAGAGTCTTAGAAACCGCGTTGTTAGATGTTTCATAAGTTCGTCAAACTCGTACAAAGCTCATTGAGACACATATAAGAACTCATGTTGCATGAAACTTGGTTTAGAGTCCTAGAAACGCGTTGTTAGATGTTTCATAAGTTCGTCAAACTAGTACAAAGCTCATTGAGACATTTATAAGCACTCATGTTGCATGAAACTTCGTTAGAGTCTTAGAAACCGCGTTGTTAGATTTTTCATAAGTTCGTCAAACTCGTACAAAGCTCATTGAGACACATATAAGAACTCATGTTGCATGAAACTTGGTTTAGAGTCCTAGAAACGCGTTGTTAGATGTTTCATAAGTTCGTCAAATTAGTACAAAGCTCATTGAGACACTTATAAGCACTCATGTTGCATGAAACTTGGTTTAGAGTCCTAGAAACGCGTTGTTAGACGTTTCATAAGTTCGTCAAAATAGTACAAAGCTAATTGAGACACTTATAAGCATTCATGTTGCATGAAACTTGGTTTAGAATCCTAGAAACACGTTGATAGACGTTTCATAAATTCGTAAAACTAGTAAAAAGCTCATTGAGACACTTATAAGCACTCATGTTGCATGAAACTTGGTTTAGATTTCTAGAAACGCGTTGTTAGATGTTTCATAAGTTCGTCAAACTAGTAAAAATCTCATTGAGACACTTATAAGCACTCATGTTGCATGAAACTTGGTTTAGAGTCTTAGAAACCGCGTTGTTAGATGTTTCATAAGTTCTTCAAACTAGTACAAAGATCATTGAGACACTTATAAGCACTCATGTTGCATGAAACTTGGCTTAGAGTCCTAGAAACCGCGTTGTTAGATGTTTCATAAGTTCGTCAAACTAGTACAAACCTCATTGACTTATAAGTACTCATGTTGCATGAAACTTGATTTAGAGTCCTAGAAACTCGTTGTTAGATGTTTCATAAGTTTGTCAAACTAGTACAAAGCTCATTGAGACACTTATAAGCACTCATGTTGCATGAAACTTCGTTAGAGTCTTAGAAACTGCGTTGTTAGATGTTTCATAAGTTCGTCAAACTAGTACAAAGCTCATTGAGACACATATAAGCACTCATGTTGCATGAAACTTGGTTTAGAGTCCTAGAAACGCGTTGTTAGATGTTTCATAAGTTCGTAAAATTAGTACAAAGCTCATTGAGACACTTATAAGCAATCATGTTGTATGAAACTTGGTTTAGAGTCCTAGAAACGCGTTGTTAGATGTTTCATACGTTCGTCAAACTTGTGCAAAACTCATTGAGGAACTTATAAGAACTCATGTTGCATGTAACTTGGTTTAGAGTCCTAGAAACGCGTTGTTAGATGTTTCATAAGTTCGTCAAACTTGTACAAAGCTCATTGAGGAACTTATAAGCTCTCATGTTGCATGAAACTTGGTTTAGAGTCCTAGAAACGCGTTGTTAGATGTTTCATAAATTCGTCAAACTTGTATAAAGCTCATTGAGGAAGTTATAAGCTCTCATGTTGCATTAAACTTGGTTTAAAGTCCTAGAAACGATTTGTTAGATGTTTCATACGTTCGTCAAACTTGTGCAACGCTCATTGAGGAACTTATAAGAACTCATGTTGCATGTAACTTGGTTTAGAGTCCTAGAAACGCGTTGTTAGATGTTTCATAAGTTCGTCAAACTTGTACAAAGCTCATTGAGGAACTTATAAGCTCTCATGTTGCATGAAACTTGGTTTAGAGTCCTAGAAACGCGTTGTTAGATGTTTCATAAGTTCGTGAAACTTGTACAAAGCTCATTGAGGAAGTTATAAGCACTCATGTTGCATGAAAGTTGGTTTAGAGTCCTAGAAACGCGTTGTTAGATGTTTCATAAATTCGTCAAACTTGTATAAAGCTCATTGAGGAACTTATAAGCTCTCATGTTGCATTAAACTATGTTTAGAGTCCTAAAGATGATTCATACGTTCGTCAAACTTGTACAAAGCTCATTGAGGAACTTATAAGCTCTCATGTTGCATGAAACTTGGTTTAGAGTCCTAGAAACGAATTCTTAGATGTTTCATAAGTTCGTCAAACTTATACAAAGCTCATTGAGATACTTATAAGCACTCATGTTGCATGAAACTTGGTATAGAGTCCTAGAAACGCGTTGATAGATGTTTCATAAGTTCGTCAATCTTGTACAGAGCTCATTGAGACACTTATAAACACTCATGTTGCATGAAACATTGTTTAGAGTCCTATAAACGCGTTGTTAGATGTTTCATACATTCGTCAAACTTGTACAAAGCTCATTGAGGAACTTATAAGAACTCATGTTGCATGTAACTTGGTTTAGAGTCCTAGAAACGCGTTGTTAGATGTTTCATAAGTTCGTGAAACTTGTACAAAGCTCATTGAGGAACTTATAAGCACTCATGTTGCATGAAACTTGGTTTAGAGTCCTAGAAACGCGTTGTTAGATGTTTCATACGTTCGTCAAACTTGTACAATGCTCATTGAGGAACTTATAAGCTCTCATGTTGCATGAAACTTGATTTAGAGTCCTAGAAATGCGTTGTTAGATGTTTCATAAGTTCGTGAAACTTATACAAAGCTCATTGAGATACTTATAAGCACTCATGTTGCATGAAACTTGGTTTAGAGTCCTAGAAACGCGTTGTTAGATGTTTCATACGTTCGTCAAACTTGTACAAAGCTCATTGAGGAACTTATAAGCTCTCATGTTGCATGAAACTTGGTTTAGAGTCCTAGAAACGCGTTGTTAGATGTTTCATAAGTTCGTGAAACTTGTCCAAAGCTCATTGAGGAACTTATAAGCACTCATGTTGCATGAAACTTGGTTTAGAGTCCTAGAAAGGCGTTGTTAGATGTTTCATACGTACAAAGCTCATTATAAGCTCTCATTTTGCAACTTGTACAAAGCTCATTGAGGAACTTATAAGCTCTCATTTTGCATGAAACATGGTTTAGAGTCCTAGAAACGCGTTGTTAGATGTTTTATAAGTTTGTGAAACAAAGCTTGTACAAAGCTCATTGAGGAACTTATAAGCACTCGTGTTGCATGAAACTTGGTTTAGAGTCCTAGAAACGCGTTGTTAGATGTTTCATACGTTCGTCAAACTTGTACAAAGCTCATTAAGGAATTTAGAAGCTCTCATGGTGCATGAAACTTGGTTTAGAGTCATAGAAACGCGTTGTTAGATGTTTCATAAGTTCGTCAAACTTGTATAAAGCTCATTGAGGAACTTATAAGCTCTCATGTTGCATGAAACTTGGTTTAGAGTCCTAGAAACACGTTGTTAGATGTTTCATAAGTTCGTGAAACTTGTACAAAGCTCATTGAGGAACTTATAAGCACTCATGTTGCATGAAAGTTGGTTTAGAGTCCTAAAAACGCGTTGTTAGATGTTTCATAAGTTCGTCAAACTTGTATAAAGCTCATTGAGGAACTTATAAGAACTCATGTTGCATGTAACTTGGTTTCGAGTCCTAGAAACGCGTTGTTAGATGTTTCATAAGTTCGTGAAACTTGTACAAAGCTCATTGAGGAACTTATAACCACTCATGTTGCATGAAACTTGGTTTAGAGTCCTAGAAACGCGTTGTTAGATGTTTCATACGTTCGTCAAACTTGTACAAAGCTCATTGAGGAACTTATAAGCTCTCATGTTGCATGAAACTTGATTTAAAGTCCTAGAAATGCGTTGTTAGATGTTTCATAAGTTCGTGAAACTTATACAAAGCTCATTGAGATACTTATAAGCACTCATGTTGCATGAAACTTGGTTTAGAGTCCTAGAAACGCGTTGTTAGATGTTTCATCCGTTCGTCAAACTTGTACAAAGCTCATTGAGGAAATTATAAGCTCTCATGTTGCATGAAACTTGGTTTAGAGTCCTAGAAACGCGTTGTTAGATGTTTCATAAGTTCGTGAAACTTGTACAAAGCTCATTGAGGAACTTATAAGCACTCATGTTGCATGAAACTTGGTGTAGAGTCCTAGAAACGCGTTGTTAGATGTTTCATACGTTCATCAAACTTGTACAAATCTCATTGAGGAACTTATAAGCTCTCATTTTGCATGAAACATGGTTTAGAGTCCTAGAAACGCGTTGTTAGATGTTTCATAAGTTCGTGAAACTTGTACAAAACTCATTGAGGAACTTATAAGCACTCATGTTGCATGAAAGTTGGTTTAGAGTCCTAGAAACGCGTTGTTAGATGTTTCATACGTTCGTCAAACTTGTACAAAGCTCATTGAGGAACTTATAAGAACTCATGGTGCATGTAACTTGGTGTAGAGTCTTAGAAACGATTTGTTAGATGTTTCATACGTTCGTCAAACTTGTACAAACCTCATTGAGGAACTTATAAGCACTCATGTTGCATGAAACTTGGTTTAGAGTCCTAGAAACGCGTTGTTAGATGTCTCATACGTTCGTCAAACTTGTACAAAGCTCATTGAGGAACTTATAAGCTCTCATGTTGCATGAAACTTTGTTTAGAGTCCTAGAAACGCGTTGTTAGATGTTTCATAAGTTCGTGAAACTTGTACAAAGCTCATTGAGGAACTTATAAGCTCTCATTTTGCATGAAACATGGTTTAGAGTCCTAGAAACGCGTTGTTAGATGTTTCATACGTTCGTCAAACTTGTACAAAGCTCATTGAGAAACTTATAAGCTCTCATGGTGCATGAAACTTGGTGTAGAGTTTTAGAAACGATTTGTTAGATGTTTCATACGTTCGTCAAACTTGTACAAACCTCATTGAGGAACTTATAAGAACTCATGTTGCATGTAACTTGGTTTAGAGTCATAGAAACGCGTTGTTAGATGTCTCATAAGTTCGTCAAACTTGTACAAAGCTCATTGAGGAACTTATAAGCACTCATGTTGCATGAAATTTGGTTTAGAGTCCTAGAAACGCGTTGTTAGATGTTTCATACGTTCATCAAACTTGTACAAAGCTCATTGAGGAACTTATAAGCTCTCATTTTGCATGAAACATGGTTTAGATTCCTAGAAACGCGTTGTTAGATGTTTCATAAGTTCGTGAAACTTGTACAAAGCTCATTGAGGAACTTATAAGCACTCGTGTTGCATGAAACTTGGTTTAGAGTCCTAGAAACGCGTTGTTAGATGTTTCATACGTTCGTCAAACTTGTACAAAGCTCATTGAGGAACTTATTAGCTCTCATGTTGCATGAAACTTGCTTTAGAGTCCTAGAAATGCGTTGTTAGATGTTTCATAAGTTCGTGAAACTTATACAAAGCTCATTGAGATACTTATAAGCACTCATGTTGCATGAAACTTGGTTTAGAGTCCTAGAAACGCGTTGTTAGATGTTTCATACGTTCGTCAAACTTGTACAAAGCTCATTGAGGAACTTATAAGCTCTCATGTTGCATGAAACTTTGTTTAGAGTCCTAGAAACGTGTTGTTAGATGTTTCATAAGTTCGTGAAACTTGTACAAAGCTCATTGAGGAACTTATAAGCACTCATGTTGCATGAAACTTGGTTTAGCGTCCTAGAAACACGTTGTTAGATGTTTCATACGTTCATCAAACTTGTACAAAGCTCATTGAGGAACTTATAAGCTCTCATTTTGCATGAAACATGGTTTAGAGTCCTAGAAACGCGTTGTTAGATGTTTTATAAGTTTGTGAAACTTGTACAAAGCTCATTGAGGAACTTATAAGCACTCATGTTGCATGAAACTTGGTTTAGAGTCCTAGAAACGCGTTGTTAGATGTTTCATACGTTCGTCAAAATTGTACAAAGCTCATTGAGGAACTTATAAGCTCTCATGTTGCATGAAACTTGATTTAGAGTCCTAGAAACGCGTTGTTAGATGTTTCATACATTCGTCAAACTTGTACAAAGCTCATTGAGGAACTTATAAGAACTCATGTTGCATGAAACTTGGTTTAGAGTCCTAGAAACGCGTTGTTAGATGTTTCATACGTTCGTCAAAATTGTACAAAGCTCATTGAGGAACTTATAAGCTCTCATGTTGCATGAAACTTGATTTAGAGTCCTAGAAACGCGTTGTTAGATGTTTCATAAGTTCGTCAAACTTATACAAAGCTCATTGAGATACTTATAAGCACTCATGTTGCATGAAACTTGGTTTAGAGTCCTAGAAACGCGTTGTTAGATGTTTCATACGTTCGTCAAACTTGTACAAAGCTCATTGAGGAACTTATAAGAACTCATGTTGCATGTAACTTGGTTTAGAGTCCTAGAAACGCGTTGTTAGATGTTTCATACGTTCATCAAACTTGTACAAAACTCATTGAGGAAGTTATAAGCTCTCATTTTGCATGAAACATGGTTTAGAGTCCTAGAAACACGTTGTTAGATGTTTCATAAGTTCGTGAAACTTGTACAAAGCTCATTGAGGAACATATAAGCACTCATGTTGCATGAAAGTTGGTTTAGAGTCCTAGAAACGCGTTGTTAGATGTTTCATACGTTCGTCAAACTTGTACAAAGCTCATTGAGGAACTTATAAGCTCTCATGGTGCATGAAACTTGGTGTAGAGTCCTAGAAACGATTTGTTAGATGTTTCATAAGTTCGTCAAACTTGTACAAAGCTCATTGAGGAACTTATAAGAACTCATGTTGCATGTAACTTGGTTTAGAGTCCTAGAAACGCGTTGTTAGATGTTTCATAAGTTCGTCAAACTTGTACAAAGCTCATTGAGGAACTTATAAGCTCTCATGTTGCATGAAACTTGGTTTTGAGTCCTAGAAACGCGTTGTTAGATGTTTCATAAGTTCGTGAAACTTGTACAAAGCTCATTGAGGAACTTATAAGCACTCATGTTGCATGAAACTTGGTTTTGAGTCCTAGAAACGCGTTGTTAGATGTTTCATACGTTCGTCAAACTTGTACAAAGCTCATCGAGGAACTTATAAGCTCTCATGTTGCATGAAAGTTGGTTTAGAGTCCTAGAAACGCGTTGTTAGATATTTCATAAGTTCGTGAAACTTGTACAAAGCTCATTGAGGAACTTATAAGCACTCATGTTGCATGAAACTTGGTTTTGAGTCCTAGAAACGCGTTGTTAGATGTTTCATACGTTCGTCAAACTTGTACAAAGCTCATCGAGGAACTTATAAGCTCTCATGTTGCATGAAACTTGGTTTAGAGTCCTAGAAACGCGTTGTTAGATATTTCATAAGTTCGTGAAACTTGTACAAAGCTCATTGAGGAACTTATAAGCACTCATGTTGCATGAAACTTGGTTTGTAGTCCTAGAAACGCGTTGTTAGATGTTTCATACGTTCGTCAAACTTGTACAAAGCTCATTGAGGAACTTATAAGCTCTCATGTTGCATGAAACTTGGTTTAGAGTCCTAGAAACGAGTTCTTAGATGTTTCATAAGTTCGTCAAACTTATACAAAGCTCATTGAGATACTTATAAGCACTCATGTTGCATGAAACTTGGTATAGAGTCCTAGAAACGAGTTGTTAGATGTTTCATAAGTTCGTCAATCTTGTACAAAGCTCATTGAGACACTTATAAACACTCATGTTGCATGAAACTTGGTTTAGAGTCCTATAAACGCTTTGTTAGATGTTTCATACGATCGTCAAACTTGTACAAAGCTCATTGAGGAACTTATAAGAACTCATGTTGCATGTAACTTGGTTTAGAGTCCTAGAAACGCGTTGTTAGATGTTTCATAAGTTCGTGAAACTTGTACAAAGCTCATTGAGGAACTTAGACCATAATTATTGCAAAATCTAAATTATGGTTTCTTAAAGATATAAAATTAAAACGCACCAATTGTTGGCCGCCAGGTCTCAGTGGGGCCCACAAACAAGTGCAAGAACCGGATCCGAACAAGAGACAAGAGAAGCAACTCTTATCTATTTTTGTGGGGCCCACACTCAAGAACTCTTTTAAAACCTTGCAATAATCTTGCTCTTATAAGCACTCATGTTGCATGAAACTTGGTTTAGAGTCCTAGAAACGTGTTGTTAGATGTTTCATACGTTCGTCAAACTTGTACAAAGCTCATTGAGGAACTTATAAGCTCTCATGTTGCATGAAACTTGATTTAAAGACTAAGAAATGCGTTGTTAGATGTTTCATAAGTTCGTGAAACTTAGACAAAGCTCATTGAGATACTTATAAGCACTCATGTTGCATGAAACTTGGTTTAGAGTCCTAGAAACGTGTTGTTAGATGTTTCATACGTTCGTCAAACTTGTACAAAGCTCATTGAGAAACTTATAAGAACTCATGTTGCATGTAACTTGGTTTAGAGTCCTAGAAACGCGTTGTTAGATGTTTCATAAGTTCGTGAAACTTGTACAAAGCTCATTGAGGAACTTATAAGCACTCATGTTGCATGAAACTTGGTTTAGAGTCCTAGAAACGAGTTGTTAGATGTTTCATACGTTCGTCAAACTTGTACAAAGCTCATCGAGGAACTTATAAGCTCTCATGTTGCATGAAACTTGGTTTAGAGT
The DNA here is from genome assembly GCA_963556525.1 of Cochlearia excelsa. Taxonomy (NCBI): domain Eukaryota; kingdom Viridiplantae; phylum Streptophyta; class Magnoliopsida; order Brassicales; family Brassicaceae; genus Cochlearia; species Cochlearia excelsa. The sequence goes on from CAUVZT010000011.1 coordinate 1,368,186, forward strand.
CCTAGGAACCACGTTGTTAGATGTCTCATAAGTTCGTCAAACTTGTACAAAGCTCATTGAGACACTTATATTCACTCATGTTGCATGAAACTTTGTTTAGAGTCCTAGAAACGCGTTGTTAGATATTTCATAAGTTCGTGAAACTTGTACAAAGCTCATTGAGGAACTTATAAGCACTCATGTTGCATGAAACTTGGTTTGGAGTCCTAGAAACGCGTTGTTAGATGTTTCATACGTTCATCAAACTTGTACAAAGCTCATTGAGGAACTTATAAGCACTCATGTTGCATGAAACTTGGTATAGAGTCCTAGAAACGGGTTGTTAGATGTTTCATAAGTTTGTCAATCTTGTACAAAGCTCATTGAGACACTTATAAACACTCATGTTGCATGAAACTTGGTTTAGAGTCCTATAAACGCATTGTTAGATGTTTCATACGTTCGTCAAACTTGTACAAAGCTCATTGAGGAACTTATAAGAACTCATGTTGCATGTAACTTGGTTTAGAGTCCTAGAAACGCGTTCTTAGATGTTACATAAGTTCGTGAAACTTGTACAAAGCTCATTGAGGAACTTATAAGCACTCATGTTGCATGAAACTTGGTTTAGAGTCCTAGAAACGCGTTGTTAGATGTTTCATACGTTCGTCAAACTTGTACAAAGCTCATTGAGGAACTTATAAGAACTCATGTAGCATGTAACTTGGTTTAGAGTCCTAGAAACGCGTTGTTAGATGTTTCATAAGTTCGTCAAACTTGTATAAAGCTCATTGAGGAACTTATAAGCTCTCATGTTTCATGAAACTTGGTTTAGAGTCCTAGAAACGCGTTGTTAGATGTTTCATAAGTTCGTGAAACTTGTACAAAGCTCATTAAGGAACTTATAAGCACTCATGTTGCATGAAACTTGGTTTAGAGTCCTAGAAACGCGTTGTTAGATGTTTCATACGTTCGTCAAACTTGTACAAAGCTCATTGAGGAACTTATAAGCTCTCATGTTGCATGAAACTTGATTTAGAGTCCTAGAAACGCGTTGTTAGATGTTTCATAAGTTCGTGAAACTTATACAAAGCTCATTGAGATACTTATAAGCACTCATGTTGCATGAAACTTGGTTTAGAGTCCTAGAAACGTGTTGTTAGATGTTTCATACGTTCGTCAAACTTGTACAAAGCTCATTGAGGAACTTATAAGAACTCATGTTGCATGTAACTTGGTTTAGAGTCTTAGAAACGCGTTGTTAGATGTTTCATAAGTTCGTGAAACTTGTATAAAGCTCATTGAGGAACTTATAAGCTCTCATGGTGCATGAAACTTGGTGTAGAGTCCTAGAAACGATTTGTTAGATGTTTCATACATTCGTAAAACTTGTACAAAGCTCATTGAGGAACTTATAAGAACTCATGTTGCATGTAACTTGGTTTAGAGTCCTAGAAACGCGTTGTTAGATGTTTCATAAGTTCGTGAAACTTGTACAAAGCTCATTGAGGAACTTATAAGCACTCATGTTGCATGAAACTTGGTTTAGAGTCCTAGAAACGCGTTGTTAGATGTTTCATACGTTCGTCAAAATTGTACAAAGCTCATTGAGGAACTTATAAGCTCTCATGTTGCATGAAACTTGATTTAGAGTCCTAGAAACGCGTTGTTAGATGTTTCATAAGTTCGTCAAACTTATACAAAGCTCATTGAGATACTTATAAGCACTCATGTTGCATGAAACTTGGTTTAGAGTCCTAGAAACGCGTTGTTAGATGTTTCATACGTTCGTCAAACTTGTACAAAGCTCATTGAGGAACTTATAAGAACAAATGTTTCATGTAACTTGGTTTAGAGTCCTAGAAACGCGTTGTTAGATGTTTCATAATTTCGTGAAACTTGTACAAAGCTCATTGAGGAACTTATAAGCTCTCATGTTGCATGAAACTTGGTTTAGAGTCCTAGAAACGCGTTGTTAGATGTTTCATAAGTTCGTGAAACTTGTACAAAGCTCATTGAGGAACTTATAAGCACTCATGTTGCATGAAACTTGGTTTAGAGTCCTAGAAACGCGTTGTTAGATGTTTCATACGTTCGTCAAACTTGTACAAAGCTCATTGAGGAACTTATAAGCTCTCATGTTGCATGAAACTTGATTTAGAGTCCTAGAAACGCGTTGTTAGATGTTTCATAAGTTCGTGAAACTTATACAAAGCTCATTGAGATACTTATAAGCACTCGTGTTGCATGAAACTTGGTTTAGAGTCCTAGAAACGTGTTGTTAGATGTTTCATACGTTCGTAAAACTTGTACAAAGCTCATTGAGGAACTTATAAGAACTCATGTTGCATGTAACTTGGTTTAGAGTCTTAGAAACGCGTTGTTAGATGTTTCATAAGTTCGTGAAACTTGTATAAAGCTCATTGAGGAACTTATAAGCTCTCATGGTGCATGAAACTTGGTGTAGAGTCCTAGAAACGATTTGTTAGATGTTTCATACATTCGTCAAACTTGTACAAAGCTCATTGAGGAACTTATAAGAACTCATGTTGCATGTAACTTGGTTTAGAGTCCTAGAAACGCGTTGTTAGATGTTTCATAAGTTCGTGAAACTTGTACAAAGCTCATTGAGGAACTTATAAGCACTCATGTTGCATGAAACTTGGTTTAGAGTCCTAGAAACGCGTTGTTAGATGTTTCATACGTTCGTCAAAATTGTACAAAGCTCATTGAGGAACTTATAAGCTCTCATGTTGCATGAAACTTGATTTAGAGTCCTAGAAACGCGTTGTTAGATGTTTCATACATTGGTCAAACTTGTACAAAGCTCATTGAGGAACTTATAAGAACTCATGTTGCATGTAACTTGGTTTAGAGTCCTAGAAACGCGTTGTTAGATGTTTCATAAGTTCGTGAAACTTGTACAAAGCTCATTGAGGAACTTATAAGCATTCATGTTGCATGAAACTTGGTTTAGAGTCCTAGAAACGCGTTGTTAGATGTTTCATACGTTCGTAAAAATTGTACAAAGCTCATTGAGGAACTTATAAGCTCTCATGTTGCATGAAACTTGATTTAGAGTCCTAGAAACGCGTTGTTAGATGTTTCATAAGTTCGTCAAACTTATACAAAGCTCATTGAGATACTTATAAGCACTCATGTTGCATGAAACTTGGTTTAGAGTCCTAGAAACGCGTTGTTAGATGTTTCATACGTTCGTCAAACTTGTACAAAGCTCATTGAGGAACTTATAAGAACTCATGTTGCATGTAACTTGGTTTAGAGTCCTAGAAACGCGTTGTTAGATGTTTCATACGTTCATCAAACTTGTACAAAACTCATTGAGGAAGTTATAAGCTCTCATTTTGCATGAAACATGGTTTAGAGTCCTAGAAACGCGTTGTTAGATGTTTCATAAGTTCGTGAAACTTGTACAAAGCTCATTGAGGAACTTATAAGCTCTCATGGTGCATGAAACTTGGTGTAGAGTCCTAGAAACGATTTGTTAGATGTTTCATACGTTCGTCAAACTTGTACAAAGCTCATTGAGGAACTTATAAGAACTCATGTTGCATGTAACTTGGTTTAGAGTCCTAGAAACGCGTTGTTAGATGTTTCATAAGTTCGTCAAACTTGTACAAAGCTCATTGAGGAACTTATAAGCTCTCATGTTGCATGAAACTTGGTTTTGAGTCCTAGAAACGCGTTGTTAGATGTTTCATAAGTTCGTGAAACTTGTACAAAGCTCATTGAGGAACTTATAAGCACTCATGTTGCATGAAACTTGGTTTTGAGTCCTAGAAACGCGTTGTTAGATGTTTCATACGTTCGTCAAACTTGTACAAAGCTCATCGAGGAACTTATAAGCTCTCATGTTGCATGAAACTTGGTTTAGAGTCCTAGAAACGCGTTGTTAGATATTTCATAAGTTCGTGAAACTTGTACAAAGCTCATTGAGGAACTTATAAGCACTCATGTTGCATGAAACTTGGTTTGTAGTCCTAGAAACGCGTTGTTAGATGTTTCATACGTTCGTCAAACTTGTACAAAGCTCATTGAGGAACTTATAAGCTCTCATGTTGCATGAAACTTGGTTTAGAGTCCTAGAAACGAGTTCTTAGATGTTTCATAAGTTCGTCAAACTTATACAAAGCTCATTGAGATACTTATAAGCACTCATGTTGCATGAAACTTGGTATAGAGTCCTATAAACACATTGTTAGATGTTTCATACGTTCGTCAAACTTGTACAAAGCTCATTGAGGAACTTATAAGAATTCATGTTGCATGTAACTTGGTTTAGAGTCCTAGAAACGCGTTGTTAGATGTTTCATAAGTTCGTGAAACTTGTACAAAGCTCATTGAGGAACTTATAAGCACTCATGTTGCATGAAACTTGGTTTAGAGTCCTAGAAACGCGTTGTTAGATCTTTCATACGTTCGTCAAACTTGTACAAAGCTCATTGAGGAACTTATAAGCTCTCATGTTGCATGAAACTTGATTTAGAGTCCTAGAAACGCGTTGTTAGATGTTTCATACGTTTGTCAAAATTGTACAAAGCTCATTGAGGAACTTATAAGCACTCATGTTGTATGAAATTTGGTTTAGAGTCCTAGAAACGTGTTGTTAGATGTTTCATACGTTCGTCAAACTTGTACAAAGCTCATTGAGGAACTTATAAGAACTCATGTTGCATGTAACTTGGTTTAGAGTCTTAGAAACGCGTTGTTAGATGTTTCATAAGTTCGTGAAACTTGTATAAAGCTCATTGAGGTACTTATAAGCACTCATGTTGCATGAAACTTGGTTTAGAGTCCTAGAAACGCGTTGTTAGATGTTTCATACATTCGTCAAACTTGTACAAAGCTCATTGAGGAACTTATAAGAACTCATGTTGCATGTAACTTGGTTTAGAGTCCTAGAAACGCGTTGTTAGATGTTTCATAAGTTCGTGAAACTTGTATAAAGCTCATTGAGGAACTTATAAGCACTCATGTTGCATGAAACTTGGTTTAGAGTCCTAGAAACGCGTTGTTAGATGTTTCATACGTTCGTCAAAATTGTACAAAGCTCATTGAGGAACTTATAAGCTCTCATGTTGCATGAAACTTGATTTAGAGTCATAGAAACGCGTTGTTAGATGTTTCATAAGTTCGTCAAACTTATACAAAGCTCATTGAGATACTTATAAGCACTCATGTTGCATGAAACTTGGTTTAGAGTCCTAGAAACGCGTTGTTAGATGTTTCATACGTTCGTCAAACTTGTACAAAGCTCATTGAGGAACTTATAAGAACTCATGTTGCATGTAACTTGGTTTAGAGTCCTAGAAACGCGTTGTTAGATGTTTCATAAGTTCGTGAAACTTGTACAAAGCTCATTGAGGAACTTATAAGCTCTCATGTTGCATGAAACTTGGTTTAGAGTCCTAGAAATGCGTTGTTAGATGTTTCATAAGTTCGTCAATCTTGTACAAAGCTCATTGAAAAACTTATAAGCTTTCATGTTGCATGAAACTTGATTTAGAGTCCTAGAAACGCGTTGTTAGATGTTTCATAAGTTCGTGAAACTTATACAAAGCTCATTGAGATACTTATAAGCACTCATGTTGCATGAAACTTGGTTTAGAGTCCTAGAAACGTGTTGTTAGATGTTTCATACGTTCGTCAAACTTGTACAAAGCTCATTGAGGAACTTATAAAAACTCATGTTGCATGTAACTTGGTTTAGAGTCCTAGAAACGCGTTGTTAGATGTTTCATAAGTTCGTGAAACTTGTACAAAGCTCATTGAGGAACTTATAAGCACTCATGTTGCATGAAACTTGGTTTAGAGTCCTAGAAACGCGTTGTTAGATGTTTCATACATTCGTCAAACTTGCACAAAGCTCATCGAGGAACTTATAAGCTCTCATGTTGCATGAAACTTGGTTTAGAGTCCTAGAAACGAGTTGTTAGATGTTTCATAAGTTTGTCAAACTTATACAAAGCTCATTGAGATACTTATAAGCACTCATGTTGCATGAAACTTGGTTTAGAGTCCTAGAAACGCGTTGTTAGATGTTTCATAAGTTCGTCAATCATGTACAAAGCTCATTGAGACACTTATAAACACTCATGTTGCATGAAACTTGGTTTAGAGTCTTAGAAACGCGTTGTTAGATGTTTCATACGTTCGTCAAACTTGTACAAAGCTCATTGAGGAACTTATAAAAACACATGTTGCATGTAACATGGTTTAGAGTCCTAGAAACGCGTTGTTAGATGTTTCATAAGTTCGTCAAACTTATACAAAGCTCATTGAGATACTTATAAGCACTCATGTTGCATGAAACTTGGTTTAGAGTCCTAGAAACGCGTTGTTAGATGTTTCATAAGTTCGTCAATCATGTACAAAGCTCATTGAGACACTTATAAACACTCATGTTGCATGAAACTTGGTTTAGAGTCTTAGAAACGCGTTGTTAGATGTTTCATACGTTCGTCAAACTTGTACAAAGCTCATTGAGGAACTTATAAAAACACATGTTGCATGTAACATGGTTTAGAGTCCTAGAAACGCGTTGTTAGATATTTCATAAGTTCGTGAAACTTGTAGAAAGATCATTGAGGAACTTATAAGAACTAATGTTGCATGTAACTTGGTTTAGAGTCTTAGAAACGCGTTGTTAGATGTTTCATAAGTTCGTGAAACTTGTATAAAGCTCATTGAGGAACTTATAAGCACTCATGTTGCATGAAACTTGGCTTAGAGTCCTAGAAACGCGTTGTTAGATGTTTCATACATTCGTCAAACTTGTACAAAGCTCATTGAGGAACTTATAAGAACTCATGTTGCATGTAACTTGGTTTAGAGTCCTAGAAACGCGTTGTTAGATGTTTCATAAGTTCGTGAAACTTGTATAAAGCTCATTGAGGAACTTATAAGCACTCATGTTGCATGAAACTTGGTTTAGAGTCCTAGAAACGCGTTGTTAGATGTTTCATACGTTCGTCAAAATTGTACAAAGCTCATTGAGGAACTTATAAGCTCTCATGTTGCATGAAACTTGATTTAGAGTCCTAGAAACGCGTTGTTAGATGTTTCATAAGTTCGTCAAACTTATACAAAGCTCATTGAGATACTTATAAGCACTCATGTTGCATGAAACTTGGTTTAGAGTCCTAGAAACGCGTTGTTAGATGTTTCATACGTTCGTCAAACTTGTACAAAGCTCATTGAGGAACTTATAAGAACTCATGTTGCATGTAACTTGGTTTAGAGTCCTAGAAACGCGTTGTTAGATGTTTCATAAGTTCGTGAAACTTGTACAAAGCTCATTGAGGAACTTATAAGCTCTCATGTTGCATGAAACTTGGTTTAGAGTCCTAGAAATGCGTTGTTAGATGTTTCATAAGTTCGTCAATCTTGTACAAAGCTCATTGAAAAACTTATAAGCTTTCATGTTGCATGAAACTTGATTTAGAGTCCTAGAAACGCGTTGTTAGATGTTTCATAAGTTCGTGAAACTTATACAAAGCTCATTGAGATACTTATAAGCACTCATGTTGCATGAAACTTGGTTTAGAGTCCTAGAAACGTGTTGTTAGATGTTTCATACGTTCGTCAAACTTGTACAAAGCTCATTGAGGAACTTATAAAAACTCATGTTGCATGTAACTTGGTTTAGAGTCCTAGAAACGCGTTGTTAGATGTTTCATAAGTTCGTGAAACTTGTACAAAGCTCATTGAGGAACTTATAAGCACTCATGTTGCATGAAACTTGGTTTAGAGTCCTAGAAACGCGTTGTTAGATGTTTCATACATTCGTCAAAACTTGCACAAAGCTCATCGAGGAACTTATAAGCTCTCATGTTGCATGAAACTTGGTTTAGAGTCCTAGAAACGAGTTGTTAGATGTTTCATAAGTTCGTCAAACTTATACAAAGCTCATTGAGATACTTATAAGCACTCATGTTGCATGAAACTTGGTTTAGAGTCCTAGAAACGCGTTGTTAGATGTTTCATAAGTTCGTCAATCATGTACAAAGCTCATTGAGACACTTATAAACACTCATGTTGCATGAAACTTGGTTTAGAGTCTTAGAAACGCGTTGTTAGATGTTTCATACGTTCGTCAAACTTGTACAAAGCTCATTGAGGAACTTATAAAAACACATGTTGCATGTAACATGGTTTAGAGTCCTAGAAACGCGTTGTTAGATATTTCATAAGTTCGTGAAACTTGTAGAAAGATCATTGAGGAACTTATAAGAACTAATGTTGCATGTAACTTGGTTTAGAGTCTTAGAAACGCGTTGTTAGATGTTTCATAAATTCGTGAAACTTGTATAAAGCTCATTGAGGAACTTATAAGCACTCATGTTGCATGAAACTTGGCTTAGAGTCCTAGAAACGCGTTGTTAGATGTTTCATACATTCGTCAAACTTGTACAAAGCTCATTGAGGAACTTATAAGAACTCATGTTGCATGTAACTTGGTTTAGAGTCCTAGAAACGCGTTGTTAGATGTTTCATAAGTTCGTGAAACTTGTACAAAGCTCATTGAGGAACTTATAAGCTCTCATGTTGCATGAAACTTGGTTTAGAGTCCTAGAAATGCGTTGTTAGATGTTTCATAAGTTCGTCAATCTTGTACAAAGCTCATTGAAAACTTATAAGCTTTCATGTTGCATGAAACTTGATTTAGAGTCCTAGAAACGCGTTGTTAGATGTTTCATAAGTTCGTGAAACTTATACAAAGCTCATTGAGATACTTATAAGCACTCATGTTGCATGAAACTTGGTTTAGAGTCCTAGAAACGTGTTGTTAGATGTTTCATACGTTCGTCAAACTTGTACAAAGCTCATTGAGGAACTTATAAAAACTCATGTTGCATGTAACTTGGTTTAGAGTCCTAGAAACGCGTTGTTAGATGTTTCATAAGTTCGTGAAACTTGTACAAAGCTCATTGAGGAACTTATAAGCACTCATGTTGCATGAAACTTGGTTTAGAGTCCTAGAAACGCGTTGTTAGATGTTTCATACATTCGTCAAACTTGCACAAAGCTCATCGAGGAACTTATAAGCTCTCATGTTGTATGAAACTTGGTTTAGAGTCCTAGAAACGAGTTGTTAGATGTTTCATAAGTTCGTCAAACTTATACAAAGCTCATTGAGATACTTATAAGCACTCATGTTGCATGAAACTTGGTTTAGAGTCCTAGAAACGCGTTGTTAGATGTTTCATAAGTTCGTCAATCATGTACAAAGCTCATTGAGACACTTATAAACACTCATGTTGCATGAAACTTGGTTTAGAGTCTTAGAAACGCGTTGTTAGATGTTTCATACGTTCGTCAAACTTGTACAAAGCTCATTGAGGAACTTATAAAAACACATGTTGCATGTAACATGGTTTAGAGTCCTAGAAACGCGTTGTTAGATATTTCATAAGTTCGTGAAACTTGTAGAAAGATCATTGAGGAACTTATAAGAACTAATGTTGCATGTAACTTGGTTTAGAGTCTTAGAAACGCGTTGTTAGATGTTTCATAAGTTCGTGAAACTTGTATAAAGCTCATTGAGGAACTTATAAGCACTCATGTTGCATGAAACTTGGCTTAGAGTCCTAGAAACGCGTTGTTAGATGTTTCATACATTCGTCAAACTTGTACAAAGCTCATTGAGGAACTTATAAGAACTCATGTTGCATGTAACTTGGTTTAGAGTCCTAGAAACGCGTTGTTAGATGTTTCATAAGTTCGTGAAACTTGTACAAAGCTCATTGAGGAACTTATAAGCACTCATGTTGCATGAAACTTGGTTTAGAGTCCTAGAAACGCGTTGTTAGATGTTTCATACGTTCGTCAAAATTGTACAAAGCTCATTGAGGAACTTATAAGCTCTCATGTTGCATGAAACTTGATTTAGAGTCCTAGAAACGCGTTGTTAGATGTTTCATAAGTTCGTCAAACTTATACAAAGCTCATTGAGATACTTATAAGCACTCATGTTGCATGAAACTTGGTTTAGAGTCCTAGAAACGCGTTGTTAGATGTTTCATACGTTCGTCAAACTTGTACAAAGCTCATTGAGGAACTTATAAGAACTCATGTTGCATGTAACTTGGTTTAGAGTCCTAGAAACGCGTTGTTAGATGTTTCATACGTTCATCAAACTTGTACAAAACTCATTGAGGAAGTTATAAGCTCTCATTTTGCATGAAACATGGTTTAGAGTCCTAGAAACGCGTTGTTAGATGTTTCATAAGTTCGTGAAACTTGTACAAAGCTCATTGAGGAACTTATAAGCACTCATGTTGCATGAAACTTGGTTTAGAGTCCTAGAAACGTGTTGTTAGATGTTTCATACGTTCGTCAAACTTGTACAAAGCTCATTGAGGAACTTATAAGCTCTCATGGTGCATGAAACTTGGTGTAAAGTCCTAGAAATGATTTGTTAGATGTTTCATACGTTCTTCAAACTTGTACAAAGCTCATTGAGGAACTTATAAGAACTCATGTTGCATGTAACTTGGTTTAGAGTCCTAGAAACGCGTTGTTAGATGTTTCATAAGTTCGTCAAACTTGTACAAAGCTCATTGAGGAACTTATAAGCTCTCATGTTGCATGAAACTTGGTTTTGAGTCCTAGAAACGCGTTGTTAGATGTTTCATAAGTTCGTGAAACTTGTACAAAGCTCATTGAGGAACTTATAAGCACTCATGTTGCATGAAAGTTGGTTTAGAGTCCTAGAAACGCGTTGTTAGATGTTTCATAAGTTCGTCAAACTTGTATAAAGCACATTGAGAAACTTATAAGCTCTCATGTTGCATTAAACTTGGTTTAGAGTCCTAAAAACACGTTGTTAGATGATTCATACGTTCGTCAAACTTGTACAAAGCTCATTGAGGAACTTATAAGCTCTCATGTTGCATAAAACTTGGTTTAGAGTCCTAGAAACGAGTTCTTAGATGTTTCATAAGTTCGTCAAACTTATACAAAGCTCATTGAGATACTTATAAGCACTCATGTTGCATGAAACTTGGTATAGAGTCCTAGAAACGCGTTGTTAGATGTTTCATAAGTTCGTCAATCTTGTACAAAGCTCATTGAGACACTTATAAACACTCATGTTGCATGAAACTTGGTTTAGAGTCCTATAAACACATTGTTAGATGTTTCATACGTTCGTCAAACTTGTACAAAGCTCATTGAGGAACTTATAAGAATTCATGTTGCATGTAACTTGGTATAGAGTCCTAGAAACGCGTTGTTAGATGTTTCATACGTTCGTCAAACTTGTACAAAGCTCATTGAGGAACTTATAAGCTCTCATGTTGCATGAAACTTGATTTAGAGTCCTAGAAACGCGTTGTTAGATGTTTCATACGTTCGTCAAAATTGTACAAAGCTCATTGAGGAACTTATAAGAACTCATGTTGCATGTAACTTGGTTTAGAGTCTTAGAAACGCGTTGTTAGATGTTTCATAAGTTCGTGAAACTTGTATAAAGCTCATTGAGGAACTTATAAGCACTCATGTTGCATGAAACTTGGTTTAGAGTCCAAGAAACTCGTTGTTAGATGTTTCATACATTCGTCAAACTTGTACAAAGCTCATTGAGGAACTTATAAGAACTCATGTTGCATGTAACTTGGTTTAGAGTCCTAGAAACGCGTTGTTAGATGTTTCATAAGTTCGTGAAACTTGTATAAAGCTCATTGAGGAACTTATAAGCACTCATGTTGCATGAAACTTGGTTTAGAGTCCTAGAAACGCGTTGTTAGATGTTTCATACGTTCGTCAAAATTGTACAAAGCTCATTGAGGAACTTATAAGCTCTCATGTTGCATGAAACTTGATTTAGAGTCCTAGAAACGCGTTGTTAGATGTTTCATAAGTTCGTCAAACTTATACAAAGCTCATTGAGATACTTATAAGCACTCATGTTGCATGAAACTTGGTTTAGAGTCCTAGAAACGCGTTGTTAGATGTTTCATACGTTCGTCAAACTTGTACAAAGCTCATTGAGGAACTTATAAGAACTCATGTTGCATGTAACTTGGTTTAGAGTCCTAGAAACGCGTTGTTAGATGTTTCATAAGTTCGTGAAACTTGTACAAAGCTCATTGAGGAACTTATAAGCTCTCATGTTGCATGAAACTTGGTTTAGAGTCCTAGAAACGCGTTGTTAGATGTTTCATAAGTTCGTGAAAGTTGTACAAAACTCATTGAGGAACTTATAAGCACTCATGTTGCATGAAACTTGGTTTAGAGTCCTAGAAACGCGTTGTTAGATGTTTCATAAGTTCGTCAATCTTGTACAAAGCTCATTGAGACACTTATAAACACTCATGTTGCATGAAACTTGGTTTAGAGTCTTAGAAACACGTTGTTAGATGTTTCATACGTTCGTCAAACTTTTACAAAGCTCATTGAGGAACTTATAAGCTCTCATGTTGCATGAAATTTGGTTTAGAGTCCTAGAAACGAGTTGTTAGATGTGTCATAAGTTCGTCAAACTTATACAAAGCTAATTGAGATACTTATAAGCACTCATGTTGCATGAAACTTGGTTTAGAGTCCTAGAAACGCGTTGTTAGATGTTTCATAAGTTCGTCAATCTTGTACAAAGCTCATTGAAAAACTTATAAGCTTTCATGTTGCATGAAACTTGATTTAGAGTCCTAGAAACGCGTTGTTAGATGTTTCATAAGTTCGTGAAACTTATACAAAGCTCATTGAGATACTTATAAGCACTCATGTTGCATGAAACTTGGTTTAGAGTCCTAGAAACGTGTTGTTAGATGTTTCATACGTTCGTCAAACTTGTACAAAGCTCATTGAGGAACTTATAAAAACTCATGTTGCATGTAACTTGGTTTAGAGTCCTAGAAACGCGTTGTTAGATGTTTCATAAGTTCGTGAAACTTGTACAAAGCTCATTGAGGAACTTATAAGCACTCATGTTGCATGAAACTTGGTTTAGAGTCCTAGAAACGCGTTGTTAGATGTTTCATACATTCGTCAAACTTGCACAAAGTTCATCGAGGAACTTATAAGCTCTCATGTTGCATGAAACTTGGTTTAGAGTCCTAGAAACGAGTTGTTAGATGTTTCATAAGTTCGTCAAACTTATACAAAGCTCATTGAGATACTTATAAGCACTCATGTTGCATGAAACTTGGTTTAGAGTCCTAGAAACGCGTTGTTAGATGTTTAATAAGTTCGTCAATCATGTACAAAGCTCATTGAGACACTTATAAACACTCATGTTGCATGAAACTTGGTTTAGAGTCTTAGAAACGCGTTGTTAGATGTTTCATACGTTCGTCAAACTTGTACAAAGCTCATTGAGGAACTTATAAAAACACATGTTGCATGTAACATGGTTTAGAGTCCTAGAAACGCGTTGTTAGATATTTCATAAGTTCGTGAAACTTGTAGAAAGATCATTGAGGAACTTATAAGAACTAATGTTGCATGTAACTTGGTTTAGAGTCTTAGAAACGCGTTGTTAGATGTTTCATAAGTTCGTGAAACTTGTATAAAGCTCATTGAGGAACTTATAAGCACTCATGTTGCATGAAACTTGGCTTAGAGTCCTAGAAACGCGTTGTTAGATGTTTCATACATTCGTCAAACTTGTACAAAGCTCATTGAGGAACTTATAAGAACTCATGTTGCATGTAACTTGGTTTAGAGTCCTAGAAACGCGTTGTTAGATGTTTCATAAGTTCGTGAAACTTGTACAAAGCTCATTGAGGAACTTATAAGCACTCATGTTGCATGAAACTTGGTTTAGAGTCCTAGAAACGCGTTGTTAGATGTTTCATACGTTCGTCAAAATTGTACAAAGCTCATTGAGGAACTTATAAGCTCTCATGTTGCATGAAACTTGATTTAGAGTCCTAGAAACGCGTTGTTAGATGTTTCATAAGTTCGTCAAACTTATACAAAGTTCATTGAGATACTTATAAGCACTCATGTTGCATGAAACTTGGTTTAGAGTCCTAGAAACGCGTTGTTAGATGTTTCATACGTTCGTCAAACTTGTACAAAGCTCATTGAGGAACTTATAAGAACTCATGTTGCATGTAACTTGGTTTAGAGTCCTAGAAACGCGTTGTTAGATGTTTCATACGTTCATCAAACTTGTACAAAACTCATTGAGGAAGTTATAAGCTCTCATTTTGCATGAAACATGGTTTAGAGTCCTAGAAACGCGTTGTTAGATGTTTCATAAGTTCGTGAAACTTGTACAAAGCTCATTGAGGAACTTATAAGCACTCATGTTGCATGAAACTTGGTTTAGAGTCCTAGAAACGCGTTGTTAGATGTTTCATACGTTCGTCAAAATTGTACAAAGCTCATTGAGGAACTTATAAGCTCTCATGTTGCATGAAACTTGATTTAGAGTCCTAGAAACGCGTTGTTAGATGTTTCATAAGTTCGTCAAACTTATACAAAGTTCATTGAGATACTTATAAGCACTCATGTTGCATGAAACTTGGTTTAGAGTCCTAGAAACGCGTTGTTAGATGTTTCATACGTTCGTCAAACTTGTACAAAGCTCATTGAGGAACTTATAAGAACTCATGTTGCATGTAACTTGGTTTAGAGTCCTAGAAACGCGTTGTTAGATGTTTCATACGTTCATCAAACTTGTACAAAACTCATTGAGGAAGTTATAAGCTCTCATTTTGCATGAAACATGGTTTAGAGTCCTAGAAACGCGTTGTTAGATGTTTCATAAGTTCGTGAAACTTGTACAAAGCTCATTGAGGAACTTATAAGCACTCATGTTGCATGAAACTTGGTTTAGAGTCCTAGAAACGCGTTGTTAGATGTTTCATTGGTTCGTGAAACTTGTATAAAGCTCATTGAGGAACTTATAAGCTCTCATGTTGCATTAAACTTGGTTTAGAGTCCTAAAAACACTTGTTAGATGTTTCATACGTTCGTCAAACTTGTACAAAGCTCATTGAGGAACTTATAAGCTCTCATGTTGCATGAAACTTGGTTTAGAGTCCTAGAAACGAGTTGTTAGATGTTTCATAAGTTCGTGAAACTTATTCAAAGCTCATTGAGATACTTATAAGCACTCATGTTGCATGAAACTTGGTTTAGAGTCCTAGAAACGCGTTGTTAGATGTTTCATTGGTTCGTGAAACTTGTATAAAGCTCATTGAGGAACTTATAAGCTCTCATGTTGCATTAAACTTGGTTTAGAGTCCTAAAAACACTTGTTAGATGTTTCATACGTTCGTCAAACTTGTACAAAGCTCATTGAGGAACTTATAAGCTCTCATGGTGCATGAAACTTGGTGTAAAGTCCTAGAAATGATTTGTTAGATGTTTCACACGTTCTTCAAACTTGTACAAAGCTCATTGAGGAACTTATAAGAACTCATGTTGCATGTAACTTGGTTTAGAGTCCTAGAAACGCGTTGTTAGATGTTTCATAAGTTCGTCAAACTTGTACAAAGCTCATTGAGGAACTTATAAGCTCTCATGTTGCATGAAACTTGGTTTTGAGTCCTAGAAACGCGTTGTTAGATGTTTCATAAGTTCGTGAAACTTGTACAAAGCTCATTGAGGAACTTATAAGCACTCATGTTGCATGAAAGTTGGTTTAGAGTCCTAGAAACGCGTTGTTAGATGTTTCATAAGTTCGTCAAACTTGTACAAAGCTCATTGAGGAACTTATAAGCTCTCATGTTGCATGAAACTTGGTTTAGAGTCCTAGAAACGCGTTGTTAGATGTTTCATACGTTCGTCAAACTTGTACAAAGCTCATTGAGAAACTTATAAGCTCTCATGTTGCATTAAACTTGGTTTAGAGTCCTAAAAACACGTTAGTAGATGATTCATACGTTCGTCAAACTTGTACAAAGCTCATTGAGGAACTTATAAGCTCTCATGTTGCATAAAACTTGGTTTAGAGTCCTAGAAACGAGTTCTTAGATGTTTCATAAGTTCGTCAAACTTATACAAAGCTCATTGAGATACTTATAAGCACTCATGTTGCATGAAACTTGGTATAGAGTCCTAGAAACGCGTTGTTAGATGTTTCATAAGTTCGTCAATCTTGTACAAAGCTCATTGAAAAACTTATAAGCTTTCATGTTGCATGAAACTTGATTTAGAGTCCTAGAAACGCGTTGTTAGATGTTTCATAAGTTCGTGAAACTTATACAAAGCTCATTGAGATACTTATAAGCACTCATGTTGCATGAAACTTGGTTTAGAGTCCTAGAAACGTGTTGTTAGATGTTTCATACGTTCGTCAAACTTGTACAAAGCTCATTGAGGAACTTATAAAAACTCATGTTGCATGTAACTTGGTTTAGAGTCCTAGAAACGCGTTGTTAGATGTTTCATAAGTTCGTGAAACTTGTACAAAGCTCATTGAGGAACTTATAAGCACTCATGTTGCATGAAACTTGGTTTAGAGTCCTAGAAACGCGTTGTTAGATGTTTCATACATTCGTCAAACTTGCACAAAGTTCATCGAGGAACTTATAAGCTCTCATGTTGCATGAAACTTGGTTTAGAGTCCTAGAAACGAGTTGTTAGATGTTTCATAAGTTCGTCAAACTTATACAAAGCTCATTGAGATACTTATAAGCACTCATGTTGCATGAAACTTGGTTTAGAGTCCTAGAAACGCGTTGTTAGATGTTTAATAAGTTCGTCAATCATGTACAAAGCTCATTGAGACACTTATAAACACTCATGTTGCATGAAACTTGGTTTAGAGTCTTAGAAACGCGTTGTTAGATGTTTCATACGTTCGTCAAACTTGTACAAAGCTCATTGAGGAACTTATAAAAACACATGTTGCATGTAACATGGTTTAGAGTCCTAGAAACGCGTTGTTAGATATTTCATAAGTTCGTGAAACTTGTAGAAAGATCATTGAGGAACTTATAAGAACTAATGTTGCATGTAACTTGGTTTAGAGTCTTAGAAACGCGTTGTTAGATGTTTCATAAGTTCGTGAAACTTGTATAAAGCTCATTGAGGAACTTATAAGCACTCATGTTGCATGAAACTTGGCTTAGAGTCCTAGAAACGCGTTGTTAGATGTTTCATACATTCGTCAAACTTGTACAAAGCTCATTGAGGAACTTATAAGAACTCATGTTGCATGTAACTTGGTTTAGAGTCCTAGAAACGCGTTGTTAGATGTTTCATAAGTTCGTGAAACTTGTACAAAGCTCATTGAGGAACTTATAAGCACTCATGTTGCATGAAACTTGGTTTAGAGTCCTAGAAACGCGTTGTTAGATGTTTCATACGTTCGTCAAAATTGTACAAAGCTCATTGAGGAACTTATAAGCTCTCATGTTGCATGAAACTTGATTTAGAGTCCTAGAAACGCGTTGTTAGATGTTTCATAAGTTCGTCAAACTTATACAAAGTTCATTGAGATACTTATAAGCACTCATGTTGCATGAAACTTGGTTTAGAGTCCTAGAAACGCGTTGTTAGATGTTTCATACGTTCGTCAAACTTGTACAAAGCTCATTGAGGAACTTATAAGAACTCATGTTGCATGTAACTTGGTTTAGAGTCCTAGAAACGCGTTGTTAGATGTTTCATACGTTCATCAAACTTGTACAAAACTCATTGAGGAAGTTATAAGCTCTCATTTTGCATGAAACATGGTTTAGAGTCCTAGAAACGCGTTGTTAGATGTTTCATAAGTTCGTGAAACTTGTACAAAGCTCATTGAGGAACTTATAAGCACTCATGTTGCATGAAACTTGGTTTAGAGTCCTAGAAACGCGTTGTTAGATGTTTCATACGTTCGTCAAAATTGTACAAAGCTCATTGAGGAACTTATAAGCTCTCATGTTGCATGAAACTTGATTTAGAGTCCTAGAAACGCGTTGTTAGATGTTTCATAAGTTCGTCAAACTTATACAAAGTTCATTGAGATACTTATAAGCACTCATGTTGCATGAAACTTGGTTTAGAGTCCTAGAAACGCGTTGTTAGATGTTTCATACGTTCGTCAAACTTGTACAAAGCTCATTGAGGAACTTATAAGAACTCATGTTGCATGTAACTTGGTTTAGAGTCCTAGAAACGCGTTGTTAGATGTTTCATACGTTCATCAAACTTGTACAAAACTCATTGAGGAAGTTATAAGCTCTCATTTTGCATGAAACATGGTTTAGAGTCCTAGAAACGCGTTGTTAGATGTTTCATAAGTTCGTGAAACTTGTACAAAGCTCATTGAGGAACTTATAAGCACTCATGTTGCATGAAACTTGGTTTAGAGTCCTAGAAACGCGTTGTTAGATGTTTCATTGGTTCGTGAAACTTGTATAAAGCTCATTGAGGAACTTATAAGCTCTCATGTTGCATTAAACTTGGTTTAGAGTCCTAAAAACACTTGTTAGATGTTTCATACGTTCGTCAAACTTGTACAAAGCTCATTGAGGAACTTATAAGCTCTCATGTTGCATGAAACTTGGTTTAGAGTCCTAGAAACGAGTTGTTAGATGTTTCATAAGTTCGTGAAACTTATTCAAAGCTCATTGAGATACTTATAAGCACTCATGTTGCATGAAACTTGGTTTAGAGTCCTAGAAACGCGTTGTTAGATGTTTCATTGGTTCGTGAAACTTGTATAAAGCTCATTGAGGAACTTATAAGCTCTCATGTTGCATTAAACTTGGTTTAGAGTCCTAAAAACACTTGTTAGATGTTTCATACGTTCGTCAAACTTGTACAAAGCTCATTGAGGAACTTATAAGCTCTCATGGTGCATGAAACTTGGTGTAAAGTCCTAGAAATGATTTGTTAGATGTTTCACACGTTCTTCAAACTTGTACAAAGCTCATTGAGGAACTTATAAGAACTCATGTTGCATGTAACTTGGTTTAGAGTCCTAGAAACGCGTTGTTAGATGTTTCATAAGTTCGTCAAACTTGTACAAAGCTCATTGAGGAACTTATAAGCTCTCATGTTGCATGAAACTTGGTTTTGAGTCCTAGAAACGCGTTGTTAGATGTTTCATAAGTTCGTGAAACTTGTACAAAGCTCATTGAGGAACTTATAAGCACTCATGTTGCATGAAAGTTGGTTTAGAGTCCTAGAAACGAGTTGTTAGATGTTTCATAAGTTCGTCAAACTTGTACAAAGCTCATTGAGGAACTTATAAGCTCTCATGTTGCATGAAACTTGGTTTAGAGTCCTAGAAACGCGTTGTTAGATGTTTCATACGTTCGTCAAACTTGTACAAAGCTCATTGAGAAACTTATAAGCTCTCATGTTGCATTAAACTTGGTTTAGAGTCCTAAAAACACGTTAGTAGATGATTCATACGTTCGTCAAACTTGTACAAAGCTCATTGAGGAACTTATAAGCTCTCATGTTGCATAAAACTTGGTTTAGAGTCCTAGAAACGAGTTCTTAGATGTTTCATAAGTTCGTCAAACTTATACAAAGCTCATTGAGATACTTATAAGCACTCATGTTGCATGAAACTTGGTATAGAGTCCTATAAACGCGTTGTTAGATGTTTCATAAGTTCGTCAATCTTGTACAAAGCTCATTGAGACACTTATAAACACTCATGTTGCATGAAACTTGGTTTAGAGTCCTATAAACACATTGTTAGATGTTTCATACGTTCGTCAAACTTGTATAAAGCTCATTGAGGAACTTATAAGAATTCATGTTGCATGTAACTTGGTTTAGAGTCCTAGAAACGCGTTGTTAGATGTTTCATAGGTTCGTGAAACTTGTACAAAGGTCATTGAGGAACTTATAAGCACTCATGTTGCATGAAACTTGGTTTAGAGTCCTAGAAACGCGTTGTTAGATATTTCATACGTTCGTCAAACTTGTACAAAGCTCATTGAGGAACTTATAAGCTCTCATGTTGCATGAAACTTGATTTAGAGTCCTAGAAACGCGTTGTTAGATGTTTCATAAGTTCGTGAAACTTATACAAAGCTCATTGAGATACTTATAAGCACTCATGTTGCATGAAACTTGGTTTAGAGTCCTAGAAACGTGTTGTTAGATGTTTCATACGTTCGTCAAACTTGTACAAAGCTCATTGAGGAACTTATAAGAACTCATGTTGCATGTAACTTGGTTTAGAGTCTTAGAAACGCGTTGTTAGATGTTTCATAAGTTCGTGAAACTTGTATAAAGCTCATTGAGGAACTTATAAGCACTCATGTTGCATGAAACTTGGTTTAGAGTCCTAGAAACGCGTTGTTAGATGTTTCATACGTTCGTCAAACTTGTACAAAGCTCATTGAGGAACTTATAAGAACTCATGTTGCATGTAACTTGGTTTAGAGTCCTAGAAACGCGTTGTTAGATGTTTCATAAGTTCGTGAAACTTGTACAAAGCTCATTGAGGAACTTATAAGCTCTCATGTTGCATGAAACTTGGTTTAGAGTCCTAGAAATGCGTTGTTAGATGTTTCATAAGTTCGTCAATCTTGTACAAAGCTCATTGAAAAACTTATAAGCTTTCATGTTGCATGAAACTTGATTTAGAGTCCTAGAAACGCGTTGTTAGATGTTTCATAAGTTCGTGAAACTTATACAAAGCTCATTGAGATACTTATAAGCACTCATGTTGCATGAAACTTGGTTTAGAGTCCTAGAAACGTGTTGTTAGATGTTTCATACGTTCGTCAAACTTGTACAAAGCTCATTGAGACACTTATAAACACTCATGTTGCATGAAACTTGGTTTAGAGTCCTATAAACACATTGTTAGATGTTTCATACGTTCGTCAAACTTGTACAAAGCTCATTGAGGAACTTATAAGAATTCATGTTGCATGTAACTTGGTATAGAGTCCTAGAAACGCGTTGTTAGATGTTTCATACGTTCGTCAAACTTGTACAAAGCTCATTGAGGAACTTATAAGCTCTCATGTTGCATGAAACTTGATTTAGAGTCCTAGAAACGCGTTGTTAGATGTTTCATACGTTCGTCAAAATTGTACAAAGCTCATTGAGGAACTTATAAGCACTCATGTTGCATGAAATTTGGTTTAGAGTCCTAGAAACGTGTTGTTAGATGTTTCATACGTTCGTCAAACTTGTACAAAGCTCATTGAGGAACTTATAAGAACTCATGTTGCATGTAACTTGGTTTAGAGTCTTAGAAACGCGTTGTTAGATGTTTCATAAGTTCGTGAAACTTGTATAAAGCTCATTGAGGAACTTATAAGCACTCATGTTGCATGAAACTTGGTTTAGAGTCCAAGAAACTCGTTGTTAGATGTTTCATACATTCGTCAAACTTGTACAAAGCTCATTGAGGAACTTATAAGAACTCATGTTGCATGTAACTTGGTTTAGAGTCCTAGAAACGCGTTGTTAGATGTTTCATAAGTTCGTGAAACTTGTATAAAGCTCATTGAGGAACTTATAAGCACTCATGTTGCATGAAACTTGGTTTAGAGTCCTAGAAACGCGTTGTTAGATGTTTCATACGTTCGTCAAAATTGTACAAAGCTCATTGAGGAACTTATAAGCTCTCATGTTGCATGAAACTTGATTTAGAGTCCTAGAAACGCGTTGTTAGATGTTTCATAAGTTCGTCAAACTTATACAAAGCTCATTGAGATACTTATAAGCACTCATGTTGCATGAAACTTGGTTTAGAGTCCTAGAAACGCGTTGTTAGATGTTTCATACGTTCGTCAAACTTGTACAAAGCTCATTGAGGAACTTATAAGAACTCATGTTGCATGTAACTTGGTTTAGAGTCCTAGAAACGCGTTGTTAGATGTTTCATAAGTTCGTGAAACTTGTACAAAGCTCATTGAGGAACTTATAAGCTCTCATGTTGCATGAAACTTGGTTTAGAGTCCTAGAAACGCGTTGTTAGATGTTTCATAAGTTCGTGAAAGTTGTACAAAACTCATTGAGGAACTTATAAGCACTCATGTTGCATGAAACTTGGTTTAGAGTCCTAGAAACGCGTTGTTAGATGTTTCATAAGTTCACTTATAAACACTCATGTCAATCTTGTACAAAGCTCATTGAGACACTTATAAACACTCATGTTGCATGAAACTTGGTTTAGAGTCTTAGAAACACATTGTTAGATGTTTCATACGTTCGTCAAACTTTTACAAAGCTCATTGAGGAACTTATAAGCTCTCATGTTGCATGAAATTTGGTTTAGAGTCCTAGAAACGAGTTGTTAGATGTGTCATAAGTTCGTCAAACTTATACAAAGCTAATTGAGATACTTATAAGCACTCATGTTGCATGAAACTTGGTTTAGAGTCCTAGAAACGCGTTGTTAGATGTTTCATAAGTTCGTCAATCTTGTACAAAGCTCATTGAAAAACTTATAAGCTTTCATGTTGCATGAAACTTGATTTAGAGTCCTAGAAACGCGTTGTTAGATGTTTCATAAGTTCGTGAAACTTATACAAAGCTCATTGAGATACTTATAAGCACTCATGTTGCATGAAACTTGGTTTAGAGTCCTAGAAACGTGTTGTTAGATGTTTCATACGTTCGTCAAACTTGTACAAAGCTCATTGAGGAACTTATAAAAACTCATGTTGCATGTAACTTGGTTTAGAGTCCTAGAAACGCGTTGTTAGATGTTTCATAAGTTCGTGAAACTTGTACAAAGCTCATTGAGGAACTTATAAGCACTCATGTTGCATGAAACTTGGTTTAGAGTCCTAGAAACGCGTTGTTAGATGTTTCATACATTCGTCAAACTTGCACAAAGTTCATCGAGGAACTTATAAGCTCTCATGTTGCATGAAACTTGGTTTAGAGTCCTAGAAACGAGTTGTTAGATGTTTCATAAGTTCGTCAAACTTATACAAAGCTCATTGAGATACTTATAAGCACTCATGTTGCATGAAACTTGGTTTAGAGTCCTAGAAACGCGTTGTTAGATGTTTCATAAGTTCGTCAATCATGTACAAAGCTCATTGAGACACTTATAAACACTCATGTTGCATGAAACTTGGTTTAGAGTCTTAGAAACGCGTTGTTAGATGTTTCATACGTTCGTCAAACTTGTACAAAGCTCATTGAGGAACTTATAAAAACACATGTTGCATGTAACATGGTTTAGAGTCCTAGAAACGCGTTGTTAGATATTTCATAAGTTCGTGAAACTTGTAGAAAGATCATTGAGGAACTTATAAGAACTAATGTTGCATGTAACTTGGTTTAGAGTCTTAGAAACGCGTTGTTAGATGTTTCATAAGTTCGTGAAACTTGTATAAAGCTCATTGAGGAACTTATAAGCACTCATGTTGCATGAAACTTGGCTTAGAGTCCTAGAAACGCGTTGTTAGATGTTTCATACATTCGTCAAACTTGTACAAAGCTCATTGAGGAACTTATAAGAACTCATGTTGCATGTAACTTGGTTTAGAGTCCTAGAAACGCGTTGTTAGATGTTTCATAAGTTCGTGAAACTTGTACAAAGCTCATTGAGGAACTTATAAGCACTCATGTTGCATGAAACTTGGTTTAGAGTCCTAGAAACGCGTTGTTAGATGTTTCATACGTTCGTCAAAATTGTACAAAGCTCATTGAGGAACTTATAAGCTCTCATGTTGCATGAAACTTGATTTAGAGTCCTAGAAACGCGTTGTTAGATGTTTCATAAGTTCGTCAAACTTATACAAAGTTCATTGAGATACTTATAAGCACTCATGTTGCATGAAACTTGGTTTAGAGTCCTAGAAACGCGTTGTTAGATGTTTCATACGTTCGTCAAACTTGTACAAAGCTCATTGAGGAACTTATAAGAACTCATGTTGCATGTAACTTGGTTTAGAGTCCTAGAAACGCGTTGTTAGATGTTTCATACGTTCATCAAACTTGTACAAAACTCATTGAGGAAGTTATAAGCTCTCATTTTGCATGAAACATGGTTTAGAGTCCTAGAAACGCGTTGTTAGATGTTTCATAAGTTCGTGAAACTTGTACAAAGCTCATTGAGGAACTTATAAGCACTCATGTTGCATGAAACTTGGTTTAGAGTCCTAGAAACGCGTTGTTAGATGTTTCATACGTTCGTCAAAATTGTACAAAGCTCATTGAGGAACTTATAAGCTCTCATGTTGCATGAAACTTGATTTAGAGTCCTAGAAACGCGTTGTTAGATGTTTCATAAGTTCGTCAAACTTATACAAAGTTCATTGAGATACTTATAAGCACTCATGTTGCATGAAACTTGGTTTAGAGTCCTAGAAACGCGTTGTTAGATGTTTCATACGTTCGTCAAACTTGTACAAAGCTCATTGAGGAACTTATAAGAACTCATGTTGCATGTAACTTGGTTTAGAGTCCTAGAAACGCGTTGTTAGATGTTTCATACGTTCATCAAACTTGTACAAAACTCATTGAGGAAGTTATAAGCTCTCATTTTGCATGAAACATGGTTTAGAGTCCTAGAAACGCGTTGTTAGATGTTTCATAAGTTCGTGAAACTTGTACAAAGCTCATTGAGGAACTTATAAGCACTCATGTTGCATGAAACTTGGTTTAGAGTCCTAGAAACGCGTTGTTAGATGTTTCATTGGTTCGTGAAACTTGTATAAAGCTCATTGAGGAACTTATAAGCTCTCATGTTGCATTAAACTTGGTTTAGAGTCCTAAAAACACTTGTTAGATGTTTCATACGTTCGTCAAACTTGTACAAAGCTCATTGAGGAACTTATAAGCTCTCATGTTGCATGAAACTTGGTTTAGAGTCCTAGAAACGAGTTGTTAGATGTTTCATAAGTTCGTGAAACTTATTCAAAGCTCATTGAGATACTTATAAGCACTCATGTTGCATGAAACTTGGTTTAGAGTCCTAGAAACGCGTTGTTAGATGTTTCATTGGTTCGTGAAACTTGTATAAAGCTCATTGAGGAACTTATAAGCTCTCATGTTGCATTAAACTTGGTTTAGAGTCCTAAAAACACTTGTTAGATGTTTCATACGTTCGTCAAACTTGTACAAAGCTCATTGAGGAACTTATAAGCTCTCATGGTGCATGAAACTTGGTGTAAAGTCCTAGAAATGATTTGTTAGATGTTTCACACGTTCTTCAAACTTGTACAAAGCTCATTGAGGAACTTATAAGAACTCATGTTGCATGTAACTTGGTTTAGAGTCCTAGAAACGCGTTGTTAGATGTTTCATAAGTTCGTCAAACTTGTACAAAGCTCATTGAGGAACTTATAAGCTCTCATGTTGCATGAAACTTGGTTTTGAGTCCTAGAAACGCGTTGTTAGATGTTTCATAAGTTCGTGAAACTTGTACAAAGCTCATTGAGGAACTTATAAGCACTCATGTTGCATGAAAGTTGGTTTAGAGTCCTAGAAACGCGTTGTTAGATGTTTCATAAGTTCGTCAAACTTGTACAAAGCTCATTGAGGAACTTATAAGCTCTCATGTTGCATGAAACTTGGTTTAGAGTCCTAGAAACGCGTTGTTAGATGTTTCATACGTTCGTCAAACTTGTACAAAGCTCATTGAGAAACTTATAAGCTCTCATGTTGCATTAAACTTGGTTTAGAGTCCTAAAAACACGTTAGTAGATGATTCATACGTTCGTCAAACTTGTACAAAGCTCATTGAGGAACTTATAAGCTCTCATGTTGCATAAAACTTGGTTTAGAGTCCTAGAAACGAGTTCTTAGATGTTTCATAAGTTCGTCAAACTTATACAAAGCTCATTGAGATACTTATAAGCACTCATGTTGCATGAAACTTGGTATAGAGTCCTATAAACGCGTTGTTAGATGTTTCATAAGTTCGTCAATCTTGTACAAAGCTCATTGAGACACTTATAAACACTCATGTTGCATGAAACTTGGTTTAGAGTCCTATAAACACATTGTTAGATGTTTCATACGTTCGTCAAACTTGTATAAAGCTCATTGAGGAACTTATAAGAATTCATGTTGCATGTAACTTGGTTTAGAGTCCTAGAAACGCGTTGTTAGATGTTTCATAGGTTCGTGAAACTTGTACAAAGGTCATTGAGGAACTTATAAGCACTCATGTTGCATGAAACTTGGTTTAGAGTCCTAGAAACGCGTTGTTAGATATTTCATACGTTCGTCAAACTTGTACAAAGCTCATTGAGGAACTTATAAGCTCTCATGTTGCATGAAACTTGATTTAGAGTCCTAGAAACGCGTTGTTAGATGTTTCATAAGTTCGTGAAACTTATACAAAGCTCATTGAGATACTTATAAGCACTCATGTTGCATGAAACTTGGTTTAGAGTCCTAGAAACGTGTTGTTAGATGTTTCATACGTTCGTCAAACTTGTACAAAGCTCATTGAGGAACTTATAAGAACTCATGTTGCATGTAACTTGGTTTAGAGTCTTAGAAACGCGTTGTTAGATGTTTCATAAGTTCGTGAAACTTGTATAAAGCTCATTGAGGAACTTATAAGCACTCATGTTGCATGAAACTTGGTTTAGAGTCCTAAAAACGCGTTGTTAGATGTTTCATACATTCGTTAAACTTGTACAAAGCTCATTGAAGAACTTATAAGAAATCATGTTGCATGTAACTTGGTTTAGAGTCCTAGAAACGCGTTGTTAGATGTTTCATAAGTTCGTGAAACTTGTACAAAGCTCATTGAGGAACTTATATGCACTCATGTTGCATGAAACTTGGTTTAGAGTCCTAGAAATGCGTTGTTAGATGTTTCATACGTTCGTCAAAATTGTACAAAGCTCATTGAGGAACTTATAAGCTCTCATGTTGCATGAAACTTGATTTAGAGTCCTAGAAACGCGTTGTTAGATGTTTCATAAGTTCGTCAAACTTATACAAAGCTCATTGAGATACTTATAAGCACTCATGTTGCATGAAACTTGGTTTAGAGTCCTAGAAACGCGTTGTTAGATGTTTCATACGTTCGTCAAACTTGTACAAAGCTCATTGAGGAACTTATAAGAACTCATGTTGCATGTAACTTGGTTTAGAGTCCTAGAAACGCGTTGTTAGATGTTTCATAAGTTCGTGAAACTTGTACAAAGCTCATTGAGGAACTTATAAGCTCTCATTGATGCGGGAGCAAATGTTATAAATGTTATAAATGAAGAGGGAGCAGATGTTATAAGGGTTATAACAAAAGAGGGAGCAGATGTTATAAGGGTTATAACAAAAGGCGAAAAGGAAAGTGGGTTTTTTCTCACTATGCTGATCCAAGTTCAATCAATTGCCTAAGATTAAATGAAGACTAAGGGGGCTGAATGGAATCAAAGAGTCATTTTCGTCACATTTAAAGACTACAATTATCTAAGTGTTTTGATTACTCATTTTAGAAGTTTGAAAGTCTTTTAGGGATCCCAAAGGTCTTGTATACCTTTGGTTGCATTTATTTCAAGTTTCTATGTAATTCCTCTATATAAGGAGGCTCTCTTCCATTGAATAAATCAGATTATTGAGTATAAGAATTTGGAGAGTCTTTGTGACCCCTTGGATCTGTTTAGATCATATTACTTTATCCTTTGGTTTTGGGAGAGCCATTGGTGGTGTTCTTTGAGCGTCTTTATCACTTGTTGTGGTGCAAGTGTGGTGTTAGCTCAGCGGGTTTCTTTATCGATTCTGGTGCTTCGGCTTTACGAATCGTGGTGATCTATCATGTTTCTTCCTTAGCCACTTCTATCCTGTTTCGTTTTATCATTCACTCCGTTCGCTTCCGAGTTTAACGCATCAAAGTGGTATCAGAGCTAATCCATGTTGTTGGAGTGAAGTCATCATGGATTTTCCTAGAGGATTGACTCTTGAGCAAGCACAAGCTGAGCGTATGACCAGAGAAATGGCGGATCTACGAGAGCAAGTGCAAGAGATGGTTCAAGCTTTCAATAACATGAACGTGCAAGGGCAGCCAAGGAGACAAAGGGTTGCACTACTTCTCCGTAGAGGATGTTGCACTACTTCTTCATTTACACCTTCTTGTTAATTCTCTTGAACCGTATCTTCTCTATGATCATCTAGATCATGAACCGGATCGGCTTGAGCTTGAGTTTGAGATGAATCTTGTACTACATGATCCTCTTGATCATTCATAGCCGATTCTTCTTCATTCTCCCCCTCATGATCAAGATGAGGTTCTTGGGGATTTGATGGTACTTCACCATCATTATCATCACCGAGGTTTAATCCGAGATCCTCCATAAGTCTCTTGAGGTTTGCGGCTCTATCTTGAGAAGGAGTGGATAGGTTCTTGATGCTCTCCCAATTCTTCTCTTCATAGTAGCCTTGTCCTTCAAGAAACTTCACATCTCTAGAGACTATTACCTTTCTTCTTTCGGGTATATAACACTTATAACCCTTTTGAGTTGTGGAGTAGCCAATGAACATTCCTTTTAGGCTCTTTGAATCTAGCTTACTCCTTTGTGCCCCTGGAATCAATACGAAGCAAACACACCCAAACACGCGTAAGTGAGATATAAAAGGTTTAGCATTGTTTAGAACTTCAAAAGGAGATAAGTTATTGAGAATTTGAGTAGGAGTTCTATTAATGAGGTAGCAAGCCGATGTCACCGCGTCTCCCCAAAATCTCTTTGGGACATTGGTATGAAACATCATTGATCTTGCTACTTCCATAAGGTGCCTATTCTTCCTCTCGGGCTACTCCGTTTTGTTGTGGTGTGTATGGACAACTTGTTTGATGAAGTATCCCATGCTTTGCTAAGTGATCTTTGAAAATTTGGCCCGTGTATTCTCCCCCATTGTCCGACCTAAAACATTTTATCTTGGCATTGTATTGGTTAGATATATAGGTTTGAAAGTTTTTAAAAGCGTCTAAGACTCTATCCTTAGAGGAAATAAGAGTTAACCATGTGAATTTGGACTTCTCATCTATGAAAGTAACAAAGTACTTGTGGTTTTCTCTAGAAACGCACGGAGAAGTCCATACATCCGAATGGATTAACTCAAAACAATGTTCATAAACTTTTATAGACTTTGAGAAAACATCCATTTGCCATAGATCCCATTCAAGGTTTGTGGCAATAGAGAAGATAACTCTCACCGTGTGAAGCTTAGCAACCGGAGCAAAGGTCTCAAGATAATCCTCACCATAGGTTTGAGTAAAACCCCTTGCCACTAGCCGAGCCTTATGTCTTTCTATCTCTCCGTTACTCTTGTACTTGATAGTAAAGACATACCGAGAGCTAACCGTCCTCTTGCCTTTGGGTAAGTCGGTCTCATACCAAGTGTCATTAAGCTCCATGGCTTTGTCTTCTTGGTCTACGGCTTGAACCCATACTTCATGTTCCATAGCTTCTTCATACGTCTTAGGTATCCAATTCTCATCAATGCTAGCCATAAAGACTTGATGCTCTTGAGGAAAGGATACCATATTGCATACGGCTTGGATTGGATGAGCAACGGCTTTATTGTTGAAGTAGACTCGAGTATTGACCCAATTGGATGGGGGTGCTTGATTCTAGTGCTTCTCCGTAGAGGATGTTGCACTACTTCTTCATTTACACCTTCTTGTTGATTCTCTTGAACCGTATCTTCTCTATGATCATCTTGATCATGAACCGGATCGGCTTGAGCTTGAGTTTGAGATGAATCTTGTACTACATGATCCTCTTGATCATTCATAGCCGATTCTTCTTCATTCTCCCCCTCATGATCAAGATGAGGTTCTTGGGGATTTGATGGTACTTCACCATCATTATCATCACCGAGGTTTAATCCGAGATCCTCCATAAGTCTCTTGAGGTTTGCGGCTCTATCTTGAGAAGGAGTGGATAGGTTCTTGATGCTCTCCCAATTCTTCTCTTCATAGTAGCCTTGTCCTTCAAGAAACTTCACATCTCTAGAGACTATTACCCTTCTTCTTTCGGGTATATAACACTTATAACCCTTTTGAGTTGTGGAGTAGCCAATGAACATTCCTTTTAGGCTCTTTGCATCTAGCTTACTCCTTTGTGCCCCTGGAATCAATACGAAGCAAACACACCCAAACACGCGTAAGTGAGAGATAAAAGGTTTAGCATTGTTTAGAACTTCAAAAGGAGATAAGTTATTGAGAATTTGAGTAGGAGTTCTATTAATGAGGTAGCAAGCCGATGTCACCGCGTCTCCCCAAAATCTCTTTGGGACATTGGTATGAAACATCATTGATCTTGCTACTTCCATAAGGTGCCTATTCTTCCTCTCGGCTACTCCGTTTTGTTGTGGTGTGTATGGACAACTTGTTTGATGAAGTATCCCATGCTTTGCTAAGTGATCTTTGAAAATTTGGCCCGTGTATTCTCCCCCATTGTCCGACCTAAAACATTTTATCTTGGCATTGTATTGGTTAGATATATAGGTTTGAAAGTTTTTAAAAGCGTCTAAGACTCTATCCTTAGAGGAAATAAGAGTTAACCATGTGAATTTGGACTTCTCATCTATGAAAGTAACAAAGTACTTGTGGTTTTCTCTAGAAACGCACGGAGAAGTCCATACATCCGAATGGATTAACTCAAAACAATGTTCATAAACTTTTATAGACTTTGAGAAAACATCCATTTGCCATAGATCCCATTCAAGGTTTGTGGCAATAGAGAAGATAACTCTCACCGTGTGAAGCTTAGCAACCGGGAGCAAAGGTCTCAAGATAATCCTCACCATAGGTTTGAGTAAAACCCCTTGCCACTAGCCGAGCCTTATGTCTTTCTATCTCTCCGTTACTCTTGTACTTGATAGTAAAGACATACCGAGAGCTAACCGTCCTCTTGCCTTTGGGTAAGTCGATCTCATACCAAGTGTCATTAAGCTCCATGGCTTTGTCTTCTTGGTCTACGGCTTGAACCCATACTTCATGTTCCATAGCTTCTTCATACGTCTTAGGTATCCAATTCTCATCAATGCTATCCATAAAGACTTGATGCTCTTGAGGAAAGGATACCATATTGCATACGGCTTGGATTGGATGAGCAACGGCTTTATTGTTGAAGTAGACTCGAGTATTGACCCAATTGGATGGGGGTGCTTGATTCTAGTGCTTCTCCGTAGAGGATGTTGCACTACTTCTTCATTTACACCTTCTTGTTGATTCTCTTGAACCGTATCTTCTCTATGATCATCTTGATCATGAACCGGATCGGCTTGAGCTTGAGTTTGAGATGAATCTTGTACTACATGATCCTCTTGATCATTCATAGCCGATTCTTCTTCATTCTCCCCCTCATGATCAAGATGAGGTTCTTGGGGATTTGATGGTACTTCACCATCATTATCATCACCGAGGTTTAATCCGAGATCCTCCATAAGTCTCTTGAGGTTTGCGGCTCTATCTTGAGAAGGAGTGGATAGGTTCTTGATGCTCTCCCAATTCTTCTCTTCATAGTAGCCTTGTCCTTCAAGAAACTTCACATCTCTAGAGACTATTACCCTTCTTCTTTCGGGTATATAACACTTATAACCCTTTTGAGTTGTGGAGTAGCCAATGAACATTCCTTTTAGGCTCTTTGCATCTAGCTTACTCCTTTGTGCCCCTGGAATCAATACGAAGCAAACACACCCAAACACGCGTAAGTGAGAGATAAAAGGTTTAGCATTGTTTAGAACTTCAAAAGGAGATAAGTTATTGAGAATTTGAGTAGGAGTTCTATTAATGAGGTAGCAAGCCGATGTCACCGCGTCTCCCCAAAATCTCTTTGGGACATTGGTATGAAACATCATTGATCTTGCTACTTCCATAAGGTGCCTATTCTTCCTCTCGGCTACTCCGTTTTGTTGTGGTGTGTATGGACAACTTGTTTGATGAAGTATCCCATGCTTTGCTAAGTGATCTTTGAACATTTGGCCCGTGTATTCTGTAAAAGAGACCAAGGCATTGCCCCGGACAAGTATTGTCCACCAAGGCAATGGCCTAGCATGTGACCCAAGTAGAAGTCCCATGCTCTCTTGTTACCATTGCATAGAAGACAAAGGAGGAGTCGTTGGAGAGTCGATTGAGAGTCGTTGGAGAGTCGATTGAGAGTCGATTGAGAGTCGTTGGAGAGTCGTTGAAGAGTCGTTGGAGAAAAGAGCCGTTAGCGCTTGGAGACCACGCGGCCGTACAAGCGCCGGCTATGGACCAACGGACAATGCGGTCACTCCCTTTTGAATTATAGCCGTTGGAGCGCGCCGAAGCTTCTCCTCTCTCTCTTTCCCTTATGTTATATATGTATCCTCCTATTGTTGTAGATTCTTTAACACAACTTATGAAATGAAAATCCATTCTCCATTCTCTCTCTCCAATGTCTCTTCATGTTCTTCAAGAACATGAAGAACACTTGAAATCAAATCTCCTCTAAATCTCAATTACTCTCAATCTTTTATATTCTAACATGGTATCAGAGCTTTAAGCTCTTGAAACCTTAAATCTCTTCCGCTATTCTACTCTAATCTCTCTCAAAACTTCTCATTTCATTCGTTTTCTCTCGGTGACTCTCGGTCTTCTCGCAAAGATCTAAGCCTTTCAAAGCGAAGTCTCAAAGACCAATCCTTTTCACTACAAATCTCAAGTCTTAACCATGGAAGACAAGGAATCTATGAAGATCCGATGTCCGGTGACTCTAAAAGGGATAAACTACTTGCTATGGGCTAGGACCATGAAGACGGCTCTATGTGGAAAAGGCCTATTTCGGTCATATCCTCAAGAAGCAAGAGCTCCCAACCGATGATGATTTAGAAGGGGAGGATGTTGACTCCAACCTCATGAAGCGCTTTCAAGAAGACCAAAAGGTTCTCGGTGTGTAATACAATCCTCCCTTGAGCCTTCTATCCTTGAAGCTTACTCGTATTGCGAAAGTGCCAAAGACCTATGGGATACTCTCCAAACCGTATACGGCAATGTCTCAAACTTAAGCCGTGTCTTTGAAGTCAAGAAGGCCATCAATGAACTCTATCAAGAAGATACCGAGTTCACTAAACACTTTGGAGTCTTTAGAGCTCTTTGGGCCGAGCTAGAAATGCTAAGGCCATTCACGGTGGATGCTAAGATCCTTAACAAGAGAAGAGAAGAAGACATAGTCTTTGGACTCTTGCTCACTCTCAATCCAAGCTACAAAGACCTCATCAAGCATCTCCTTAGAGCCGATACTCTTCCACATCTTGATGAGGTTTGCACTCAACTTCAAAAGGAACAAGGATCTATCGAGCTCTTTGATAGCAAGAAAAGAGCTGGTCACCGCTAACAAAGTCGCATTCAAGCCCTCAACAAAGACCTATGAAGAAAGGGAGAGCCTTGACATGCGATCATTGCAAGAAGAAGGGCCATTCTAAGGATAGATGTTGGATATTGTATCCACATCTCAAGCCGGCTAAGTTCAAAGATGCCAAAGCTCATTTCACCAACGAAGACGTGGCTAGCCTACCAAGCACAAGAGGATCAAACCAAGCCAAGGGAGAAGAGTCCTCGGCCATCATCCCATACACGGATGAGTTTGTAAGGAAATCCGACTTGGAGGCTCTCATCAAAGCCCTTAAGGGCTCGAGTATTTCTCCTTATTACTCTCTAAGTGCTCATACATTAGACAAAGAACCTATTAAGCCTATTATAGTTGATTCGGGTGCTTCTCATCACATGATTAGTAACCTAGACTTGATCAATAATGTTAAACCGGCCATAGGAAATGTCATTATTGCAAATGGGAGTAAGATTCCTATAGAAGGATTAGGGAACCTTAAACTTTTTGATAAAGAATCCCAAGCTCTTTACATGCCTAGCTTTACATCTAACCTTATATCCGTGAAACGTATATCTTGTGACTTGAATTGCAATGTAATCTTTAGTCCTAATGAGGTGATTTTTCAGGATATTGAGAGTAAGGAGGTCATTGGAAAAGGGATCACAAGAGGCGATCTCTATTTCCTTGAAAAGAATTCATCTAGCTCTTATCTTTGTCATGCTTTTAATTCCGTTTTAGCCGAAGCCAATAATGTCATTTGGCATTATAGGCTCGGCCATCCTCATTTGAATGCGTTAAAAACTCTCTTGCCTAATGTTAGTTTTAATCATGAGACTTGTGAATCGTGTATTTTAGGCAAACATTGTAGAACCGTTTTCCCAAAATCCACAATGCTTTATAAACCTTTTGATCTTGTGCACTCGGATGTGTGGTCATCACCTTGTAAATCTAGAGATAACCATTCGTATTTTGTCACCTTTATTGATGAAAGTTCGAAGTATACTTGGGTAACTTTATTACAATCAAAAGATAGGGTGTTAGAGGCTTTTCAAAACTTTCAAAACCATGTGACTAATCAATACAATGCCAAGATCAAAACTTTTAGGTCGGATAATGGGGGTGAATACACGAGCCGAGCATTCAAAGAGTATATAGCCAAACACGGAATCATTCATCAAACCTCATGTCCATACACTCCACAACAAAATGGAGTAGCCGAAAGGAAGAATCGGCATCTCATGGAGGTTACAAGATCAATGATGTTCCACATGAACGTCCCTAAGCGTCATTGGTCGGATGGAGTCCTAACCGCATGCTATCTTATCAATAGGATCCCTACTCAAGTTCTCAAGAACCAATCTCCCTTTGAGGTATTGAACAAAAACCAAACCCTTTGTCAATCATCTAAGAGTTTTTGGTTGTGTGTGCTTTGTATTTGTGCCTAGTGAACAAAGGAATAAACTTGAGGCGAAAAGCACCAAGGCCATGTTCATCGGCTACTCTAATACACAAAAAGGTTATAAGTGCTACGTACCCGAAGCAAGAAGGGTATTGGTATCAAGAGACGTCAAATTCCTAGAAGGCAAAAGCTACTATGAAGATAAGAATTGGGAAAGTCTAAAAAGATTACCCGAGGTAGTTCCGGATAGAGCGGCTAGTCTAAGGAATTTGATGAGGGAATCTTGGTATGAACCTTGAAGAAGAAACCCAAGAAGAACCAACTCAAGAGGAAACCCACCTTGATCATGAAGGGGGAACAACAACAATGAGCAAGCCGGAACTAACTTTCAAGAAGTAAATGAATCCGGGGAGACTCAAATGTTCAAGAAGAACATCAAGCCTCCACCGAGACAAGGGATCAAAGTCATGATCAAGAGGGTCATGATCAAGGAGGGTCTCAAGAAGAAACGGTTGCACCTAGTGGTCCAAGAAGGAGCTCTAGAATCAAGAATCATCCGTCTAATTGGATCAACACAAGAGTCTACTACAACAACAATGTAGTAGCTCATCCAACTCAAGCCGTGTGTTCGCTTGCTCAAATACCCGAAGAACACCAAGCCTTCACCACATCTATAGATCAACATGAGATACCAAGGACCTATGAAGAGGCAATGAAGCATGAAGTTTGGGTCAATTCGGTTAAGAACGAGAACAAGGCAATGGAGGATAATGAAACGTACTATGAAACGGATCTACCTAAGGGGAAGAGGACCGTGAGCTCAAGATATGTCTTTACTATCAAGTACCATAGTAATGGTGAAATTGAAAGGCACAAGGCAAGGCTTGTGGCAAGGGGATTTACTCAAACCTATGGGGAAGATTACCTTGATACATTTGCCCCGGTGGCCAAGCTTCATACGGTTAGAGTGGTGTTGTCTTTAGCCGTGAATCTCTCGTGGGATTTATATCAAATGGATGTCAAGAATGCCTTCTTACAAGGAGAACTTGAAGAGGAAGTATACATGACTCCCCCTCCCGCTTAGAAGAGACACTATCACTCCCGGAAAAGTTTTGAGATTGAGAAAAGCCATCTATGGTCTCAAACAATCACCAAGGGCTTGGTACCACAAGCTTAGTTCAACCTTGATGGCAAGAGGATTCAAGAGAAGTCAATCCGAACACACCCTCTTTACCCGGGCAAAGCCAAGAAGGTATAGTGGTTATCCTCGTCTACGTGGATGATATTATCATCTCGGGGATAACAAGGTAGGTGTTCAAAATGCTAAAGACTATCTTAAATCTAAATTTGACATTAAGGATCTTGGTAAACTCAAATACTTTCTTGGGATTGAGATGTGTAGGTCCGAAGAGGGTCTTCTTCTTTCTCAAAGAAAATATACTCATGACCTTTTGAGTGATGTAGGTATGCTAGGTACTAAGGCGGCCAAGACACCTCTTGAAGATGGATACAAGATCATTGAAGAAGGCGGAGCAGAGGACCAGCCATACAAGGATCCAAAGCTCTATAGAAAGATGGTTGGGAAACTCATCTACCTAACTATCACTAGACCGGATCTATGCTTCGCCGTGAATCAAGTAGCCCAACATATGCAATCGCCAAAACAACACCATTGGAGCATGCTTGAGAGAATCTTGAGATATCTCAAAGGAACTTGTGACTTGGGAATTTGGATGGGATGCAACAAAAATACCGAGGTAGTTGGGTATTGTGACGCGGACTATGCCGGGGATCTAAAAGATAGAAGATCAACCACCGGCTATTGTACCTTCATTGGGGGCAACCTTGTCACATGGACGACCAAGAAGCAAAAGATAGTGTCGTGTTCAACCGCCGAAGCCGAATACCGAGCAATGAGAAAACTCACTCAAGAACTTATGTGGTTAAAGAACTTACTCCAAGACTTGGGTATTGAGGTCAAGGCGCCAATGATCATGCATTGTGACAACGAAGCCGCGATTCATATAGCCTCTAACTCGGTTTTCCATGAGAGGACCAAGCACATCGAGATCGATTGTCACAAGGTTAGAGAGCAAATGACCAAAGGCACCATTCTACCGTGTTACACCAAGAGCCAAGATCAACTCGCGGACATCTTCACCAAATCCGCAAGTTTGAAAGTTTGTGAGTCCATCCTACCTAGACTTGGACTCACAAGGGCTACCAAAGCCTAAGTCTCCAACCGCACAAACTTGTACTCTTTTCCCTTAGGTGAGTTTTGTCCCAATGGGTTTTCTCACCAAGGTTTTTAATGAGGCAAGGGTATGCGGGTTCCAAGCTTAGCCATTGCATGAGGCTAAGCTTGCGGGGGAGTTTAAAAGAGACCAAGGCATTGCCCGGACAAGTATTGTCCACCAAGGCAATGGCCTAGCATGTGACCCAAGTAGAAGTCCCATGCTCTCTTGTTACCATTGCATAGAAGACAAAGGAGGAGTCGTTGGAGAGTCGATTGAGAGTCGTTGGAGAGTCGATTGAGAGTCGATTGAGAGTCGTTGGAGAGTCGTTGAAGAGTCGTTGGAGAAAAGAGCCGTTAGCGCTTGGAGACCACGCGGCCGTACAAGCGCCGGCTATGGACCAACGGACAATGCGGTCACTCCCTTTTGAATTATAGCCGTTGGAGCGCCGAAGCTTCTCTCTCTCTCTCTTTCCCTTATGTTATATATGTATCCTCCTATTGTTGTAGATTCTTTAACACAACTTATGAAATGAAAATCCATTCTCCATTCTCTCTCTCCAATGTCTCTTCATGTTCTTCAAGAACATGA
Organism: Cochlearia excelsa; assembly: GCA_963556525.1. Taxonomy (NCBI): domain Eukaryota; kingdom Viridiplantae; phylum Streptophyta; class Magnoliopsida; order Brassicales; family Brassicaceae; genus Cochlearia; species Cochlearia excelsa. Next base: position 1,405,547 of record CAUVZT010000011.1, read on the forward strand.
AGAACACTTGAAATCAAATCTCCTCTAAATCTCAATTACTCTCAATCTTTTATATTCTAACATATTCTCCCCCATTGTCCGACCTAAAACATTTTATCTTGGCATTGTATTGGTTAGATATATAGGTTTGAAAGTTTTTAAAAGCGTATAAGACTCTATCCTTAGAGGAAATAAGAGTTAACCATGTGAATTTGGACTTCTCATCTATGAAAGTAACAAAGTACTTGTGGTTTTCTCTAGAAACGCACGGAGAAGTCCATACATCCGAATGGATTAACTCAAAACAATGTTCATAAACTTTTATAGACTTTGAGAAAACGGTTCTACAATGTTTACCAAGAATGCAAGATTCACAAAGATTATTATCAAAAGAAACACAAGGTAACATAAGTTTAAGAGCTTTAGAGTTAGGGTGGCCTAATCTAGCATGCCAAATAGAACTATTAGCCTCGAATAAAACCGTTTTAAAAGCAAAAGAAAGATGAGAGCTTGTCGGATTTGTATCAAGCACATATAGATCTCCCTTGGTGCTCCCTCTACCAATGATCTTCTTTGAGTCAATATCCTGAAATGTTACACCATTAGGTCCAAACACAACATTGCAATTCAATTCATTGGCTATCCGTTTTTACCGATAAAAGATTAGAAGTGAAACTAGGCATATAAAGGGCTTTCATATCTCTATCAAACAACCTAAGATCTCCTAGTCCTTTTATCGGTACTTTACTCCCATTAGCAACAATAACATTACCTATGGCCGGTTTAACATTTCTCATAAGATTCTCATTACTAATCATATGGTGAGAGGCACCCGAGTCTACTATTATTGGCTTGACTATCCTATGGTCATTGTCTATCTTAATAGCATTTAGAGAATAAGAAGCAATACCGGACCCCTTTAGGGCCTTTATGAGTGCTTCAATATCCGACTTCCGGACAAACTCATCGGTGAAAGGAGCCACGGCTAATGCTTGCTCATCTTTGCCTCGGCTCGAAGTGCTTGCTCCATTAGCCGAGTCTTCTTGAGTGAGATTGGCCTTGGACTCCGAGAACTTGCTTGGTTTGAGATGGGGATGAAGGATCCAGCACTTGTCCTTCATGTGCCCTCCCTTCTTGCAATGATCACACACCATTGACCTTCTTCCTTCACGCAGCTTGAGGAAGGCTTTGTTGGCTAAGACAATCTCCTTCTTACCGAATAGCTCATCGCCTCCTTGTTCTCTTTGGAGTTGAGAGACAACGGAGTCTAGAGATGGGAGAGTGTCGGCTCTTAGGAGATGTTTGATGAGGTCCTTATAAATTGAGTTAAGAGTCAAGAGAAGTCCGAAGACTTTGTCTTGCTCCTTCCTCTCGTTAATCACCTTCACATCTATAGAGCTCGGCCTTAACATCTCTAGCTTCGCCCATAAAGCTCGGAACTTTCCATAGTGGGCGGTGAGTTCGGTATCTTCTTGAGAGAGATTGTTGAGAGCTTTTTTTACCTCATATACTCGGCTTAGATTGGATACATTCACATAGATGTTCTTGAGCGTATCCCAAAGCTCCTTAGCCGTCTCACAATAAGAGTAAGCCTCAAGTATTGCCGGATCTAGAGCATGTTGCATGATTCCTAGCACTCGTTGGTCTTCTTGGAACCATTTCTCTTCTTCCTCGGTCAAGTCTTCATCACCAAGAAGTCTATCCTTGTTACTTGGATCTTGAGTCTTGGTGATGTGCTTTAACAGTCCTCGGCCTCCAAGAGCGGTCTTGATGGTCCGAGTCCAAAGGAGATAGTTGCTTCCTTTGAGAATCACCGAGGGCAAGCCAAACTTGGAGCCTTGATAGGCCTTGTCTTGAGTATCCTCCATGATAAAAACGATTTAGATTTGAGGAAAGGGGATAACTTTTAAGATTTAAGATTTAAGAAAGGTGTGAATTTTAAGCTTTGTGATGCTTAAAGTTCAAGAACACCGAAAGTTTTGAGCTTTGTGATGCTCAAAACCGAGAATAGATTTGCGGAATAGAGAGATTAGGAGCTATTACGCTATGATACCATGATGTTTTGTGAGAGTATTGTGTGGATTAAGGAGAGAATAAGAGAATTAAGAGATTCTATTGATAAGTATAAGAGGAAGTATCTTCCTTAATGTTTACAATAGAGATTACAACACTTATATAGAGAGAAATAAGGAATAGAGCCGTTTAGAGATAGGGAGAGACTCTAACGGCTCTATTGGTACGGAGTATCGGCCAAGTGTGGCCGATATGCTTCCCCCGATATGAGCTCGATCCGACCGTTGGGAGAATGCCGTTTGAATGTATCGGCCAAGTGTGGCCGATATACCTTACCGATATGGGTCTTGCCTTCATCTTGTATCGGTGACTCTAGACCGCTACACCTTCTCGATGTGGACTCCATTATCCATATCGGTCACCTTCTTGACCGATACCTTTGGCCGATACTTATCCTCAACAATTTTTCAGGATATTAAGAGCAAAGAGGTCATTGGAAAGGGGATCACAAGAGGCAATCTTTATGTTCTTGAAGAGAATGACTCTAGTTCTTTATTTTGTCATGCCTTTAAATCAGTTTTAACCGAAACAAACAATGTTATTTGGCATTTTAGACTTGGTCATCCTCATTTGAATGCTTTAAAAACCCTTTTACCAAATGTTTCTTTTGATCATCAAACTTGTGAGGCTTGCATTTTAGGCAAGCATTGCCGAACCGTTTTCTCAAAATCAACTATGTGTTACAAACCTTTTGAATTAATCCACTCGGATGTTTGGTCCTCACCTTGTAAATCTAGGGATAATCATGCTTATTTTGTCACATTCATAGATGAAAGCTCTAAGTATACTTGGGTAACTCTTTTACAATCTAAGGATAGGGTGCTAGAAGCTTTTAAGAACTTTCAAAACTATGTGACTAACCAATATAACACCAAGATCAAGATTTTTAGGTCGGACAATGGTGGGGAATATACTAGCCGAGCATTAAAAGAGCACATAGCCAACCATGGGATCATCCATCAAACTACTTGCCCATACACACCTCAACAAAATGGTGTAGCCGAGAGGAAGAATAGACATCTCATGGAGGTCACGCGGTCAATGATGTTCCATATGAACATCCCAAAGCGGTTTTGGTCGGATGGGGTCTTAACCGCAACTTATCTAATCAACCGAACCCCACTCAAATCTTAAACAAACAATCTCCTTATGAAGTTTTAAATAAAAGTAAGCCTTTTATTAATCATCTAAGAGTTTTTGGTTGTGTTTGCTATGTGTTTGTGCCTAGTGAGCAAAGGAACAAGCTTGAAGCCAAGAGCATCAAAGCTATGTTTATAGGCTATTCAAACACCCAAAAAGGATACAAATGCTATGTACCCGAGACAAGAAGGGTTTTAGTATCAAGAGATGTGAAGTTTCTAGAGGGCAAAAGCTTCTATGAAGACAAGAATTGGGAAAGTGTCAAGGACTTACCCGAGAATGTCATGGATAGAGAGCAACAAGCCTAAGGAACCTAATGAAGAACCTTGGTATAAGTGTTGAAGAGGAACCAACTCAACAATCCACCCATCTTGATCATGCGGGGGAGAGTAGCAATGAGCAAGCCGGTTCCGAACCTCAAGAGTCTAATGGGTCCGGGGGAGAATCAAATGTTCAAAACGAACATCAAGCTTCACCCGAGACTCATGGGTCCGGGGGAGAATCAAATGTTCAAAAAGAACATCAAGCGTCACCCGAGACTCATGTTCAAGAAGACCAAAGTCATGCTCAACAAGAAGTTCATGACCAAGATGTGCCTCAACCACAAGAAGAACCGCCGGTTCTAAGGAGAAGTGCAAGGGTAAAGAAGCATCCATCCAATTGG
>CAUVZT010000011.1:1409902-1484177 GCA_963556525.1 Cochlearia excelsa
TATAGTAGTCATTCTCGTGTATGTTGATGATATCATCATCACCGGGAATGACAAGGTAGGTATTCAAAATACTAAAACCTATCTTAAAACTATATTTGATATTAAAGACCTTGGTGAATTGAAATATTTTCTAGGCATTGAAGTGTGTAGGTCTAAAGAAGGCCTATTCCTATCTCAACGAAAATATACCCTTGATTTGCTAAAGGAAATAGGGAAACTAGGAGCTAAACCGGCAAAGACCCCTTTGGAGAATGACTACAAAGTTATATGCAAAGGGGAGATTGAGGATAAGCCCTTTAAAGACGTCAAGCAATACCGCCGGCTAGTAGGTAAGCTTATATACTTAACCATTACTCGTCCTGATATTTGCTTTGCCGTGAATCAGGTTTCTCAACACATGCAAAGTCCCAAAGTGCATCATTGGAACATGGTGGATAGAATCCTCAAGTATCTCAAGGGAGCACCAGGACAAGGCATATGGATGGGCTGCAACAAAAGCACGGAGCTTGTGGGATATTGTGATGCAGACTATGCCGGTGACCAAGGGGATAGAAGATCAACAACAGGCTATTGCACCTTCCTAGGAGGTAACCTTGTGACATGGAAGAGCAAGAAGCAGAAAGTTGTCTCACTGTCTAGCACGGAGTCAGAATACCGAGCTATGAGAAAGCTGACCCAAGAGATCATGTGGCTGAGAGCTCTTCTCAAAGACTTGGGGATAGAATCAAAGGATCCGGTCACCATGCATGCCGACAATCAATCCGCAATCAACCTTGCCTCAAATTCTGTTTTCCATGAAAGAACCAAGCATGTAGAAGTGGACTGCCATAAAGTTAGAGAACAAATGATGAAAGGAGTAATACTACCATGTTTCACCGAAAGCTCTAACCAATTGGCAGACATCTTCACCAAGGCAGCTAGTACTAAGGTTTGTGAGTTCATACATCCTAAACTTGGACTCACAAATGCCATTAAGTGCTAAAGTCCCCTAACCAAGTGTTTAGTACTCTTTTCCCTCAAAGTGGTTTTATCCCAAAGAGGTTTTCCCTTTGAGGTTTTTAACGAGGCTAGACATAAGGTTCCAAGCTTAGCCATTGCATCCGGCTAAGCTTGAGGGGGAGTGTTGAGACTTATGTCTATAATGTTGAAGTGGACAAGGCTCTACCCGGCTGTACTCAGCCACCTAAGGTAAGAGCCCACTTGGTTCATCAAGAAAGCAACTTGGTTCATCAAGAAAGCAACTTGGACTCTTCAAGAAGGCCAAGCCCACTTGGACTCATCAAGAAGGCCAAGCCCAAATACATATATGACCGTTGGAAGTGAGAGAAGAAGAAGGGCGCATGTTATGGACCAGCGGACAAAAGAGAAGTCCCCTTTTGAAATAGAGCCGTTGGATCTCTCTCTCTCACTCTATATATGTATCTTCTTCTCCATTGTTATAACTTAAGCTCTTGAAGCTCTAATCTATGAAATAAGATAGTTTTCCTCTTAATCTCTTCTTATATCTCTTAATTACTCTCTCTAATCTTTGATAATTATCATGGTATCAGAGCATTTATGCTCCTAATCTCTTCATTTCCGCAAAATCTCTGTTTCTCTCAAAAATCTCTGTCTTTTATATAAAGCTTTCACCATTCTTTCTTCATAAAGTCATCAGTTTTATCAATCTTTGAAGATCTACCATGGAAGACAACAAAGAAAGGTCCAAGTTCTTCGTTGCTCCGGTGACTCTCAAAGGTATAAATTACCTTCTTTGGACAAGAACCATCAAGACTGCCTTGTGTAGCCGCGGTCTCTGGAGTCATACCTTGAAGAATCAAACTCCTATAGACGCGGAAAAGGCTAGTGAAGACTCGGTGGTAACCTCCGAAGAAGGAAAATGGTTTCAAGAGGATCAAAAGGTTCTTGGGATTATTCAAAGCTCCCTAGATCCATCTATCCTTGAGGCCTATTCCTATTGTGAAACGGCAAAGGAACTATGGGACACCTTACAAACGGTGTACGGAAACATCTCTAACTTGAGCCGAGTGTATGAAGTGAAGAAGGCTCTCACGGATCTATCCCAAGAAGATACCGAGTTCACTCAACACTTCGGAAAGTTCGAGCCTTGTGGGCTGAATTAGAGATGCTTAGGCCTAGTACTGTGGATGCCAAGATTCTCAATGAAAGGAAGGAGCAAGACAAGGTGTTTGGTCTCCTTTTGACTCTCAACTCAAGCTACAAAGATCTTATCAAGCACCTCCTCGATCCGAGACTTTACCATCTTTAGAGGCGGTGTGTTCTCAACTCCAAAGAGAACAAGGATCTCATGAGCTCTTTGGTGGAAAGAAGGAACTAGCCACGTCAAACAAGGCATACTTTAAGCCAAGTGAAGATAGGAAGGCTATGATATGCGAACATTGTAAGAAGAAGGGGCACTTGAAGGATAAGTGCTGGATTCTGCATCCACACCTCAAGCCGAACAAATTCAAGGAACCAAAGGTCAATTACTCCCAAGATGAGTCGGCAAATGTGGGAACTTCATCAAGCCAAGGAAAGGATGAAGAAGCCTTAGCTGCAGCCCCATTCAATGATGAGTATGTCAAGAAGTCCGACCTTGAGGCTCTAATTAAGGCCCTTAAAGGGTCCGGTATGGCTTTTCTTATCTCTCTTAATGCTAGAATTGATAGACCGGTAGTAAGTGATAGACCACTAGTGATTGACTCGGTGCCTCTCACCATATGATTAGTAGTTCAAACCTTATAGAAAATATCAAACCAATGTTAGGGAATGTGGTGGTAGCTAATGGCGGTAAGGTTCCAATTAGAGGTTTAGGTAGGCTCAAATTGTTTGATAAAGAAGTAGATGCTCTCTATATGCCTACTTTTACATCTAACCTCTTATCCGTTAAACGTATATCAGCCGATTTGAATTGTAATGTTATTTTCAGCCCTAACAATGTGATTTTTCAGGATATTGAATCTAAGAAAGTAATTGGTAAGGGAAGCACCAAAGGAGATCTCTATGTGCTAGAAGGAAATCCAAGCTCCCATCTATCTTTTGCGTTTAAGTCTGTTTTAGTTGAAGCTAATAATGTCATTTGGCATGCTAGGCTAGGACATCCAAACTCTAGAGCTTTAAAATTGTTATTGCCAAGTGTTTCTTTTGATAATAGTCTTTGCGAATCTTGTATTCTTGGTAAACATTGTAGAACCGTGTTTCCAAAGTCTAATAATGTTTATGAGTCTTGTTTTGATTTGATCCACTCGGATGTATGGACATCACCATGCATCTCAAGAGAAAATCATAAATACTTTGTTACATTCATAGATGAGAAGTCAAAATACACTTGGATCACCTTATTACCTTCAAAAGATAGAGTCCTAGATGCATTTAAAAACTTTCAAACTTATGTTACTAATCATTATGATGCCAAGATCAAGTTTTTCAGGTCGGATAATGGTGGAGAATACATAAGCCATAGTTTTAAGGAACATCTAGCTAAACATGGGATTATCCACCAAACAAGTTGTCCGTATACGCCACAACAAAACGGAGTGGCGGAGAGGAAGAACAGACACTTGATGGAGGCGGCTAGATCAATCATGTTCCACATGAATGTGCCTAAGAGATTCTGGTCGGATGCGGTGATGACGGCATGCTACTTGATCAACCGAACACCGACACAAATCCTCCAAAACTCCTCTCCTTTTCAAGTTTTAAACAAAACTAAACCATATCTTACTCACTTGCGTGTGTTTGGTTGTCTTTGCTTTGTCTTACTACCGGAGAACAAAGGAACAAGCTTGAACCCAAGAGTGTCAAGGCTATGTTCATAGGCTACTCCAATACTCAAAAGGGATACAAGTGTTATGTTCCCGAAACTAGAAGAGTTCTAATATCAAGGGATGTTAAGTTTTTAGAAGGAAGAGGCTACTATGAAGAAAAGAATTGGGAGAGTATCAAAGATTTACCCAACTCAACTTCGGATAGAGCCATGGCCCTTAGAAAACTTATGGAGGACCTTGGTATGAAACTTGGTGAAGAACCAAGGAAAGAAGATCACACAGAACCCCATCTTGATCATGAGGGGGAGAGAAATGATGATCTAAGTCCAAACTCACCGGATGGTCGAGACCACCAACCAGATGGTCAAGAGAACCAACCGGATGGTCGAGACCACCAACAAGAAAGTGGTCGAGGAATTGATCATCAAGACCATGCTCAAGATGAGCCGGTTGCGCTAAGAAGAAGTACAAGGCTGAGAAAATATCCATCCAATTGGAAGAATACAAGAGTCTACTTCAACAATCAAGCCGTGGCTCATCCAATTCAAGCCGTTTGCAACATGAGTACCTTTCCTCTTGAGCATCAAGTCTTCTTAGTTAAAATTGATTCTCATTGGATACCAAAGACCTATGAGGAGGCAATGGAACACGAGGTCTGGATAGAAGCGGTTAAACAAGAGGACAAGGCTATGGAACTCAATGATACTTGGTATGAGACGGATCTTCCTCAAGGAAAAAGGACCGTGAGCTCAAGATACGTCTTTACAATCAAGTACAAAAGCAACGGAGACATAGAGAGGTACAAGGCAAGATTAGTAGCTAGGGGTTTCACACAAACCTATGGAGAAGATTACCTTGACACTTTTGCTCCGGTTGCAAAACTACACACGGTTAGAGTCCTCTTCTCTTTGGCAACTAACTTGGAATGGGATCTATGGCAAATGGATGTCAAGAATGCATTTCTACAAGGTGAGCTAGAAGATGAGGTCTACATGACACCACCACCGGGAATCAAAATCACTCCGGGAAAGGTTCTTAGGCTAAAGAAAGCCATCTATGGGCTAAAGCAGTCTCCTAGGGCGTGGTATCACAAACTAAGCAAAACCCTCTTGGAGAAAGGCTTCAAGAAGTCAGAATCTGATCACACTCTATTCACAAGTCAAAGCCAAAGAGGTATAGTAGTCATTCTCGTGTATGTTGATGATATCATCATCACCGGAATGACAAGGTAGGTATTCAAAATACTAAAACCTATCTTAAAACTATATTTGATATTAAAGACCTTGGTGAATTGAAATATTTTCTAGGCATTGAAGTGTGTAGGTCTAAAGAAGGCCTATTCCTATCTCAACGAAAATATACCCTTGATTTGCTAAAGGAAACAGGGAAACTAGGAGCTAAACCGGCAAAGACCCCTTTGGAGAATGACTACAAAGTTATATGCAAAGGGGAGATTGAGGATAAGCCCTTTAAAGACGTCAAGCAATACCGCCGGCTAGTAGGTAAGCTTATATACTTAACCATTACTCACCTGATATTTGCTTTGCCGTGAATCAGGTTTCTCAACACATGCAAAGTCCCAAAGTGCATCATTGGAACATGGTGGATAGAATCCTCAAGTATCTCAAGGGAGCACCAGGACAAGGCATATGGATGGGCTGCAACAAAAGCACGGAGCTTGTGGGATATTGTGATGCCGACTATGCCGGTGACCAAGGGGATAGAAGATCAACAACAGGCTATTGCACCTTCCTAGGAGGTAACCTTGTGACATGGAAGAGCAAGAAGCAGAAAGTTGTCTCACCGTCTAGCACGGAGTCGAATACCGAGCTATGAGAAAGCTGACCCAAGAGATCATGTGGCTGAGAGCTCTTCTCAAAGACTTGGGGATAGAATCAAAGGATTCGGTCACCATGCATGCCGACAATCAATCCGCAATCAACCTTGCCTCAAATTCTGTTTTCCATGAAAGAACCAAGCATGTAGAAGTGGACTGCCATAAAGTTAGAGAACAAATGATGAAAGGAGTAATACTACCATGTTTCACCGAAAGCTCTAACCAATTGGCAGACATCTTCACCAAGGCAGCTAGTACTAAGGTTTGTGAGTTCATACATCCTAAACTTGGACTCACAAATGCCATTAAGTGCTAAAGTCCCCTAACCAAGTGTTTAATACTCTTTTCCCTCAAAGTGGTTTTATCCCAAAGAGGTTTTCCCTTTGAGGTTTTTAACGAGGCTAGACATAAGGTTCCAAGCTTAGCCATTGCATCCGGCTAAGCTTGAGGGGGAGTGTTGAGACTTATGTCTATAATGTTGAAGTGGACAAGACTCTACCCGGCTGTACTCAGCCACCTAAGGTAAGAGCCCACTTGGTTCATCAAGAAAGCAACTTGGTTCATCAAGAAAGCAACTTGGACTCTTCAAGAAGGCCAAGCCCACTTGGACTCATCAAGAAGGCCAAGCCCAAATACATATATGACCGTTGGAAGTGAGAGAAGAAGAAGGGCGCATGTTATGGACCAGCGGACAAAAGAGAAGTCCCCTTTTGAAATAGAGCCGTTGGATCTCTCTCTCTCTCACTCTATATATGTATCTTCTTCTCCATTGTTATAACTTAAGCTCTTGAAGCTCTAATCTATGAAATAAGATAGTTTTCCTCTTAATCTCTTCTTATATCTCTTAATTACTCTCTCTAATCTTTGATAATTATCATGGTATCAGAGCATTTATGCTCCTAATCTCTTCATTTCCGCAAAATCTCTGTTTCTCTCAAAAATCTCTGTCTTTTATATTAAGCTTTCACCATTCTTTCTTCATAAAGTCATCAATTTTATCAATCTTTGAAGATCTACCATGGAAGACAACAAAGAAAGGTCCAAGTTCTTCGTTGCTCCGGTGACTCTCAAAGGTATAAATTACCTTCTTTGGACAAGAACCATCAAGACTGCCTTATGTAGCCGCGGTCTCGGAGTCATACCTTGAAGAATCAAACTCCTATAGACGCGGAAAAGGCTAGTGAAGACTCGGTGGTAACCTCCGAAGAAGGAAAATGGTTTCAAGAGGATCAAAAGGTGCTTGGGATTATTCAAAGCTCCCTAGATCCATCTATCCTTGAGGCCTATTCCTATTGTGAAACGGCAAAGGAACTATGGGACACCTTACAAACGGTGTACGAAAACATCTCTAACTTGAGCCGAGTGTATGAAGTGAAGAAGGCTCTCACGGATCTATCCCAAGAAGATACCGAGTTCACTCAACACTTCGGAAAGTTCAGAGCCTTGTGGGCTGAATTAGAGATGCTTAGGCCTAGTACTGTGGATGCCAAGATTCTCAATGAAAGGAAGGAGCAAGACAAGGTGTTTGGTCTCCTTTTGACTCTCAACTCAAGCTACAAAGATCTTATCAAGCACCTCCTCAGATCCGAGAATTTACCATCTTTAGAGGCAGTGTGTTCTCAACTCCAAAGAGAACAAGGATCTCATGAGCTCTTTGGTGGAAAGAAGGAACTAGCCACGGCAAACAAGGCATACTTTAAGCCAAGTGAAGATAGGAAGGCTATGATATGCGAACATTGTAAGAAGAAGGGGCACTTGAATGATAAGTGCTGGATTCTGCATCCACACCTCAAGCCGAACAAATTCAAGGAACCAAAGGTCAATTACTCCCAAGATGAGTCGGCAAATGTGGGAACTTCATCAAGCCAAGGAAAGGATGAAGAAGCCTTAGCTGCAGCCCCATTCAATGATGAGTATGTCAAGAAGTCCGACCTTGAGGCTCTAATTAAGGCCTTTAAAGGGTCCGGTATGGCTTTTCTTATCTCTCTTAATGCTAGAATTGATAGACCGGTAGTAAGTGATAGACCACTAGTGATTGACTCCGGTGCCTCTCACCATATGATTAGTAGTTCAAACCTTATAGAAAATATCAAACCAATGTTAGGGAATGTGGTGGTAGCTAATGGCGGTAAGGTTCCAATTAGAGGTTTAGGTAGGCTCAAATTGTTTGATAAAGAAGTAGATGCTCTCTATATGCCTACTTTTACATCTAACCTCTTATCCGTTAAACGTATATCAGCCGATTTGAATTGTAATGTTATTTTCAGCCCTAACAATGTGATTTTTCAGGATATTGAATCTAAGAAAGTAATTGGTAAGGGAAGCACCAAAGGAGATCTCTATGTGCTAGAAGGAAATCCAAGCTCCCATCTATCTTTTGCGTTTAAGTCTGTTTTAGTTGAAGCTAATAATGTCATTTGGCATGCTAGGCTAGGACATCCAAACTCTAGAGCTTTAAAATTGTTATTGCCAAGTGTTTCTTTTGATAATAGTCTTTGCGAATCTTGTATTCTTGGTAAACATTGTAGAACCGTGTTTCCAAAGTCTAATAATGTTTATGAGTCTTGTTTTGATTTGATCCACTCGGATGTATGGACATCACCATGCATCTCAAGAGAAAATCATAAATACTTTGTTACATTCATAGATGAGAAGTCAAAATACACTTGGATCACCTTATTACCTTCAAAAGATAGAGTCCTAGATGCATTTAAAAACTTTCAAACTTATGTTACTAATCATTATGATGCCAAGATCAAGTTTTTCAGGTCGGATAATGGTGGAGAATACATAAGCCATAGTTTTAAGGAACATCTAGCTAAACATGGGATTATCCACCAAACAAGTTGTCCGTATACGCCACAACAAAACGGAGTGGCGGAGAGGAAGAACAGACACTTGATGGAGGCGGCTAGATCAATCATGTTCCACATGGTCGGATGCGGTGATGACGGCATGCTACTTGATCAACCGAACACCGACACAAATCCTCCAAAACTCCTCTCCTTTTCAAGTTTTAAACAAAACTAAACCATATCTTACTCACTTGCGTGTGTTTGGTTGTCTTTGCTTTGTCTTACTGTTAGAATTTGATAGGAGTTTGTGTAGTTTGTGAGTTTGTGTTCTTGAGTTCTATGAAGAACTTCAAGAACAAGAGAGAGAGAGTTCAATCCGAGTAGATTTCATAAAGATTCGATAAATTATGTTGGTTACAAGTGATTACATATATAGGGAAGAGAAGGTTCAAAAATAGATTCCTAGGAATATGCTAATTGTGTCAACATCCATCTTGGTTGACTCACCACATGTCAACATCCGTCTCGATTAGCCGCGGCTTAGGATGGTCCGTGAGTGTACGGCCGAGTGCACTCCACGCTCCTTAAGACGACCCGTGATTGTACGGAATGCGTCGACTCCAAACGCCAACGGCTATTTCTACAACGGCTATCTTCTAGATCCTTCTTCCTTGTAACGGTAACAAAAGAGAGAGCTAGTGACTTCGGCCTAGTGACTTCGGTCTTCGTCACATGACTTCGGGCCTTGTAACTTCGGTAGTCCGCCTTCGGTCTTCGTCACATGACTTCGACAGCCTGCCTTCGGTCTTCGTCACATGCTAGGTCATCGTCTTGATGGACACGGCTTGTCCGGACGATGCCTTGATCTCTTTTACACTTGTGGGCTTCGGTAATGCCTTAGCCGAACTTTGAGTTTTGACTTCGGCTTTGCCTTGATGGACGGAACTAGTCCGGGCAATGCCTTAGTCTCGTTTTCACTCCCCCGCAAGCTTAGCCTAGTGGAATGGCTAAGCTTGGAACCCGTATGACCTTGCCTCGTTAAAAACCTTGGTGAGAAAACCGCTTGGGATAAAACTCACCTAAGGGAAAAGAGTACAAGACCATACGGTTACTGATACGTCCTTAGTTCTAGACCGATACTCCGTGACAAGGCGAGTACTACGATGAAGTGAAAACCGTGGTGGGTCGAAGGGAAAACGGCGGATAACTTCGGGATAGGAGGTGGGGATGGAGATGTGGAAGCGATGGATGGAATGGGAACGTCTCAAGGAAGCTATGGGGCAACCTCCTTGATGGATAGAAGAGACGCTTGTAAGCAAATAAGCTTGTAAGCGGCTCAAGTTCGCAAAGGAACCGAGAGGAGTCGACTATAAGAAGTTTTTAGGTAAAAGTTGACTAAAGAAGAAGAAGGTGCGGCGCAACCCTTATATAGAGGAGGCACAAGTCGCAACTCTCTTTTAGGGTTGTGCGTTTAACAAAAAGGAAATCCGAGAAAAGGAAATCCGCACAAAAAATGGAAAAACGTAAAGAGAAAAGGAAATCGCCAAAACAACACGGCGTTCCTTAAAGAAAAGATAGAACAACGAGTAGTGTGAAAAATGCCTCGTCTCTTACATTCTTCAAGCCATGATCACTAATGGACGACGTGGTGTTCTTCTTGACCTCATTAAAACCCGGTGGGAAAAAGAGTATCAAGCGAGACACCTAGTCCGCTTAGCTCTCATAGCTTGGTCTTCTTACGTGGTGGCGGAGAATATGTTGAAGTAGCTCCTAGGTGATACTTCCTTGTCCATGGTACTTGATAAAGCTATCTTGGCTAACTCCCTCGCTTTGGACCGTGTGATCACGCCTTCCCGTCCTTCGGTGATTGGTGCACGTGCGCCTTGTTGATCGGGCATCGATGTCGAGTGGTCGAGGTTGGTCGATATCGGTATCGAGTGGTCGATGTTGGTGTTGGTCGATATCGGTATCGAGTGGTCGATGTTGGTCGATGTTGAGTGGTCGATGTTGATCGGCATCGGGCATCCGATTCTACGCTCATATCATCCCCCTCCTTCTTGAAAAGGATTTGTCCTCAAATCCGCATCATAAATAAAGGGAGACAAATCGATACATTGAAGGAATCCGATATCGTGTACTTACCTTGGAGGTCGATCTTGTAGGCGTTGTCGTTGATCCGCCGGACCACCTTGAAAGGTCCGTCTACTCGGGGCATGAGTTTGGACTTCCCTCTCGGTGGGAACCGTTCTTTCCTCGATGGATCCACACCAAGTCGCCTTCTTGAAACACCATTTTCTTCCGCCCTTGTTGGCATGCTTGGCGTATTGCTCGGTTCTCCTCTCAATGTTCTCCTTGGCCTTCTCATGCATTTTCCTAACCTGTTCCGCTTTTTTCTTGCCATCAACACTAGACATTTCACTCAAAGGTAAAGCGATTAGATCTAAGGGAGACATGGGATTAAATCCGTATACTAGTTCAAAAGGAGAGTAGAGAGTCGAAGAATGCTTAGCGTGGTTATAGGCGAACTCAACATGGGGTAGACACTCTTCCCATGACTTAATGTTGCTCTTCACCGGGTTCTCAAGAGCGTGGATAACGACCTGTTCACCACCTCGGTTTGACCGTCCGTTTGCGGATGACATGTGGTGGAAAAGGACAGTTTGGTTCCTAGCTTGGCCCATAACGTACGCCAAAAATGGCTCGGGAACGTGGTGTCACGGTCGGAGACAATGACTTGGGGCATGCCGTGTAGCCTTACCACTTCCCGGAAAAACAGATTAGCTACACCTACGGCGTCATCCGTCTTGTGGCATGCAATGAAATGGGCCATTTTGCTGAACCTGTCTACAACCACAAAGATGGAGTCTCTACCATTTCTGGTTCGAGGTAAGCCAACTACAAAGTCCATAGATATATGAGTCCAAGGATGAGAAGGAATGGGTAACGGGGTATACAAACCGTACGGCTGAACCTTACTCTTGGCTTGCTTACAAGTGACACACCGAAGACATATTCTTTCCACATCTCTTCTCATACGCGGCCAATAGAAGTGGGCTTGAAGACTTGCCAAGGTCTTGGCCACTCCGAAGTGTCCGGCTAGTCCCCCACCGTGGGCTTCTCGGACAAGTAGTTCCCTAACCGAGCCGGTAGGTATGCACAGCCGATGGTGAAAGAACAGGTAGCCGTCCCGTCTATAGTAATTCTCACAAGCAAACTTAGCACATTTCAAGTAATAAGAACCAAACTCGGAATCGATTCATACAACGTTTTAAGCACTTCAAATCCTATGAGTCTAGATGTCAATTCCGAGATTAGAGTGTACCTCCGAGACAATGCGTCGGCTACGACATTGTCTTTACCTTTCTTATACTTGATAACATAGGGAAACGTCTCGATGAACTCAATCCAGCGGCCATGCCTCTTGTTCAGCCTTCGTTGTCCCTTCGGATGCTTGAGCGACTCATGGTCCGTGTGGATTACAAACTCCTTCGGCCAAAGATAATGCTGCCAGGTTTGCAAAGCCCTCACCAATGCATATAACTCCTTGTCATAGGTAGGATAGTTCAGCGTCGCTCCCCTAATTTCTCACCGAAGTAGGCAATTGGCTTCTTATCCCGCATAAGAACCGCACCAATACCTACACCCGAAGCATCACACTCAATCTCGAATGTTTTAAGAAAATCAGGAAGCATAAGTAAAGGGGAATTGATAAGCTTCTCTTTAAGGCTTTGGAAAGCCTGGTCCTGGGCGTCCCCCCACTTGAACCCGACGTCTTTCTTGATGACTTCCGTAAGTGGTGCTGCAAGAGTGCTGAAATCCTTGACAAAGCGCCTATAGAAACCGGCTAGACCATGGAAACTTCGGACTTCTCCCACTGTGGTAGGTCTCGGCCAATCCCTAATAGCCTTTATCTTCTCATCATCAACCTGTACTCCTTCTGCACTCACAACAAAGCCTAAGAAAACAACTTGCTTAGTACAAAAAGTGCATTTATCAATATTGGCGAATAAGTTCTCCCTCCGTAGGACTTCAAGGACGGCTCGTATGTGGCTAATGTGCTCGGCCAAGTTCTTGCTAAAGATGAGGATATCGTCGAAGTACACCACCACGAACACACCTATAAAAGATCTCAACACATGGTTCATTAGTCTCATGAAAGTACTAGGTGCGTTAGTGAGACCAAACGGCATTACAAGCCACTCATACAAGCCTTGCTTAGTTTTGAAGGCTGTTTTCCATTCGTCACCCTCCTTCATCCTAATCGATGATAACCACTCTTAAGATCTATCTTAGAGAAAAGGTTAGAACCACACAATTCATCAAGCATATCATCAAGTCTAGGAATAGGGTGGCGATACTTCACCGTGATGTTATTGATGGCTCGGCAATCAACACACATGCGCCATGATCCATCCTTCTTGGGCACAAGCAACACCGGTACGGCACATGGACTCATGCTCTCTCGATGTGCCCCTTCCGCATCAGCTCCTCCACCTGTTTCTCGAAGCTCCTTGGTCTCCACCGGATTGGTTCGGTAGGCGGGTCGATTGGGGAGTGCGGAACCTGGCACAAAGTCAATCTGGTGCTCAATGCCGCGTATAGGAGGCAAGCCTCGGTGGAGTTTCCCGGGGAAAAACGTCACTAAAATCCCGCAATAGCTTAGCCATTTCACTAGGAAGCTCCCGTGAGGGGTTAGTACTAACAAGGCTTTCCTTGTACACAAACAATAACATAGAGCAATTGGAGTTCATAAGTTCGTACACTTCTCTTTGGTTAATGTAGAGGTTGGCGTGTGGGCCAGGCGTCTTCTCCTTTTCTTCCTTGAGTTTGAGATAGAGCTGGTCTTGGTACACTTCACTTGGAGTAAGAGGAACCGAGTGATCTTGCGGCCCTTGAACTCAAACGTGTGCTTGTTTGTGTATCCGTCATGGAGTACTTTCCGGTCGACTTCCACGGTCGGCCAAGCAGCACATGGCTGGATCCCATGGGTATGACATCACACAGACCTCATCTTCATATTTGCCTATGGACGAGTGAAACGGACTGTTGTGTGACGGTGAGAGCACCACTATCGTTGAGCCACTGCAGCTTGTATGGCCGGGGATGGGTGATGGGTTCTAGGCTTAGCTTCGGACCATTAGCTCACCGGCGGCATTGGTGCAGCTACCCCCATCTATGATCAGGCCGCATACCTTTCCTTTGACCAGGCAGCGTGTGTGGAAGAGGTGGTTTCTCTCGCACTAACTCCTCCGGCTGGTTCGGACACTCAACGCCCTCCCCGACTACCAGCATCTCTCCAACAGCCGCGGCTTCCTCCTCCTCTCCATCTTCCGGTTCGACTCGAATCTCGTGGAACTACCTCTCCATTGTCCAGAATCATGAAGACTTTCTTGTTGGGACAATCTCTCGAGTAGTGTCCCATCCCTTGGCATCTAAAACACCTAACATTGCTGGAGGAGGTGTTGGTTCGGCCCTTGGGATCAAACTTGACTTCTTCTTTCGTCGTGGAAGAAAGCTTGGCATCCTTGGAGAAAGGTGGCCGAGAAGGTAGGAATTCCTTGGGTTTATTGGTCGTGGAGGAGAAGCTCGGCTTTGCGTACCTTCTTTTGTTCTGACTCTCCACTAGTTCTGCCTTGTGCACGAGTTCCTCAAGGTCCATATAAGTCTGGAGCTCCACCTTGTCCTGGATGTCCCGGCTGAGTCCACCAATGAACCGTGCCATGGTTACTTCATCATCTTCCTCTAGTCCGGCTCGGATGAGAAGGGTTTCCATCTCTTGGAAGTAGTCTCGGACCGTGGTGGACCCTTGGGTGAGCTTCCTCAATTTGTTGAGAACTTCCCGGTGGTAATGGCTCGGCACAAACCTTTTTCTCAAGTGGGTGGTGAGTTGGTGCCAGGTGGTGATGGGCGGCTCATGATGACGGTTCCGTGTGGTGCAAAGCTGATCCCACCACAAAAGTGCATACTCACTAAATTCTGAGACGGCTATCTTTACCTTGTTTGAGGCATACGTATCATGGCACAAGAAGCTGGATTCCATCTTCCTTTCCCAGTCCAGATAGGCTTCCGGATCATTCTTGCCGAGGAATGGTGGGAACTTGGCCTTGATATGCTTTAGCTGCTGACTCTCCGCGTCTCTCGGGTCGTCCCTGTCTCGTCTCTCACGTCTCCGGCTTCGCCTACTACGGTCTGAGACGTTGACGCCGTAATACTCGTCGCTAGAGCCGATGTAGACGCGTTGCCCGGCTATGGTCCGTGTAGGACGGCGTGGAGCAGCGTGTGGCCTACGCCCGGGTGCTCGTCCTCTCGGCTCGCTCAGCTCAGCATGCACCCGTTGCCGTGGTTCCCTCTCGCTCGTTTGCGTTGGTTGAACGGATGTTGCGGATCGCTTGGAACCTAGATGTACCGGCAACGCCCTTACCTTTGCAAATCCGCATGGCATCGGATGGAGTTGGAGTTGACCCACCCTCGAGTCCGAGGTTCCCTTTGCGGTTTCCTTGGTTTGCCGCTCACGTTCCGAGTAAGTTGTTGGGCAATCTGCCGAGGCGCACTTGGGCCATTGCTTCAGCCACCTGCGTTGCTATGAGTTTTTTGAGGTCGTCAATCGCTTCGGGCGATAGGGACATGGTACCTGTTGCAAAAGCGGGTAGCTCGCAGTAAGTTGTTCTCACACAAAACACAAGCTACAAAGAGTAAAAGGAGTTCGGGTACGCGGCAAAAAGGAAAATGGCTACGCGGTTTTGAAACAAGGAAAAAGGAAATCGGATTTTAAGTAAAACGCGAGTTTTGTTCAAAAAGGAAATCGGATTTTTAAGTAAAACGCGAGTTTTGTTCAAAAAGGAAATCTTTCACAACATGTTTTCAAGTTACGTTTAGGGTTTTCTAAGATCAAAACATAAAGTTGCCGCCGCGCACAACAATCACAAGAACACGACGAACAATCAAGAACAACTTAATTACTATCAACTCAAACAGATGCGCACACAACAAGTTTTAAACAAGCAGATTCGAGGTGATAAAAGTTTAAGGGAAAGAAGTGACTCAGCCTTTGGTACAGAGTTTGGCTCTGATACCACCTGATACGTCCTTAGTTCTAGACCGATACTCCGTGACAAGGCGAGTACTACGATGAAGTGAAAACCGTGGTGGGTCGAAGGGAAAACGGCGGATAACTTCGGGATAGGAGGTGGGGATGGAGATGTGGAAGCGATGGATGGAATGGGAACGTCTCAAGGAAGCTATGGGGCAACCTCCTTGATGGATAGAAGAGACGCTTGTAAGCAAATAAGCTTGTAAGCGGCTCAAGTTCGCAAAGGAACCGAGAGGAGTCGACTATAAGAAGTTTTTAGGTAAAAGTTGACTAAAGAAGAAGAAGGTGCGGCGCAACCCTTATATAGAGGAGGCACAAGTCGCAACTCTCTTTTAGGGTTGTGCGTTTAACAAAAAGGAAATCCGAGAAAAGGAAATCCGCACAAAAAATGGAAAAACGTAAAGAGAAAAGGAAATCGCCAAAACAACACGGCGTTCCTTAAAGAAAAGATAGAACAACGAGTAGTGTGAAAAATGCCTCGTCTCTTACATTCTTCAAGCCATGATCACTAATGGACGACGTGGTGTTCTTCTTGACCTCATTAAAACCCGGTGGGAAAAAGAGTATCAAGCGAGACACCTAGTCCGCTTAGCTCTCATAGCTTGGTCTTCTTACGTGGTGGCGGAGAATATGTTGAAGTAGCTCCTAGGTGATACTTCCTTGTCCATGGTACTTGATAAAGCTATCTTGGCTAACTCCTCAGCTTTGGACCGTGTGATCACGCCTTCCCGTCCTTCGGTGATTGGTGCACGTGCGCCTTGTTGATCGGCATCGATGTCGAGTGGTCGAGGTTGGTCGATATCGGTATCGAGTGGTCGATGTTGGTGTTGGTCGATATCGGTATCGAGTGGTCGATGTTGGTCGATGTTGAGTGGTCGATGTTGATCGGCATCGGCATCCGATTCTACGCTCATATCAGTTACGGACTTAGGCGTTGAGAGCCCGGATGAGTCCAAGTCTTGGTAGAATGGACTCGCATACTTTTAAGCTTGCGGACTTGGTGAAAATGTCCGCGAGTTGATCTTGACTCTTCGTGTAGCAAGGTAGGATAGTGCCCTTGACCATTTGCTCTCTAACCTTGTGACAATCCACCTCTATGTGTTTAGTCCTCTCATGGAAGACCGAGTTTGTTGCGATGTGGATGGCCGCTTGATTATCACAATGCATGGTCATCGGTGCTTCAATCTTGAGGCCCAAATCCCCTAGCAAGTTCTTTAGCCACATGAGTTCTTTAGTCAACTTCCTCATGGCTCTATACTCGGCTTCGGCAGTTGAGCAAGATACTATCTTTTGCTTCTTCGTCTTCCATGTGACAAGGTTGCCACCAATGAAAGTGCAATAGCCGGTGGTTGACCGTCTACTCTCTAGATCCCCGGCATAGTCCGCGTCACAATATCCAATGACCTCCGTGTTCTTGTTGCAACCCATCCAAATACCCAAACTTGAGGTTCCTTTGAGATAGCCCAAGATTCTCATGATCATGTTCCAATGATGTTGCTTCGGCACTTGCATGTGTTGGGAGACTTGGTTCACGGCGAAGCATAAGTCTGGTCTCGTGATCGTCAAGTAGATGAGCTTACCCACTAGCCGTCTATAGAGCATTGGGTCTCGGTACGGTTGATCATCCTCACTACCTTCTTGAATGGTCTTGTAGCCGTCTTCAAGAGGAGTCTTTGCCACCTTTGTTCCTATCATATTGACAACACTCAAAAGATCATGTGTGTACTTCCTTTGGGAAAGAAATAGACCTTCTTCCGATCTACATACTTCAATCCCAAGGAAGTACTTAAGAATTCCGAGGTCCTTAATGTCAAATTTAGATTTAAGGAAGGATTTGGTTTCTTGAATACCTCCCTTGTTGTTCCCGGAGATTATGATGTCGTCTACATACACTAGTACCACTACTATACCTTCTTGGTTTTGAAGGGTAAAAAGAGTATGTTCGGCTTGTGATCTCTTGAATCCCTTCGCCATCAATGTTGAGCTAAGCTTGTGATACCAAGCTCTTGGTGATTGTTTGAGACCGTAGATGGCTTTTCTTAACCGTAGGACTTTCCCGGGAGTGATTTCTAGGCCGGGTGGTGGAGTCATGTAGACTTCCTCTTCAAGCTCTCCTTGTAGGAAGGCGTTCTTCACATCCATTTGGAAGAGATCCCATGATAAGTTCGTAGCAAGTGATAAGATTACCCGAACCGTGTGGAGTTTTGCAACCGGGGCAAATGTGTCTAGGTAGTCCTCTCCATAAGTTTGAGTATAGCCTCTTGCTACCAATCTTGCCTTGTGTCTCTCTATCTCTCCATTGCTTAGGTATTTGATGGTGAAGACATATCTTGAGCTCACGGCCTTCTTCCCTTTTGGTAGGTTGGTTTCATAGAAAGTTTCATTGTCTTCCATGGCCTTGTTCTCGGCTTCAACCGCTTTAACCCAAACTTCCTCCTTCATCGCCTCTTCATAAGTCCTTGGAATAACTTGTTGATCCATGGAGGTGGTAAAGGCTTTATGTTCCTTTGTAAAGCTTGCAAGAGAGCACACGGCTTGATTAGGATGTTCCTCGGCTTTGTTGTTAAAGTACACCCTTGTGTTGACCCAATTGGATGGATGCCTCTTGACTCTAGTGCTCCTTCTTAGAACCAGCGGCTCTTCGGCTTGGGACACACCTTGGTCATGAACTTCTTGATCACTTTGTTGTTGAGTATGAGTCTCGGTTGAGGCTTGTGGTTCTTCTTGACCATTTGACTTTCCCCCGGACGTAGTTGATTCTTGAGTACCGGCTTGCTCATTGTTCTCCCCTCGTGATCAAGGTGGGTTTCTTGAGTTGGTTCCTCACTTCTTGTTTCTTCATAGCTATCCATACCAAGCTTTCTCATCAAGTTCCGAAGACTCGTAGCTCTATCCGGAACAACTTCGGGTAAGTCTTTGACATTTTCCCAATTGTTTTCCTTGTAGTAGCTTTGTCCTTCTACGAACTTGACGTCTCTTGATACCAACACCCTTCTTGCTTTGGGTACATAGCATTTGTACCCCTTTTGTGTGTTCGAGTAGCCGATGAACATAGCCTTGGTGCTTTTAGCTTCTAGCTTGTTCCTTTGCTCACTAGGTACGAACACATAACACACGCAACCGAACACTCTTAGATGGTTAATAAAAGGATTAGTCTTATTTAATACCTTGAACGGAGATTCATTCTTCAAGACTTGTGTTGGTGTTCGGTTGATAAGGTAGCACGCCGTGAGAACCCCATCGGACCAAAACCTCTTCGGTATGTTCATGTGGAACATCATGGACCGAGTTACTTCCATCAAGTGCCGATTCTTCCGTTCGGCTACACCATTTTGTTGTGGTGTGTATGGACATGTGGTTTGATGGAGGATCCCATGTTTGGCTATGTGTTCTTTGAATGCTCTACTTGTGTATTCCCCACCATTGTCGGACCTAAAGGTCTTAATCTTGACATTATAGTGGTTAGTCACATAGTTTTGAAAATTTTGAAAAGCTTCTAATACCCTATCTTTTGTTTGTAAAAGGGTGACCCAAGTGTATTTAGAGCTTTCATCTATGAATGTGACAAAATATGAGTGATTATCCCTAGACTTACAAGGTGATGACCATACATCCGAATGCACAAGTTCAAAAGGTTTATATGTCATGTTTGATTTTGAAAAAACGGTTCGGCAATGCTTTCCTAAGATACATGCTTCACAAGTTTCATGATTAAACTTAACATTAGGCAAAATGGTTTTCAAAGCATTTAAATGAGGATGACCAAGTCTATAATGCCAAATTACATTGTTAACTTCGGATAAAACCGTTTTAAAAGCATGACAAAATAAAGCATTAGAAGATTTAAAGGAGTTTTTCTCTAGGACATAGAGATCGCCTCTTGTGATCCCCTTTCCCACAATCCTTTTACTCTTAATATCCTGAAAGATCACATCATTAGGACCGAAGATAACATTGCAATTTAAGTCACAAGCTATTTGTTTAACGGATAGAAGATTAGATGTGAAACTAGGCATGTAAAGGGCCTTCGATTCTTTATCAAATAGCTTAAGGTTCCCTAATCCTTCTATAGGTATTTTACTCCCATTTGCAATGATTACATTCCCTAGAGCCGGTTCTATGTCACTAATCAAATATAGGTTACTAATCATGTGATGAGAAGCACCGGAGTCAATGACAATAGGTTTACTAAGATCTTTACCAAGGATGTTAGCACTAAGGGAGTAAAAGGGAGTTTTACCAATACCGGAGCCTTTTAAGGCCTTGAGGAGAGCATCAAGATCGGATCTCCTCACGAAGTCATCCTTGAAAGGAACAATAGCCGAGCTCTCTTCTTCCTTGTTGCTCCGGTTTGACCCACTTGTACTAGGACCGCCCATGGTGTCATCGTTGGAGAAGTGCGCCTTGGCGTCCTTGAACTTGGCCGGCTTGAGATGAGGGTGAAGGATCCAACACTTGTCCTTGGTATGTCCCTTCTTCTTGCAGTGGTCACAGAGCAAGGACCTCCTTTCTTCATAGGTCTTTGAAGATGGTTTGAATTCTACCCCGTTGGCCGAGACCAACTCCTTCTTGCTATCAAAAAGGTCTATGGACCCTTGTTCCCTTTGTAATTGAGAGCACACTTCTTCAAGATTTGGTAGGGCATCGGCTCGGAGAAGATGTTTAGTAATCTCCTTATAGCTGCCGTTGAGAGTTAAGAGCAAACCGAACACCTTGTCTTGTTCTCTTCGTTCATTTAGCACCTTCGGGTCGATAGTGCTTGGACGGAGCATTTCCAGTTCGGCCCATAGGGACCTAAACTTGCCGAAGTGCTTTGTGAACTCGGTGTCTTCTTGGTTCAGATTATTAATGGCCTTCTTGACTTCATAGACCCGACTTAGGTTCGATGTGTTGCCATAGACGGTTTGGAGAGTGTCCCATAATTCCTTTGCATTCTCACAATAGGAATAGGCTTCTAAGATAGACGGCTCAAGGGATCCTTGGATGATTCCAAGGACCTTTTGGTCAAGTTGGAACCATTTCTCATCGTCACTTGTGAGCTCATTGTTAAACTCAATAGGGGCATCTTGCCGAGTGAGGATGTGGTTCCAATAGCCGCGGCCACAAAGAGCAATCTTCATGGTTCTCGCCCATAGGAGGTAGTTGATACCTTTCAAAGTAACTGGACAAAGAATCTTCTTGTGTTCCTTGTCTTCCATGATAATGGTTTGGTGAGTTTTCGAAATACCTTGACTTGACCTGAAATTTCAGATCTGGAAAATAGAAACCGAGGAACCGTTACCGAGACTAGTTATCGAGAGTGCTCGGTATCGAGAGTATCCGGTATCGAGAGTGCTCGGTATCGAGATTGTCCGGTATCGAGAATGTCCGGTATCGAGAAATTCGTAACCGAGAGATTTGTGGCCGAGAGTGACCGAGAGTTTTGTGCGGAAGCGAAATAGGTTTAGGAGCAACCTGGCTCTGATACCATGTTAGAATTTGATAGGAGTTTGTGTAGTTTGTGAGTTTGTGTTCTTGAGTTCTATGAAGAACTTCAAGAACAAGAGAGAGAGAGTTCAATCCGAGTAGATTTCATAAAGATTCGATAAATTATGTTGGTTACAAGTGATTACATATATAGGGAAGAGAAGGTTCAAAAATAGATTCCTAGGAATATGCTAATTGTGTCAACATCCATCTTGGTTGACTCACCACATGTCAACATCCGTCTCGATTAGCCGCGGCTTAGGATGGTCCGTGAGTGTACGGCCGAGTGCACTCCACGCTCCTTAAGACGACCCGTGATTGTACGGAATGCGTCGACTCCAAACGCCAACGACTATTTCTACAACGGCTATCTTCTAGATCCTTCTTCCTTGTAACGGTAACAAAAGAGAGAGCTAGTGACTTCGGCCTAGTGACTTCGGTCTTCGTCACATGACTTCGGCCTTGTAACTTCGGTAGTCTGCCTTCGGTCTTCGTCACATGACTTCGACAGCCTGCCTTCGGTCTTCGTCACATGCTAGGTCATCGTCTTGATGGACACGGCTTGTCCGGACGATGCCTTGATCTCTTTTACACTTGTGGCTTCGGTAATGCCTTAGCCGAACTTTGAGTTTTGACTTCGGCTTTGCCTTGATGGACGGAACTAGTCCGGGCAATGCCTTAGTCTCGTTTTCACTTACTACCAGGAGAACAAAGGAACAAGCTTGATCCCAAGAGTGTCAAGGCTATGTTCATAGGCTACTCCAATACTCAAAAGGGATACAAGTGTTATGTTCCCGAAACTAGAAGAGTTCTAATATCAAGGGATGTTAAGTTTTTAGAAGGAAGAGGCTACTATGAAGAAAAGAATTGGGAGAGTATCAAAGATTTACCCAACTCAACTTCGGATAGAGCCATGGCCCTTAGAAAACTTATGGAGGACCTTGGTATGAAACTTGGTGAAGAACCAAGGAAAGAAGATCACACAGAACCCCATCTTGATCATGAGGGGGAGAGAAATGATGATCCAAGTCCAAACTCACCGGATGGTCGAGACCACCAACCAGATGGTCAAGAGAACCAACCGGATGGTCGAGACCACCAACAAGAAAGTGGTCGAGGAATTGATCATCAAGACCATGCTCAAGATGAGCCGGTTGCGCTAAGAAGAAGTACAAGGCTGAGAAAAGATCCATCCAATTGGAAGAATACAAGAGTCTACTTCAACAATCAAGCCGTGGCTCATCCAATTCAAGCCGTTTGCAACATGACTACCTTTCCTCTTGAGCATCAAGTCTTCTTGGTTAAAATTGATTCTCATTGGATACCAAAGACCTATGAGGAGGCAATGGAACACGAGGTCTGGATAGAAGCGGTTAAACAAGAGGACAAGGCTATGGAACTCAATGATACTTGGTATGAGACGGATCTTCCTCAAGGAAAAAGGACCGTGAGCTCAAGATACGTCTTTACAATCAAGTACAAAAGCAACGGAGACATAGAGAGGTACAAGGCAAGATTAGTAGCTAGGGGTTTCACACAAACCTATGGAGAAGATTACCTTGACACTTTTGCTCCGGTTGCAAAACTACACACGGTTAGAGTCCTCTTCTCTTTGGCAACTAACTTGGAATGGGATCTATGGCAAATGGATGTCAAGAATGCATTTCTACAAGGTGAGCTAGAAGATGAGGTCTACATGACACCACCACCGGGAATCAAAATCACTCCGGAAAGGTTCTTAGGCTAAAGAAAGCCATCTATGGGCTAAAGCAGTCTCCTAGGGCGTGGTATCACAAACTAAGCAAAACCCTCTTGGAGAAAGGCTTCAAGAAGTCAGAATCTGATCACACTCTATTCACAAGTCAAAGCCAAAGAGGTATAGTAGTCATTCTCGTGTATGTTGATGATATCATCATCACCGGGAATGACAAGGTAGGTATTCAAAATACTAAAACCTATCTTAAAACTATATTTGATATTAAAGACCTTGGTGAATTGAAATATTTTCTAGGCATTGAAGTGTGTAGGTCTAAAGAAGGCCTATTCCTATCTCAACGAAAATATACCCTTGATTTGCTAAAGGAAACAGGGAAACTAGGAGCTAAACCGGCAAAGACCCCTTTGGAGAATGACTACAAAGTTATATGCAAAGGGGAGATTGAGGATAAGCCCTTTAAAGACGTCAAGCAATACCGCCGGCTAGTAGGTAAGCTTATATACTTAACCATTACTCGTCCCGATATTTGCTTTGCCGTGAATCAGGTTTCTCAACACATGCAAAGTCCCAAAGTGCATCATTGGAACATGGTGGATAGAATCCTCAAGTATCTCAAGGGAGCACCAGGACAAGGCATATGGATGGGCTGCAACAAAAGCACGGAGCTTGTGGGATATTGTGATGCCGACTATGCCGGTGACCAAGGGGATAGAAGATCAACAACAGGCTATTGCACCTTCCTAGGAGGTAACCTTGTGACATGGAAGAGCAAGAAGCAGAAAGTTGTCTCACCGTCTAGCACGGAGTCGAATACCGAGCTATGAGAAAGCTGACCCAAGAGATCATGTGGCTGAGAGCTCTTCTCAAAGACTTGGGGATAGAATCAATGGATCCGGTCACCATGCATGCCGACAATCAATCCGCAATCAACCTTGCCTCAAATTCTGTTTTCCATGAAAGAACCAAGCATGTAGAAGTGGACTGCCATAAAGTTAGAGAACAAATGATGAAAGGAGTAATACTACCATGTTTCACCGAAAGCTCTAACCAATTGGCAGACATCTTCACCAAGGCAGCTAGTACTAAGGTTTGTGAGTTCATACATCCTAAACTTGGACTCACAAATGCCATTAAGTGCTAAAGTCCCCTAACCAAGTGTTTAGTACTCTTTTCCCTCAAAGTGGTTTTATCCCAAAGAGGTTTTCCCTTTGAGGTTTTTAACGAGGCTAGACATAAGGTTCCAAGCTTAGCCATTGCATCCGGCTAAGCTTGAGGGGGAGTGTTGAGACTTATGTCTATAATGTTGAAGTGGACAAGACTCTACCCGGCTGTACTCAGCCACCTAAGGTAAGAGCCCACTTGGTTCATCAAGAAAGCAACTTGGTTCATCAAGAAAGCAACTTGGACTCTTCAAGAAGGCCAAGCCCACTTGGACTCATCAAGAAGGCCAAGCCCAAATACATATATGACCGTTGGAAGTGAGAGAAGAAGAAGGGCGCATGTTATGGACCAGCGGACAAAAGAGAAGTCCCCTTTTGAAATAGAGCCGTTGGATCTCTCTCTCTCTCACTCTATATATGTATCTTCTTCTCCATTGTTATAACTTAAGCTCTTGAAGCTCTAATCTATGAAATAAGATAGTTTTCCTCTTAATCTCTTCTTATATCTCTTAATTACTCTCTCTAATCTTTGATAATTATCACTTATAAGCACTCATGTTGCATGAAACTTGGTTTAGAGTCCTAGAAACGCGTAGTTAGATGTTTCATAAGTTCGTCAATCTTGTACAAAGCTCATTGAGACACTTATAAACACTCATGTTGCATGAAACTTGGTTTAGAGTCCTAGAAACGCGTTGTTAGATATTTCATACGTTCGTCAAACTTGTACAAAGCTCATTGAGGAACTTATAAGCACTCATGTTGCATGAAATTTGGTTTAGAGTCCTAGAAACGCGTTGTTAGATGTTTCATAAGTTCGTCAAACTTGTACAAATCTCATTGAGGAACTTATAAGCTCTCATGTTGCATGAAACTTGATTTAGAGTCCTAGAAACGCGTTGTTAGATGTTTCATCAGTTCGTGAAACTTATTCAAAGCTCATCGAGATACTTATAAGCACTCATGTTGCATGAAACTTGGTTTAGAGTCCTAGAAACGCGTTGTTAGATGTTTCATACGTACGTTAAACTTGTACAAAGCTCATTGAAGAACTTATAAGAACTCATGTTGCATGTAACTTGGTTTAGAGTCCTAGAAACGCGTTGTTAGATGTTTCATAATTTCGTGAGACTTGTACAAAGCTCATTGAGGAACTTATAAGCACTCATGTTGCATGAAACTTGGTTTAGAGTCCTAGAAACGCGTTGTTAGATGTTTCATACGTTCGTCAAACTTGTACAAAGCTCATTGAGGAACTTATAAGCTCTAATGTTGCATGAAACTTGGTTTAGAGTCCTAGAAACGCGTTGTTAGATGTTTCATAAGTTCGTGAAACTTGTACAAAGCTCATTGAGGAACTTATAAGCACTCATGTTGCATGAAACTTGGTTTAGAGTCCTAGAAACGCGTTGTTAGATGTTTTATAAGTTCGTGAAACTTGTACAAAGCTCATTGAGGAACTTATAAGCACTCATGTTGCATGAAACTTGGTTTAGAGTCCTAGAAACGCGTTGTTAGATGTTTTATAAGTTCGTGAAACTTGTACAAAGCTCATTGAGGAACTTATAAGCACTCATGTTGCATGAAACTTGGTTTAGAGTCCTAGAAACGCGTTGTTAGATGTTTCATAAGTTCGTCAAACTTGTACAAAGCTCATTGAGGAACTTATAAGCTCTCATGTTGCATGAAACTTGGTTTAGAGTCCTAGAAACGCGTTGTTAGATGTTTCATACGTTCGTCAAACTTGTACAAATCTCATTGAGGAACTTATAAGCACTCATGTTGCATGAAACTTGGTTTAGAGTCCTAGAAACGAGTTGTTAGAAGTTTCATAAGTTTGTCAAACTTATACAAAGCTCATTGAGATACTTATAAGCACTCATGTTGCATGAAACTTGGTTTAGAGTCCTAGAAACGCGTAGTTAGATGTTTCATAAGTTCGTCAATCTTGTACAAAGCTCATTGAGACACTTATAAACACTCATGTTGCATGAAACTTGGTTTAGAGTCCTAGAAACGCGTAGTTAGATGTTTCATAAGTTCGTCAATCTTGTACAAAGCTCATTGAGACACTTATAAACACTCATGTTGCATGAAACTTGGTTTAGAGTCCTAGAAACGCGTTGTTAGATATTTCATACGTTCGTCAAACTTGTACAAAGCTCATTGAGGAACTTATAAGCACTCATGTTGCATGAAACTTGGTTTAGAGTCCTAGAAACGCGTTGTTAGATGTTTCATAAATTCGTCAAACTTGTACAAATCTCATTGAGGAACCTATAAGCTCTCATGTTGCATGAAACTTGATTTAGAGTCCTAGAAACGCGTTGTTAGATGTTTCATAAGTTCGTGAAACTTATTCAAAGCTCATTGAGATACTTATAAGCACTCATGTTGAATGAAACTTGGTTTAGAGTCCTAGAAACGCGTTGTTAGATGTTTCATACGTACGTTAAACTTGTACAAAGCTCATTGAAGAACTTATAAGAACTCATGTTGCATGTAACTTGGTTTGAGAGTCCTAGAAACGCGTTGTTAGATGTTTCATAAGTTCGTGAAACTTGTACAAAGCTCATTGAGGAACTTATAAGCACTCATGTTGCATGAAACTTGGTTTAGAGTCCTAGAAACGCGTTGTTAGATGTTTCATAAGTTCGTGAAACTTGTACAAAGCTCATTGAGGAACTTATAAGCTCTAATGTTGCATGAAACTTGGTTTAGAGTCCTAGAAACGCGTTGTTAGATGTTTCATAAGTTCGTCAAACTTGTACAAAGCTCATTGAAGAACTTATAAGCACTCATGTTGCATGAATCTTGGTTTAGAGTCCTAGAAACGCGTTGTTAGATGTTTCATACGTTCGTCAAACTTGTACAAAGCTCATTGAGGAACTTATTGTTAAAAAGAGACCAAGGCTTTGCCCGGACACGCTTGTCCACCAAGGCAAAGACCTAGCTTGTGGTCAAAGGCAAAGGACCCAAGCTATCTCTTTTGTTACCGTTACAAGGAGAACAAGTAAACAAGGAAGAAGGATCTAGAAGATAGCTGTTGGAGAAGTAGCCGTTGGCGTTTGGAGTCCACGCATTCCGTACAATCACGGGTCGCCTTAAGGAGCGTGGAGTGCACTCGGCCGTACACTCACGGACCATCCTAAGCCGCGGCTAATCGAGACGGATGTTGACGTGTGGCGCGGCTAACCAAGATGGACGTTGACACATTTAGCATATTCCTAGGAATCTATTTTGAGCCTTCTCCTTGTATATGTAATCGCTTGTAACAAACACAAAACAATTAATCTAATATACTAATATCCGATTAAACTCTCTCCCTCTATTCTCTCTCTCTCTTGTTCTTGATGTTCTTCATGGAACTCAAGAACACAAATCTCTAAACTCAACTTTAATCTTCTTAAATCTAACATGGTATCAGAGCCTAATAGCTCTTGAACCTACTTTTCTTCCGCTCAAACTCTCTCGGTTACTCTCGGTACCGACGATTCTCGGTGCTCGACAATCCTCGATAATCCGGTTACTGTGCACTCTCGATAATCCGGTTACTGTGCACTCTCGATAATCCGGTTACTGTGCACTCTCGATAAACCTCGACAAACCTCGACAAAGTTTCCCTCGACACCGAGCATCCTCGACTCTCGGTAACGATTTCTCGGCTCCTTCGGTTCAAATTCCTAGATCTGAAATCTCAAAACCAAGTTATTTCAAAACTCACCTAATACAACCATGGAAGACAAAGAATCCAAGAAGGCACTTTGTCCGGTTACTCTCAAAGGCATCAACTACCTTCTATGGGCAAGAACCATGAAGATAGCCCTTTGTGGCCGCGGCTATTGGAACCATATACTCACTCGGCAAGACGCTCCCATTGAGTTCAACAACGAACTCACAACCGACGATGAGAAGTGGTTCCAACTAGACCAAAAGGTACTTGGAATCATCCAAGGATCCCTTGAGCCGTCCATCTTGGAGGCTTACTCCTATTGCGAAAACGCCAAGGAGCTATGGGACACTCTCCAAACCGTCTACGGCAACATCTCAAACCTTAGCCGAGTTTATGAAGTCAAGAAGGCCATTAGTGACCTAAACCAAGAAGACACCGAGTTCACTAAACACTTTGGGAAGTTTAGGTCACTTTGGGCAGAGTTAGAGATGCTTCGCCCAAGCACCGTGGATCCTAAAGTGTTAAACGAACGAAGAGAGCAAGACAAAGTCTTTGGCTTGCTTCTCACCCTCAACGGCAGCTACAAGGAGATCACCAAGCATCTTCTCCGAGCCGATACTCTACCAAACCTTGAAGAAGTGTGTGCGCAACTCCAAAGGGAGCAAGGCTCCATTGAACTATTTGATGGCAAGAAAGAGCTTGTGACCGCAAACAAGGTGGCGTTCAAACCTTCTTCCAAGACATATGAAGAAAGGAGAGCCTTGACATGTGAGCATTGCAAGAAGAAAGGCCACAACAAGGAGAAGTGTTGGATCCTACACCCTAGCCTCAAGCCGGCCAAGTTCAAGGACGCCAAGGCCAATTACTCTCACGATGACTCGGCTAGCATACCAAGTACAAGCGGACCAAGCCATGGCAAGGAAGAGGAGTCTTCGGCCATTGTCCCATACATGGACGAGTTCGTGAGGAAGTCGGACCTTGACGCACTCATCAAAGCCCTTAAGGGCTCCGGTATTTCACCCTATTACTCTCTTAGTGCTCAAAACATAGACATTGAACCATATAAGCCTATTATTGTTGATTCGGGTGCTTCTCATCATATGATTAGTAACTTGGATTTAATTAGTAATGTTAAACCGGCTTTAGGTAATGTCATTATTGCAAATGGGAGTGAAATTCCTATAGAAGGGTTAGGAAATCTTAAGTTGTTTGATAGTGATTCTCAAGCTCTTTACATTCCTAGTTTCACTTCCAATCTTATATCCGTTAAACGCATTGCTTGTGATTTGAATTGCAAGGTTATTTTCAGTCCTAATGATGTGATTTTTCAGGATATTAAGAGTGAGAAGGTCATTGGAAAAGGGGTCACAAGAGGGGACCTCTATGTTCTTGAAGAATTTGATTTCAAAAACTCTACTTCTACTTCTCTTTGTCATGCTTTTAAATCGGTTATAGCCGAAGTTAACAATGTTATTTG
Organism: Cochlearia excelsa; assembly: GCA_963556525.1. Taxonomy (NCBI): domain Eukaryota; kingdom Viridiplantae; phylum Streptophyta; class Magnoliopsida; order Brassicales; family Brassicaceae; genus Cochlearia; species Cochlearia excelsa. The sequence goes on from CAUVZT010000011.1 coordinate 1,438,885, forward strand.
GCATTTTAGACTTGGTCATCCTCATTTGAATGCTTTAAAAACTATTTTCCCTAATGTTGTTTTTGATCATCAAACTTGTGAGGCTTGCATTTTAGGCAAACATTGTAGAACCGTATTTTCAAAATCCAAAATGTGTTACAAACCTTTTGAATTGATCCATTCGGACGTTTGGTCCTCCCCTTGCAAATCTAGGGATAATCAAGCTTATTTTGTCACATTTATAGATGAAAGCTCTAAATACACTTGGGTTACACTTTTACAAACTAAAGATAGGGTATTAGAGGCTTTTAAAAACTTTCAAAACTATGTGACTAATCATTACAATGCTAAGATTAAAACCTTTAGGTCGGATAATGGGGGGGAGTACACAAGCCGAGCATTCAAAGAACACATAGCCAACCATGGGATTCTTCACCAAACCACTTGCCCATATACACCGCAACAAAACGGTGTGGCCGAGAGGAAGAATAGGCATCTCATGGAAGTCACACGGTCAATGATGTTCCACATGAACATCCCAAAACGGTTTTGGTCGGATGGTGTTTTAACCGCGTGTTATCTCATCAACCGAACCCCTACTCAAATCTTAAACAACCAATCTCCCTTTCAAGTTTTGAATAAGAGTAAGCCTATTCTTAACCATCTAAGAGTTTTCGGTTGTGTGTGTTTTGTTTTTGTGCCTAGTGAACAAAGGAACAAACTTGAAGCAAAGAGCATCAAGGCCATGTTCATAGGCTACTCCAACACACAAAAAGGATACAAATGTTATGTACCCGAGACAAGAAGGGTCATAGTCTCAAGAGATGTCAAGTTCCTTGAATGCAAAAGCTTCTATGAAGACAAAAATTGGGATAGTGTGAAGGACTTACCCGAGAAGGTCACGGATAGAGCCACAAGCCTAAGGAACCTAATGAAGAATCTTGGCATGAACTTTGAAGAAGAGCCAAGCCAAGACATACCAAATCAACAACCCACTCCTCTTGATCATGAGGGGGAGAACATAAATGAGCAAGCAAACTCCGAACCTCAAGAGTCTAATGAGTCCGGGGGAGAATCAAGTGCTCATCAACAAACTACATCACAAGAAGACCAAGGACATGCTCAAGAGGTTCATGATCAAGAAGTGGGTCAAGGAGGAAGTGTACCACCGGAGCCGACTAGTATTCAACCGGAGCCGACTCTAAGGAGAAGCACTAGGGTAAAGAAGCATCCGTCTAATTGGGTAAACACAAGGGTCTACTACAACAGCAAGGCGGTGGCCCATCCTACTCAAGCAACATGCTCTCTTGCAAGAATTCCCAAGGAACACCGAGTCTTCCTTACCGCCATGGATCAACATGTGATACCAAGGACATATGAAGAAGCAATGAAGGAAGAAGTGTGGATCAATGCGGTTAGAGCCGAGAACAAGGCAATAGAAGACAATGAAACCTTCTATGAAACTGATCTTCCCAAGGGCAAGAAGACCGTAAGCTCTAGATATGTGTTCACCATCAAGTACCTAAGCAATGGGGATATTGAAAGGCATAAGGCAAGACTTGTGGCAAGAGGCTTCACCCAAACCTATGGAGAAGATTACTTGGATACCTTTGCACCAGTGGCCAAACTTCACACGGTTAGGGTCATTCTATCCTTGGCTACTAATTTGTCTTGGGATCTCTTTCAAATGGATGTGAAGAACGCCTTCCTACAAGGAGAACTTGAGGAAGAGGTATACATGACTCCACCACCCGGAGTTGAGATTACCCCCGGAAAGTCTTAAGATTAAGAAAGGCCATCTATGGTCTCAAGCAATCACCAAGAGCTTGGTACCACAAGCTTAGCTCAACATTGATGGCAAGAGGATTCAAGAGATCACAAGCCGAACACACACTCTTCACACTACAAAACCAAGAAGGTATAGTAGTAGTACTTGTATACGTAGATGACATCATCATCTCCGGAAACAACAAGGGAGGTATTCAAGAAACCAAGTCTTTTCTTAAGTCTAAATTTGATATCAAAGATCTCGGTTTGCTTAAGTACTTCCTTGGGATTGAAGTATGTAGATCAAAGGAAGGTCTATTTCTCTCCCAAAGGAAGTACACCCATGATGTTTTAGGTGTTGTCAATATGGCAGGTACCAAGGTGGCCAAGACACCCCTTGAAGACGGCTACAAGACCATTCAAGAGGGTAGTGAAGACGATCAACCATACAAAGACCCGATGCTATATAGACGGCTAGTGGGAAAGCTCATTTACCTTACCATCACTAGACCGGATCTATGCTTTGCCGTGAATCAAGTCTCCCAACATATGCAAAGGCCGAAGCAACATCATTGGAACATGATCATGAGGATCTTGGGATACCTTAAGGGAACTTCAAGCTTGGGTATATGGATGGGTTGCAACAAAAGCACGGAGGTTATTGGGTATTGTGACACGGACTATGCCGGGAACCTAGAAGACAGGCGGTCAACCACCGGGTATTGTACTTTCATTGGAGGCAACCTTGTCACATGGAAGACAAAGAAGCAAAAGATAGTGTCTTGCTCAACCGCCGAAGCCGAGTATAGAGCCATGAGGAAGCTAACTCAAGAACTCATGTGGCTAAAGAACTTGCTAGGGGATTTGGGCTTCAAGATTGAAGCACCAATGACCATGCATTGTGACAACCAAGCGGCCATCCACATAGCAACCAACTCGGTCTTCCATGAACGTACCAAGCACATAGAGGTGGATTGTCACAAAGTTAGAGAGCAAATGGTTAAAGGGACCATCTTACCGTGCTACACCAAAAGTGAAGACCAACTCGCGGACATCTTCACCAAATCAGCAAGCTTGAAGGTTTGTGAGTCCATCCTACCAAGACTAGGACTCACACGGGCTACCAAAGCCTAAGTCTCCAACCGCATAGGCTTGCACTCTTTTCCCTTAGGTGAGGTTTATCCCAAGTGGTTTTCTCACCAAGGTTTTTAACGAGGCAAGGTTATGCGGGTTCCAAGCTTAGCCATTGCATTAGGCTAAGCTTGCGGGGGAGTGTTAAAAAGAGACCAAGACTTTGCCCGGACACGCTTGTCCACCAAGGCAAAGACCTAGCTTGTGGTCAAAGGCAAAGGACCCAAGCTATCTCTTTTGTTACCGTTACAAGGAGAACAAGTAAACAAGGAAGAAGGATCTAGAAGATAGCCGTTGGAGAAGTAGCCGTTGGCGTTTGGAGTCCACGCATTCCGTACAATCACGGGTCGCCTTAAGGAGCGTGGAGTGCACTCGGCCGTACACTCACGGACCATCCTAAGCCGCGGCTAATCGAGACGGATGTTGACGTGTGGCGCGGCTAACCAAGATGGACGTTGACACATTTAGCATATTCCTAGGAATCTATTTTGAGCCTTCTCCTTGTATATGTAATCGCTTGTAACAAACACAAAACAATTAATCTAATATACTAATATCCGATTAAACTCTCTCCCTCTATTCTCTCTCTCTCTTGTTCTTGATGTTCTTCATGGAACTCAAGAACACAAATCTCTAAACTCAACTTTAATCTTCTTAAATCTAACACTTATAAGCTCTCACGTTGCATGAAACTTGGTTTAGAGTCCTAGAAACGCGTTGTTAGATGTTTCATAAGTTCGTGAAACTTGTACAAAGCTCATTGAGGAACTTATAAGCACTCATGTTGCATGAAACTTGGTTTAGAGTCCTAGAAACGCGTTGTTAGATGTTTCATAAGTTCGACAAACTTGTACAAAGCTCATTGAGGAACTTATAAGCTCTCATGTTGCATGAAACTTGGTTTAGAGTCCTAGAAACGCGTTGTTAGATGTTTCATAAGTTCGTGAAACTTGTACAAAGCTCATTGAGGAACTTATAAGCACTCATGTTGCATGAAACTTGGTTTAGAGTCCTAGAAACGCGTTGTTAGATGTTTCATACGTTCGTGAAACTTGTACAAAGCTCATTGAGGAACTTATAAGCACTCATGTTGCATGAAACTTGGTTTAGAGTCCTAGAAACGCGTTGTTAGATGTTTCATACGTTCGTCAAACTTGTACAAAGCTCATTGAGAAACTTATAAGCTCTCATGTTGCATGAAACTTGGTTTAGAGTCCTAGAAACGCGTTGTTAGATGTTTCATAAGTTCGTGAAACTTGTACAAAGTTCATTGAGGAACTTATAACAACTCATGTTGCATGAAACCTGGTTTAGAGACCTACAAACGCGTTGTTAGATGTTTCATAAGTTCGTGAAACTTGTACAAAGCTCATTGAAGAACTTATAAGCACTCATGTTGCATGAAACTTGTTTTAGAGTCCTAGTAACGCGTTGTTGGATGTTTCATACGTACGTCAAACTTGTACAAAGCTCATTGAGGAACTTATAAGCTCTCATGTTGCATGAAACTTGGTTTAGAGTCCTAGAAACGCGTTGTTAGATGTTTCATAAGTTCGAGAAACTTGTACAAAGCTCATTGAGGAACTTATAAGCACTCATGTTGCTTGAAACTTGGTTTAGAGTCCTAGAAACGCGTTGTTAGATGTTTCATACGTACGTTAAACTTGTACAAAGCTCATTGAGGAACGTATAAGAACTCATGTTGCATGTAACTTGGTTTAGAGTCCTAGAAACGCGTTGTTAGATGTTTCATAAGTTCGTGAAACTTGTACAAAGCTCATTGAGGAACTTATAAGCACTCATGTTGCATGAAACTTGGTTTAGAGTCCTAGAAACGCGTTGTTAGATGTTTCATACGTTCGTCAAACTTGTACAAATCTCATTGAGGAACTTATAAGCTCTCATGTTGAATGAAACTTGGTTTAGTGTCCTAGAAACGCGTTGTTAGATGTTTCATAAGTTCGTGAAACTTGTACAAAGCTCATTGAAGAACTTATAAGCACACATGTTGCATGAAACTTGGTTTAGAGTCCTAGTAACGCGTTGTTGGATGTTTCATACGTACGTCAAACTTGTACAAAGCTCATTGAGGAACTTATAAGCTCTCATGTTGCATGAAACTTGGTTTAGAGTCCTAGAAACGCGTTGTTAGATGTTTCATAAGTTCGTGAAACTTGTACAAAGCTCATTGAGGAACTTATAAGCACTCATGTTGCATGAAACTTGGTTTTGAGTCCTAGAAACGCGTTGTTAGATGTTTCATACGTTCGTCAAACTTGTACAAAGCTCATTGAGGAATTTATAAGCTCTCATGTTGCATGAAACTTGGTTTAGAGTCCTAGAAACGCGTTGTTAGATGTTTCTTAAGTTCTTGAAACTTGTACAAAGCTCATTGAAGAACTTATAAGCACACATGTTGCATGAAACTTGGTTTAGAGTCCTAGTAACGTGTTGTTGGATGTTTCATACGTACGTCAAACTTGTACAAAGCTCATTGAGGAACTTATAAGCTCTCATGTTGCATGAAACTTGGTTTAGAGTCCTAGAAACGCGTTGTTAGATGTTTCATAAGTTCGTGAAACTTGTACAGAGCTCATTGAGGAACTTATAACAACTCATGTTGCATGAAACTTGGTTTAGAGTCCTAGAAACGCGTTTTTATATGTTTCATACGTTCGTCAAACTTGTACAAAGCTCATTGAGGAACTTATAAGCTCTCATGTTGCATGAAACTTGGTTTAGAGTCCTAGAAACGCGTTGTTAGATGTTTCATAAGTTCGTGAAACTTGTACAAAGCTCATTGAAGAACTTATAAGCACTCATGTTGCATGAAACATGGTTTAGAGTCCTAGAAACGCGTTGTTAGAGGTTTCATAAGTTCGTAAAACTTGTATAAAGCTCATTGAGGAACTTATAAGCTCTCATGTTGCATGAAACTTGGTTTAGAGTCCTAGAAACGAGTTGTTAGATGTTTCATAAGTTCGTCAAACTTATACAAACCTCATTGAGATACTTATAAGCACTCATGTTGCATGAAACTTGGTTTAGAGTCCTAGAAACGCGTAGTTAGATGTTTCATAAGTTCGTCAATCTTGTACAAAGCTCATTGAGACACTTATAAACACTCATGTTGCATGAAACTTGGTTTAGAGTCCTAGAAACGCGTTGTTAGATATTTCATACGTTCGTCAAACTTGTACAAAGCTCATTGAGGAACACTTGTTAGATGTTTCATACGTGTTGAGACTTATGTCTATAACGTTGAAGTGGACAAGGCTTTACCCGGCTGTACTCGGCTACCTAAGGTAATAGCCCACTTGGACTCATCAAGAAGGCCAAGCCCACTTCAATGTAATCAAGAAAACCAAGCCCACTCCAATGTAATATAGCCGTTGGAGTTAGAGGAGAAGAGAGGCGCTGGCTTTGGACCATTGGACAATAGAGAGGTCCCTTTTGAAATAGAGCCGTTGGGCTCTCTCTCTCTCACTCTTTATATGTATCTCCTTCTCCATTGTTGTAACTTAAGCTCTTGAAGCTCTAATCTATGAAATCAGAAACTTTTCTCTTAATCTCTTCTCATATCTCTCTCTAATCTTCGATAATTTAACAATACGTTCGTCAAACTTGTACAAAGCTCATTGAGGAACTTATAAGCTCTCATGTTGCATGAAACTTGGTTTAGAGTCCTAGAAACGAGTTGTTAGATGTTTCATAAGATCGTTAAACTTATACAAAGCTCATTGAGATACTTATAAGCACTCATGTTGCATGAAACTTGGTTTAGAGTCCTAGAAACGCGTTGTTAGATGTTTCATAAGTTCGTCAATCTTGTACAAAGCTCATTGAGACACATATAAACACTCATGTTGCATGAAACTTGGTTTAGAGTCCTAGAAACGCGTTGTTAGATGTTTCATACGTTCGTCAAACTTGTACAAAGCTCATTGAGGAACTTATAAGAACTCATGTTGCATGTAACTTGGTTTCGAGTCCTAGAAACGCGTTCTTAGATGTTACATAAGTTCGTGAAACTTGTACAAAGCTCATTGAGGAACTTATAAGCACTCATGTTGCATGAAACTTGGTTTAGAGTCCCGAAACGCGTTGTTAGATGTTTCATACGTTCGTCAAACTTGTACAAAGCTCATTGAGGAACTTATAAGCTCTCATGTTGCATGAAACTTGATTTAGAGTCCTAGAAACGCGTTGTTAGATGTTTCATAAGTTCGTGAAACTTATTCAAAGCTCATTGAGATACTTATAAGCACTCATGTTGCATGAAACTTGGTTTAGAGTCCTAGAAACGCGTTGTTAGATGTTTCATACGTACGTTAAACTTGTACAAAGCTCATTGAGGAACTTATAAGCTCTCATGTTGCATGAAACTTGGTTTAGAGTCCTAGAAACGCGTTGTTAGATGTTTCATAAGTTCGTGAAACTTGTACAAAGGTCATTGAGGAACTTATAAGCACTCATGTTGCATGAAACTTGGTTTAGAGTCCTAGAAACGCGTTGTTAGATGTTTCATACGTTCGTCAAACTTGTACAAAGCTCATTGAGGAACTTATAAGCTCTCATGTTGCATGAAACTTGGTTTAGAGTCCTAGAAACGCGTTGTTAGATGTTTCATTGGTTCGTGAAACTTGTACAAAGCTCATTGAGGAACTTATAACAACTCATGTTGCATGAAACTTTGTTTAGAGTCCTAGAAACGCGTTGTTAGATGTTTCATACGTTCGTCAAACTTGTACAAAGCTCATTGAGGAACTTATAAGCTCTCATGTTGCATGAAACTTGGTTTAGAGTCCTAGAAACGCGTTGTTAGATGTTTCATAAGTTCGTGAAACTTGTACAAAGCTCATTGAAGAACTTATAAGCACTCATGTTGCATGAAACATGGTTTAGAGTCCTAGAAACGCGTTGTTAGATGTTTCATAAGTTCGTCAAACTTGTATAAAGCTCATTGAGGAACTTATAAGCTCTCATGTTGCATGAAACTTGGTTTAGAGTCCTAGAAACGAGTTGTTAGAAGTTTCATAAGTTCGTCAAACTTATACAAAGCTCATTGAGATACTTATAAGCACTCATGTTGCATGAAACTTGGTTTAGAGTCCTAGAAACGCGTAGTTAGATGTTTCATAAGTTCGTCAATCTTGTACAAAGCTCATTGAGACACTTATAAACACTCATGTTTCATGAAACTTGGTTTAGAGTCCTAGAAACGCGTTGTTAGATATTTCATACGTTCGTCAAACTTGTACAAAGCTCATTGAGGAACTTATTGTTAGATTTAGGAGAGTATAGACAAGATTGGAGAGTTTATGTTCTTGAGTTCATGAAGAACATCAAGAACATGATAGAGAGAATAGAGAGAGAGTTTAATCGGAAAAGAGTATATTAGATTCAAAAGTGTTAAATGGTTTCATTACAAAGGGTAAGCTATAAATAGGCAACAACAAAGGATCCCAAAATAGCATAAAGGAATATGCTAAAAACGTCCTAGTCTTGCTCGGTTAGCAGCGCCACACGTCGCTATCCCTTGTGTAGCCGCGCCTTCCTTAAGGCAACCCGTGACAAGTCAGGACGAGTTGGATACACGCGCCCTTAAGGCGCACATGTGACTCTGCCCAACGGCTCTCTTGGCAACGGTCTTCTTGCGTTTCCCTTTGCAACGGTAACTAAGAGAGCTAGTGACTTCGGCAGCTTGCCTTCGGCCTTCGTCACATGATAGGTCATCGTCTTGATGGACAAGGCTTGTCCGGACGATGCCTTGGTCTCTTTTACACTTGTGACTTCGGTTTTGCCTTAGTCGAACTCGGCTTTGGTTTTGTCTTAGCCGAACTTGAGTTTTGACTTCGGCTTTGCCTTAGTCAAACTCGGCTTTGGTTTTGTCTTAGCCGAACTTGAGTTTTGACTTCGGCCTTGCCTTGATGGACGGAACTCGTCCGGGCAATGCCTTAGTCTCGTTTACACTCCCCCGCAAGCTTAGCCTAGTGGAATGGCTAAGCTTGGAACCCGTATGACCTTGCCTCGTTAAAAACCTTGGTGAGAAAACCACTTGGGATAAAACTCACCTAAGGGAAAAGAGTACAAGACCATACGGTTAGGGACTTAGGCGTTGAGAGCCCGGATGAGTCCAAGTCTTGGTAGAATGGACTCGCATACTTTTAAGCTTGCGGACTTGGTGAAAATGTCCGCGAGTTGATCTTGACTCTTCGTGTAGCAAGGTAGGATAGTGCCCTTGACCATTTGCTCTCTAACCTTGTGACAATCCACCTCTATGTGTTTAGTCTTCTCATGGAAGACCGAGTTTGTTGCTATGTGGATGGCCGCTTGATTATCACAATGCATGGTCATCGGTGCTTCAATCTTGAGATCCAAATCCCCTAGCAAGTTCTTTAGCCACATGAGTTCTTGAGTCAACTTCCTCATGGCTCTATACTCGGCTTCAGCGGTTGAGCAAGATACTATCTTTTGCTTCTTCGTCTTCCATGTGACAAGGTTTCCACCAATGAAAGTGCAATAGCCGGTGGTTGACCGTCTACTCTCTAGATCCCCGGCATAGTCCGCGTCACAATATCCAATGACCTCCGTGTTCTTGTTGCAACCCATCCAAATACCCAAACTTGAGGTTCCTTTGAGATAGCCCAAGATTCTCATGATCATGTTCCAATGATGTTGCTTCGGCATTTGCATGTGTTGGGAGTTTTGGTTCACGGCAAAGCATAAGTCCGGTCTAGTGATCGTCAAGTAGATGAGCTTACCCACTAGCCGTCTATAGAGCATTGGGTCTCGGTACGGTTGATCGTCCTCACTACCTTCTTGAATGGTCTTGTAGCCGTCTTCAAGAGGAGTCTTAGCCACCTTTGTTCCTATCATATTGACAACACTCAAAAGATCATGGGTGTACTTCCTTTGGGAAAGAAATAGACCTTCTTCCGATCTACACACTTCAATCCCAAGGAAGTACTTAAGAATTCCGAGGTCCTTAATGTCAAATTTAGATTTGAGGAAGGATTTGGTTTCTTGAATACCTCCCTTGTTGTTTCCGGAGATTATGATGTCGTCTACATACACTAGTACCACTACTATACCTTCTTGGTTTTGAAGGGTAAAAAGGGTATGTTCGGCTTGTGATCTCTTGAATCCCTTTGCCATCAATGTTGAGCTAAGCTTGTGATACCAAGCTCTTGGTGATTGTTTGAGACCGTAGATGGCTTTTCTTAACCGTAGGACTTTCCCGGGAGTGATTTCTAGGCCGGGTGGTGGAGTCATGTAGACTTCCTCTTCAAGCTCTCCTTGTAGGAAGGCGTTCTTCACATCCATTTGGAAGAGATCCCATGATAGGTTAGTGGCAAGTGATAAGATTACCCGAACCGTGTGGAGTTTTGCAACCGGGGCAAATGTGTCTAGGTAGTCCTCTCCATAAGTTTGAGTAAAGCCTCTTGCTACCAATCTTGCCTTGTGTCTCTCTATCTCTCCATTGCTTAGATATTTGATGGTGAAGACATATCTTGAGCTCACGGCCTTCTTCCCTTTTGGTAGGTTGGTTTCATAGAAAGTTTCATTGTCTTCCATGGCCTTGTTCTCCGCTTCAACCGCTTTAGCCCAAACTTCCTCCTTCATTGCCTCTTCATAAGTCCTTGGAATAACTTGTTGATCCATGGAGGTGGTAAAGGCTTTATGTTCCTTTGGAAAGCTTGCAAGAGAGCACACGGCTTGATTAGGATGTGCCTCGGCTTTGTTGTTAAAGTACACCCTTGTGTTGACCCAATTGGATGGATGTCTCTTGACTCTAGTGCTCCTTCTTAGAACCAGCGGCTCTTCTTCTTGGGACACACCTTGGTCATGGACTTCTTGATCACTTTGTTGTTGAGCATTAGTCTCGGTTGAGGCTTGAGGTTCTTCTTGACCATTTGACTCTCCCCCGGACGTAGTTGGTTCTTGAGTACCGGCTTGCTCATTGTTCTCCCCCTCATGATCAAGGTGGGTCTCTTGAGTTGGTTCCTCATTTCTTGTATCTTCGTCAATCTCCATACCAAGATTTCTCATCAAGTTTCTAAGGCTTGTAGCTCTATCCGTAACAACTTCGGGTAAGTCCTTCACACTTTCTCAATTGTTTTCCTTGTAGTAGCTTTGTCCTTCTAGAAACTTGACCTCCCTTGATACTAATACCCTTCTTGTTTCGGGTACATAGCATTTGTACCCCTTTTGTGTGTTCGAGTAGCCGATGAACATAGCCTTGGTGCTTTTAGCTTCTAGCTTGTTCCTTTGCTCACTAGGTACGAACACATAACACACACAACCGAACACTCTTAGATGGTTAATAAAAGGATTAGTCTTATTCAATACCTTGAACGGAGATTCATTCTTCAAGACTTGTGTTGGTGTTCGGTTGATAAGGTAGCACGCCGTGAGAACCCCATCGGACCAAAACCTCTTCGGTATGTTCATGTGGAACATCATGGACCGAGTCACTTCCATCAAGTGCCGATTCTTCCGTTCGGCTACCCCATTTTGTTGTGGTGTATATGGGCATGTGGTTTGATGGAGGATGCCATGCTTGGCTATGTGTTCTTTAAAGGCTCTACTTGTGTACTCTCCACCATTATCGGACCTAAAGGTCTTAATCTTGACATTATAATGGTTAGTCACATAGTTTTAAAAGTTTTGAAAAGCTTCTAATACCCTATCTTTTGTTTGTAAAAGGGTAACCCAAGTGTATTTAGAGCTTTCATCTATTAATGTGACAAAGTAAGAGTGATTATCCCTAGATTTACAAGGTGATGACCACACATCCGAATGCACAAGTTCAAAAGGTTTATAATTCGTGTTTGATTTTTGAAAAACGGTTCGGCAATGTTTACCTAAGATGCATGCTTCACAAGTTTCATGATTAAACTTAACATTAGGCAAAATGGTTTTCAAAGCATTTAAGTGAGGATGACCGAGTCTAAAATGCCAAATAACATTGTTGGCTTCGGATAAAACCGATTCATAAGCATGACAAAGAAAGGAACTAGAGGTGTTTTCTTCAAGAACATAGAGATCGCCTCTTGTGACCCCTTTCCCGATGATCTCCTTACTCTTAATATCCTGAAAAATCACATCATTAGGACCGAAGATAACATTGCAATTCAAATCACAAGCAATGCGTTTCACGGATATAAGGTTTGAGGTAAAACTAGGCATGTAAAGCGCTTGAGAGTCTCTATCAAATAACTTAAGGTTCCCTAATCCTTCTATAGGAATTTCACTTCCATTTGCAATAATGACATTTCCTAAAGCCGGTTGAATATTACTAATCAAGTCCAAGTTACTAATCATATGATGAGAAGCACCCGAATCAATAATAATAGGCTTAAACGATTTATTGTCTATATTTTGAGCACTAAGCGAATAGAAGGTTGAAATACCGGAGCCCTTAAGGGCTTTGATGAGAGCGTCAAGGTCGGACTTCCTCACATACTCATCCATGTAGGGAACAGTAGCCGAAGACTCCTCTTCCTTGCAATGGTTCGGTCCACTTGAGCTTGAGTTCGGCACACTTGCCGAGTCATCATGAGAGTAGTTGGCCTTGGCGTCCTTGAACGTGGCCGGCTTGAGGTTCGGATGTAGAATCCAACAATTCTCTTTGAGGTGGCCCTTCTTCTTGCAATGATCACACGTTAAGGCCCTCCTTTCTTCATATGTCTTGGACGTTGGTTTAAAAGCCACCTTGTTTGCGGTTACAAGTTCCCTCTTGCCTTCAAAGAGCTCAATGGAGCCTTGTTCCCTTTGAAGTTGAGCACACACCTCTTCAAGGTTTGGTAGGGTATCGGCTCGGAGAAGATGTTTGGTAATCTCCTTATAGCTGCCGTTGAGTGTTAAGAGCAAACCGAACACCTTGTCTTGTTCTCTTCGTTCATTTAGCACCTTCGGGTCGATAGTGCTTGGACGGAGCATTTCCAGTTCGGCCCATAGGGACCTAAACTTTCCGAAGTGCTTTGTGAACTCGGTGTCTTCTTGGTTCAAATCATTGATAGCCTTCTTGACTTCATAGACCCGGCTTAGGTTCGATGTGTTGCCGTAGACGGTTTGGAGAGTGTCCCATAATTCCTTGGCATTCTCACAATAGGAATAGGCTTCCAAGATAGACGGCTCAAGGGATCCTTGGATGATTCCAAGAACCTTTTGGTCTAGTTGGAACCATTTCTCATCGTCACTTGTGAGCTCATTGTTAAACTCAATAGGAGCATCTTGCTGAGTGAGGATGTGGTTCCAATAGCCGCGATCACAAAGAGCAATCTTCATGGTTCTCGCCCATAGGAGGTAGGTGATACCTTTCAAGGTAACCGGACAAGGGATCTTCTTGTGTTCCTTGTCTTCCATGATAGTGGTTTGGTGAGTTTTCGAAGTATCTTGACTTGACTTGAGGAACCGTTACCGAGACTAGTTATCGAGAGTGCTCGGTATCGAGAGTGCTCGGTATCGAGAGTGCTCGGTATCGAGAGTGCTCGGTATCGAGAATGTCCGGTATCGAGAATGTCCGGTATCGAGAAATTTGTAACCGAGAGATTTGTGGCCGAGAGTGGCCGAGAGTTTTGTGCGGAAGCGAAATAGGTTCAGGAGCAAGGTTGCTCTGATACCATGTTAGATTTAGGAGAATATAGACAAGATTGGAGAGTTTATGTTTTTGAGTTCATGAAGAACATCAAGAACATGATAGAGAGAATAGAGAGAGAGTTTAATCGGAAAAGAGTATATTAGATTCAAAAGTGTTAAATGGTTTCATTACAAAGGGTAAGCTATAAATAGGCAACAACAAAGGATCCCAAAATAGCATAAAGGAATATGCTAAAAACGTCCTAGTCTTGCTCGGTTAGCCGCGCCACACGTCGCTATCCCTTGTGTAGCCGCGCCTTCCTTAAGGCAACCCGTGACAAGTCAGGACGAGTTGGATACACGCGCCCTTAAGGCGCACATGTGACTCTGCCCAACGGCTCTCTTGGCAACGGTCTTCTTGCGTTTCCCTTTGCAACAGTAACTAAGAGAGCTAGTGACTTCGGCAGCTTGCCTTCGGCCTTCGTCACATGATAGGTCATCGTCTTGATGGACAAGGCTTGTCCGGACGATGCCTTGGTCTCTTTTACACTTGTGACTTCGGTTTTGCCTTAGTCGAACTCGGCTTTGGTTTTATCTTAGCCGAACTTGAGTTTTGACTTCGGCTTTGCCTTAGTCAAACTCGGCTTTGGTTTTGTCTTAGCCGAACTTGAGTTTTGACTTCGGCCTTGCCTTGATGGACGGAACTCGTCCGGGCAATGCCTTAGTCTCGTTTACACTTATAAGCACTCATGTTGCATGAAACTTGGTTTAGAGTCCTAGAAACGCGTTGTTAGATGTTTCATAAGTTCGTCAAACTTGTACAAATCTCATTGAGGAACTTATAAGCTCTCATGTTGCATGAAACTTGATTTAGAGTCCTAGAAACGCGTTGTTAGATGTTTCATAAGTTCATGAAACTTATTCAAAGCTCATCGAGATACTTATAAGCACTCATGTTGCATGAAACTTGGTTTAGAGTCCTAGAAACGCGTTGTTAGATGTTTCATACGTACGTTAAACTTGTACAAAGCTCATTGAAGAACTTATAAGAACTCATGTTGTATGTAACTTCGTTTAGAGTCCTAGAAACGCGTTGTTAGATGTTTCATAAGTTCGTGAAACTTGTACAAAGATCATTGAGGAACTTATAAGCACTCATGTTGCATGAAACTTGGTTTAGAGTCCTAGAAACGCGTTGTTAGATGTTTCATACGTTCGTCAAACTTGTACAAAGCTCATTGAGGAACTTATAAGCTCTAATGTTGCATGAAACTTGGTTTAGAGTCCTAGAAACGCGTTGTTAGATGTTTCATAAGTTCGTGAAACTTGTACAAAGCTCATTGAGGAACTTATAAGCACTCATGTTGCATGAAACTTGGTTTAGAGTCCTAGAAACGCGTTGTTAGATGTTTTATAAGTTCGTGAAACTTGTACAAAGCTCATTGAGGAACTTATAAGCACTCATGTTGCATGAAACTTGGTTTAGAGTCCTAGAAACGCGTTGTTAGATGTTTCATAAGTTCGTCAAACTTGTACAAAGCTCATTGAGGAACTTATAAGCTCTCATGTTGCATGAAACTTGGTTTAGAGTCCTAGAAACGCGTTGTTAGATGTTTCATACGTTCGTGAAACTTGTAAAAAACTCATTGAGGAACTTATAAGCACTCATGTTGCATGAAACTTGGTTTAGAGTCCTAGAAACGCGTTGTTAGATGTTTCATACGTTCGTCAAACTTGTACAAAGCTCATTGAGGAATTTATAAGCTCTCATGTTTCATGAAACTTGGTTTAGAGTCCTAGAAACGCGTTGTTAGATGTTTTATAAGTTCGTGAAACTTGTACAAAGCTCATTGAGGAACTTATAAGCACTCATGTTGCATGAAACTTGGTTTAGAGTCCTAGAAACGCGTTGTTAGATGTTTCATAAGTTCGTCAAACTTGTACAAATCTCATTGAGGAACTTATAAGCTCTCATGTTGCATGAAACTTGATTTAGAGTCCTAGAAACGCGTTGTTAGATGTTTCATAAGTTCATGAAACTTATTCAAAGCTCATCGAGATACTTATAAGCACTCATGTTGCATGAAACTTGGTTTAGAGTCCTAGAAACGCGTTGTTAGATGTTTCATACGTACGTTAAACTTGTACAAAGCTCATTGAAGAACTTATAAGAACTCATGTTGTATGTAACTTCGTTTAGAGTCCTAGAAACGCGTTGTTAGATGTTTCATAAGTTCGTGAAACTTGTACAAAGCTCATTGAGGAACTTATAAGCACTCATGTTGCATGAAACTTGGTTTAGAGTCCTAGAAACGCGTTGTTAGATGTTTCATACGTTCGTCAAACTTGTACAAAGCTCATTGAGGAACTTATAAGCTCTAATGTTGCATGAAACTTGGTTTAGAGTCCTAGAAACGCGTTGTTAGATGTTTCATAAGTTCGTGAAACTTGTACAAAGCTCATTGAGGAACTTATAAGCACTCATGTTGCATGAAACTTGGTTTAGAGTCCTAGAAACGCGTTGTTAGATGTTTTATAAGTTCGTGAAACTTGTACAAAGCTCATTGAGGAACTTATAAGCACTCATGTTGCATGAAACTTGGTTTAGAGTCCTAGAAACGCGTTGTTAGATGTTTCATAAGTTCGTCAAACTTGTACAAAGCTCATTGAGGAACTTATAAGCTCTCATGTTGCATGAAACTTGATTTAGAGTCCTAGAAACGCGTTGTTAGATGTTTCATACGTTCGTGAAACTTGTACAAAACTCATTGAGGAACTTATAAGCACTCATGTTGCATGAAACTTGGTTTAGAGTCCTAGAAACGCGTTGTTAGATGTTTCATACGTTCGTCAAACTTGTACAAAGCTCATTGAGGAATTTATAAGCTCTCATGTTTCATGAAACTTGGTTTAGAGTCCTAGAAACGCATTGTTAGATGTTTTATAAGTTCGTGAAACTTGTACAAAGCTCATTGAGGAACTTAAAAGCACTCATGTTGCATGAAACTTGGTTTAGAGTCCTAGAAACGCGTTGTTAGATGTTTCATAAGTTCGTCAAACTTGTACAAAGCTCATTGAGGAACTTATAAGCTCTCATGTTGCATGAAACTTGGTTTAGAGTCCTAGAAACGCGTTGTTAGATGTTTCATACGTTCGTCAAACTTGTACAAATCTCATTGAGGAACTTATAAGCACTCATGTTGCATGAAACTTGGTTTAGAGTCCTAGAAACGAGTTGTTAGAAGTTTCATAAGTTTGTCAAACTTATACAAAGCTCATTGAGATACTTATAAGCACTCATGTTGCATGAAACTTGGTTTAGAGTCCTAGAAACGCGTAGTTAGATGTTTCATAAGTTCGTCAATCTTGTACAAAGCTCATTGAGACACTTATAAACACTCATGTTGCATGAAACTTGGTTTAGAGTCCTAGAAACGCGTAGTTAGATGTTTCATAAGTTCGTCAATCTTGTACGAAGCTCATTGAGACACTTATAAACACTCATGTTGCATGAAACTTGGTTTAGAGTCCTAGAAACGCGTTGTTAGATATTTCATACGTTCGTCAAACTTGTACAAAGCTCATTGAGGAACTTATAAGCACTCATGTTGCATGAAACTTGGTTTAGAGTCCTAGAAACGCGTTGTTAGATGTTTCATAAGTTCGTCAAACTTGTACAAATCTCATTGAGGAACTTATAAGCTCTCATGTTGCATGAAACTTGATTTAGAGTCCTAGAAACGCGTTGTTAGATGTTTCATAAGTTCGTGAAACTTATTCAAAGCTCATTGAGATACTTATAAGCACTCATGTTGCATGAAACTTGGTTTAGAGTCCTAGAAACGCGTTGTTAGATGTTTCATAAGTTCGTGAAACTTGTACAAAGCTCATTGAGGAACTTATAAGCACTCATGTTGCATGAAACTTGGTTTAGAGTCCTAGAAACGCGTTGTTAGATGTTTCATACGTTCGTCAAACTTGTACAAAGCTCATTGAGGAACTTATAAGCTCTCATGTTGCATGAAACTTGGTTTAGAGTCCTAGAAACGCGTTGTTAGATGTTTCATAAGTTCGTGAAACTTGTACAAAGCTCATTGAGGAACTTATAAGCACTCATGTTGCATGAAACTTGGTTTAGAGTCCTAGAAACGCGTTGTTAGATGTTTCATACGTTCGTCAAACTTGTACAAAGCTCATTGAGGAACTTATAAGCTCTCATGTTGCATGAAACTTGGTTTAGAGTCCTAGAAACGCGTTGTTAGATGTTTCATACGTTCGTCAAACTTGTACAAAGCTCATTGAGGAACATATAAGCTCTCATGTTGCATGAAACTTGGTTTAGAGTCCTAGAAACTCGTTGTTAGATGTTTCATAAGTTCGTGAAACTTGTACAAAGCTCATTGAAGAACTTATAAGCACTCATGTTGCATGAAACTTGGTTTAGAGTCCTAGAAACGCGTTGTTAGATGTTTCATAAGTTCGTCAAACTTGTATAAAGCTCATTGAGGAACTTATAAGCTCTCATGTTGCATGAAACTTGGTTTAGAGTCCTAGAAACGAGTTGTTAGATGTTTCATAAGTTAGTCAAACTTATACAAAGCTCATTGAGATACTTATAAGCACTCATGTTGCATGAAACTTGGTTTAGAGTCCTAGAAACGCGTTGTTAGATGTTTCATAAGTTCGTCAAACTTGTATAAAGCTCATTGAGGAACTTATAAGCTCTCATGTTGCATGAAACTTGGTTTAGAGTCCTAGAAACGAGTTGTTAGATGTTTCATAAGTTCGTCAAACTTATACAAAGCTCATTGAGATACTTATAAGCACTCATGTTGCATGAAACTTGGTTTAGAGTCCTAGAAACGCGTTGTTAGATGTTTTATAAGTTCGTCAATCTTGTACAAAGTTCATTGAGACACTTATAAACACTCATGTTGCATGAAACTTGGTTTCGAGTCCTAGAAACGCGTTGTTAGATGTTTCATACGTTCGTCAAACTTGTACAAAGCTCATTAAGGAACTTATAAGAACTCATGTTGCATGAAACTTGGTTTAGAGTCCTAGAAACGCGTTGTTAGATGATTCATACGTTCGTCAAACTTGTACAAAGCTCATTGAGGAACTTATAAGCTCTCATGTTGCATGAAACTTGATTTAGAGTCCTAGAAACGCGTTGTTAGATGATTCATAAGTTCGTGAAACTTATTCAAAGCTCATTGAGATACTTATAAGCACTCATGTTGCATGAAACTTGGTTTAGAGTCCTAGAAACGCGTTGTTAGATGTTTCATACGTACGTTAAACTTGTACAAAGCTCATTGAGGAACTAATAAGAACTCATGTTGCATGTAACTTGGTTTAGAGTCCTAGAAACGCGTTGTTAGATGTTTCATAAGTTCGTGAAACTTGTACAAAGATCATTGAGGAACTTATAAGCACTCATGTTGCATGAAGCTTGGTTAAGAGTCCTAGAAACGCGTTGTTAGATGTTTCATACGTTCGTCAAACTTGTACAAAGCTCATTGAGGAACTTATAAGCTCTCGTGTTGCATGAAACTTGGTTTAGGGTCCTAGAAAAGCGTTGTTAGATGTTTCATAAGTTCGTGAAACTTGTACAAAGCTCATTGAGGAACTTATAAGCACTCATGTTGCATGAAACTTGGTTTAGAGTCCTAGAAACGCGTTGTTAGATGTTTCATAAGTTCGTCAAACTTGTACAACTCTTATTGAGGAACTTATAAGCACTCATGTTGCATGAATCTTGGTTTAGAGTCCTAGAAACGCATTGTTAGATGTTTAATACGTTCGTCAAACTTGTACAAAGCTCATTGAGGAACTTATAAGCTCTCGTGTTGCATGAAACTTAGTTTAGGGTCCTAGAAAAGCGTTGTTAGATGTTTCATAAGTTCGTGAAACTTAAACAAAGCTCATTGAGGAACTTATAAGCACTCATGTTGCATGAAACTTGGTTTAGAGTCCTAGAAACGCGTTGTTAGATGTTTCATAAGTTCGTCAAACTTGTACAAATCTCATTGAGGAACTTATAAGCACTCATGTTGCATGAATCTTGGTTTAGAGTCCTAGAAACGCATTGTTAGATGTTTAATACGTTCGTCAAACTTGTACAAAGCTCATTGAGGAACTTATAAGCTCTCATGTTGCATGAAACTTGGTTTAGAGTCCTAGAAACGCGTTGTTAGATGTTTCATAAGTTCGTGAAACTTGTACAAAGCTCATTGAGGAACTTATAAGCACTCATGTTGCATGAAACTTGGTTTAGAGTCCTAGAAACGCGTTGTTAGATGTTTCATAAGTTCGTCAAACTTGTATAAAGCTCATTGAGGAACTTATAAGCTCTCATGTTGCATTAAACTTGGTTTAGAGTCCTAGAAACACGTTGTTAGATGTTTCATAAGTTCGTCAATCTTGTACGAAGCTCATTGAGACACTTATAAACACTCATGTTGCATGAAACTTGGTTTAGAGTCCTAGAAACGCGTTGTTAGATATTTCATACGTTCGTCAAACTTGTACAAAGCTCATTGAGGAACTTATAAGCACTCATGTTGCATGAAACTTGGTTTAGAGTCCTAGAAACGCGTTGTTAGATGTTTCATAAGTTCGTCAAACTTGTACAAATCTCATTGAGGAACTTATAAGCTCTCATGTTGCATGAAACTTGATTTAGAGTCCTAGAAACGCGTTGTTAGATGTTTCATAAGTTCGTGAAACTTATTCAAAGCTCATTGAGATACTTATAAGCACTCATGTTGCATGAAACTTGGTTTAGAGTCCTAGAAACGCGTTGTTAGATGTTTCATAAGTTCGTGAAACTTGTACAAAGCTCATTGAGGAACTTATAAGCACTCATGTTGCATGAAACTTGGTTTAGAGTCCTAGAAACGCGTTGTTAGATGTTTCATACGTTCGTCAAACTTGTACAAAGCTCATTGAGGAACTTATAAGCTCTCATGTTGCATGAAACTTGGTTTAGAGTCCTAGAAACGCGTTGTTAGATGTTTCATAAGTTCGTGAAACTTGTACAAAGCTCATTGAGGAACTTATAAGCACTCATGTTGCATGAAACTTGGTTTAGAGTCCTAGAAACGCGTTGTTAGATGTTTCATACGTTCGTCAAACTTGTACAAAGCTCATTGAGGAACTTATAAGCTCTCATGTTGCATGAAACTTGGTTTAGAGTCCTAGAAACGCGTTGTTAGATGTTTCATACGTTCGTCAAACTTGTACAAAGCTCATTGAGGAACATATAAGCTCTCATGTTGCATGAAACTTGGTTTAGAGTCCTAGAAACTCGTTGTTAGATGTTTCATAAGTTTGTGAAACTTGTACAAAGCTCATTGAAGAACTTATAAGCTCTCATGTTGCATGAAACTTGGTTTAGAGTCCTAGAAACGCGTTGTTAGATGTTTCATACGTACGTTAAACTTGTACAAAGCTCATTGAGGAACTAATAAGCACTCATGTTGCATGAAACTTGGTTTAGAGTCCTAGAAACGCGTTGTTAGATGTTTCATAAGTTCGTGAAACTTGTACAAAGCTCATTGAGGAACTTATAAGCACTCATGTTGCATGAAACTTGGTTTAGAGTCCTAGAAACGCGTTGTTAGATGTTTCATACGTTCGTCAAACTTGTACAAAGCTCATTGAGGAACTTATAAGCTCTCATGTTGCATGAAACTTGGTTTAGAGTCCTAGAAACGCGTTGTTAGATGTTTCATAAGTTCGTGAAACTTGTACAAAGCTCATTGAGGAACTTATAAGCACTCATGTTGCATGAAACTTGGTTTAGAGTCCTAGAAACGCGTTGTTAGATGTTTCATAAGTTCGTCAAACTTGTACAAAGCTCATTGAGGAACTTATAAGCACTCATGTTGCATGAAACTTGGTTTAGAGTCCTAGAAACGCGTTGTTAGATGTTTCATACGTTCGTCAAACTTGTACAAAGCTCATTGAGGAACTTATAAGCACTCATGTTGCATGAAACTTGGTTTAGAGTCCTAGAAACGCGTTGTTAGATGTTTCATAAGTTCGTCAAACTTGTACAAAGCTCATTGAGGAACTTATAAGCACTCATGTTGCATGAAACTTGGTTTAGAGTCCTAGAAACGCGTTGTTAGATGTTTCATACGTTCGTCAAACTTGTACAAAGCTCATTGAGGAACTTATAAGCTCTCATGTTGCATGAAACTTGGTTTAGAGTCCTAGAAACGCGTTGTTAGATGTTTCATAAGTTCGTGAAACTTGTACAAAGCTCATTGAGGAACTTATAAGCACTCATGTTGCATGAAACTTGGTTTAGAGTCCTAGAAACGCGTTGTTAGATGTTTCATACGTTCGTCAAACTTGTACAAAGCTCATTGAGGAACTTATAAGCTCTCATGTTGCATGAAACTTGGTTTAGAGTCCTAGAAACGCGTTGTTAGATGTTTCATAAGTTCGTGAAACTTATACAAAGCTCATTGAGGAACTTATAAGCACTCATGTTGCATGAAACTTGGTTTAGAGTCCTAGAAACGCGTTGTTAGATGTTTCATACGTTCGTCAAACTTGTACAAAGCTCATTGAGGAACTTATAAGAACTCATGTTGCATGAAACTTGGTTTAGAGTCCTAGAAACGCGTTGTTAGATGTTTCATAAGTTCGTGAAACTTGTACAAAGATCATTGAGGAACTTATAAGCACTCATGTTGCATGAAACTTGGTTTAGAGTCCTAGAAACGCGTTGTTAGATGTTTCATAAGTTCGTCAAACTTGTACAAAGCTCATTGAGGAACTTATAAGCACTCATGTTGCATGAAACTTGGTTTAGAGTCCTAGAAACGCGTTGTTAGATGTTTCATAAGTTCGTGAAACTTATACAAAGCTCATTGAGGAACTTATAAGCACTCATGTTGCATGAAACTTGGTTTAGAGTCCTAGAAACGCGTTGTTAGATGTTTCATAAGTTCGTCAAACTTGTACAAAGCTCATTGAGGAACTTATAAGCACTCATGTTGCATGAAACTTGGTTTAGAGTCCTAGAAACGCATTGTTAGATGTTTCATAAGTTCGTCAAACTTGTACAAAGCTCATTGAGGAACTTATAAGCTCTCATGTTGCATGAAACTTGGTTTAGAGTCCTAGAAACGCGTTGTTAGATGTTTCATAAGTTCGTGAAACTTGTACAAAGCTCATTGAGGAACTTATAAGCACTCATGTTGCATGAAACTTGGTTTAGAGTCCTAGAAACGCGTTGTTAGATGTTTCATAAGTTCGTCAAACTTGTACAAAGCTCATTGAGGAACTTATAAGCACTCATGTTGCATGAAACTTGGTTTAGAGTCCTAGAAACACGTTGTTAGATGTTTCATAAGTTCGTAAAACTTGTACAAAGCTCATTGAGGAACTTATAAACACTCATGTTGCATGAAACTTGGTTTAGAGTCCTAGAAAAGCGTTGTTAGATGTTTCATAAGTTCGTCAAACTTATACAAAGCTCATTGAGGAACTTATAAGCACTCATGTTGCATGAAACTTGGTTTAGAGTCCTAGAAACTCGTTGTTAGATGTTTCATAAGTTCGTGAAACTTGTACAAAGCTCATTGAGGAACTTATAAGCACTCATGTTGCATGAAACTTGGTTTAGAGTCCTAGAAACGCGTTGTTAGATGTTTCATAAGTTCGTCAAACTTGTACAAAGCTCATTGAGGAACTTATAAGCTCTCATGTTGCATGAAACTTGGTTTAGAGTCCTAGAAACACGTTGTTAGATGTTTCATACGTTCGTCAAACTTGTACAAAGCTCATTGAGGAACTTATAAGCTCTCATGTTGCATGAAACTTGGTTTAGAGTCCTAGAAACGCGTTGTTAGATGTTTCATAAGTTCGTGAAACTTGTACAAAGCTCATTGAGGAACTTATAAGCACTCATGTTGCATGAAACTTGGTTTAGAGTCCTAGAAACGCGTTGTTAGATGTTTCATAAGTTCGTCAAACTTGTACAAAGCTCATTGAGGAACTTATAAGCTCTCATGTTGCATGAAACTTGGTTTAGAGTCCTAGAAACGCGTTGTTAGATGTTTCATAAGTTCGTGAAACTTGTACAAAGCTCATTGAGGAACTTATAAGCACTCATGTTGCATGAAACTTGGTTTAGAGTCCTAGAAACACATTGTTAGATGTTTCATAAGTTCGTCAAACTTGTACAAAGCTCATTGAGGAACTTATAAGATCTCATGTTGCATGAAACTTGGTTTAGAGTCCTAGAAACGCGTTGTTAGATGTTTCATAAGTTCGTGAAACTTGTACAAAGCTCATTGAAGAACTTATAAGCACTCATGTTGCATGAAACTTGGTTTAGAGTCCTAGAAACGCGTTGTTAGATGTTTCATAAGTTCGTCAAACTTGTACAAAGCTCATTGAGGAACTTATAAGCTCTCATGTTGCATGAAACTTGGTTTAGAGTCCTAGAAACGCGTTGTTAGATGTTTCATAAGTTCGTGAAACTTGTACAAAGCTCATTGAAGAACTTATAAGCACTCATGTTGCATGAAACTTGGTTTAGAGTCCTAGAAACGCGTTGTTAGATGTTTCATAAGTTCGTCAAACTTGTATAAAGCTCATTGAGGAACTTATAAGTTCTCATGTTGCATGAAACTTGGTTTAGAGTCCTAGAAACGAGTTGTTAGATGTTTCATAAGTTCGTCAAACTTATACAAATCTCATTGAGGATACTTATAAGCACTCATGTTGCATGAAACTTGGTTTAGAGTCCTAGAAACGCGTTGTTAGATGTTTCATAAGTTCGTCAATCTTGTACAAAGCTCATTGAGGACACTTATAAGCACTCATGTTGCATGAAACTTGGTTTAGAGTCCTAGAAACGCGTTGTTAGATGTTTCATACGTTCGTCAAACTTGTACAAAGCTCATTGAGGAACTTATAAGAACTCATGTTGCATGTAACTTGGTTTAGAGTCCTAGAAACGCGTTCTTAGATGTTACATAAGTTCGTGAAACTTGTACAAAGCTCATTGAGGAACTTATAAGCACTCATGTTGCATGAAACTTGGTTTAGAGTCCTAGAAACGCGTTGTTAGATGTTTCATAAGTTCGTCAAACTTGTACAAAGCTCATTGAGGAACTTATAAGCTCTCATGTTGCATGAAACTTGGTTTAGAGTCCTAGAAACGCGTTGTTAGATGTTTCATACGTTCGTGAAACTTGTACAAAGCTCATTGAGGAACTTATAAGCACTCATGTTGCACGCAACTTGGTTTAGAGTCCTAGAAACGCGTTGTTAGATTTTTCATACGTTTGTCAAACTTGTACAAAGCTCATTGAGGAACTTATAAGCTCTCATGTTTCATGAAACTTGGTTTAGAGTCCTAGAAACGCGTTCTTAGATGTTTTATAAGTTCGTGAAACTTGTACAAAGCTCATTGAGGAACTTATAAGCACTCATGTTGCATGAAACTTGGTTTAGAGTCCTAGAAACGCGTTGTTAGATGTTTCATAAGTTCGTCAAACTTGTACAAAGCTCATTGAGGAACTTATAAGCTCTCATGTTGCATGAAACTTGGTTTAGAGTCCTAGAAACGCGTTGTTAGATGTTTCATACGTTCGTCAAACTTGTACAAATCTCATTGAGGAACTTATAAGCACTCATGTTGCATGAAACTTGGTTTAGAGTCCTAGAAACGCGTTGTTAGATGTTTCATAAGTTCGTGAAACTTGTACAAAGTTCATTGAGGAACTTATAAGCAACTCATGTTGCATGAAACTTGGTTTAGAGTGCTAGAAACGCATTGTTAGATGTTTCATACGTTCGTCAAACTTGTACAAAGCTCATTGAGGAACTTATAAGCTCTCATGTTGCATGAAACTTGGTTTAGAGTCCTAGAAACGCGTTGTTAGATGTTTCATAAGTTCGTGAAACTTGTACAAAGCTCATTGAAGAACTTATAAGCACTCATGTTGCATGAAACTTGGTTTAGAGTCCTAGAAACGCGTTGTTAGATGTTTCATAAGTTCGTCAAACTTGTATAAAGCTCATTGAGGAACTTATAAGCTCTCATGTTGCATGAAACTTGGTTTAGAGTCCTAGAAACGAGTTGTTAGATGTTTCATAAGTTCGTTAAACTTATACAAATCTCATTGAGGATACTTATAAGCACTCATGTTGCATGAAACTTGGTTTAGAGTCCTAGAAACGCGTTGTTAGATGTTTCATAAGTTCGTCAATCTTGTACAAAGCTCATTGAGGACACTTATAAACACTCATGTTGCATGAAACTTGGTTTAGAGTCCTAGAAACGCGTTGTTAGATGTTTCATACGTTCGTCAAACTTGTACAAAGCTCATTGAGGAACTTATAAGAACTCATGTTGCATGTAACTTGGTTTAGAGTCCTAGAAACGCGTTCTTAGATGTTACATAAGTTCGTGAAACTTGTACAAAGCTCATTGAGGAACTTATAAGCAACTCATGTTGCATGAAACTTGGTTTAGAGTCCTAGAAACGCGTTGTTAGATGTTTCATAAGTTCGTCAAACTTGTACAAAGCTCATTGAGGAACTTATAAGCTCTCATGTTGCATGAAACTTTGTTTAGAGTCCTAGAAACGCGTTGTTAGATGTTTCATACGTTCGTGAAACTTGTACAAAGTTCATTGAGGAACTTATAACAACTCATGTTGCATGAAACTTGGTTTAGAGTCCTAGAAACGCATTGTTAGATGTTTCATACGTTCGTCAAACTTGTACAAAGCTCATTGAGGAACTTATAAGCTCTCATGTTGCATGAAACTTGGTTTAGAGTCCTAGAAACGCGTTGTTAGATGTTTCATAAGTTCGTGAAACTTGTACAAAGCTCATTGAAGAACTTATAAGCACTCATGTTGCATGAAACTTGGTTTAGAGTCCTAGAAACGCGTTGTTAGATGTTTCATAAGTTCGTCAAACTTGTATAAAGCTCATTGAGGAACTTATAAGCTCTCATGTTGCATGAAACTTGGTTTAGAGTCCTAGAAACGAGTTGTTAGATGTTTCATAAGTTCGTTAAACTTATACAAATCTCATTGAGATACTTATAAGCACTCATGTTGCATGAAACTTGGTTTAGAGTCCTAGAAACGCGTTGTTAGATGTTTCATAAGTTCGTCAATCTTGTACAAAGCTCATTGAGACACTTATAAACACTCATGTTGCATGAAACTTGGTTTAGAGTCCTAGAAACGCGTTGTTAGATGTTTCATACGTTCGTCAAACTTGTACAAAGCTCATTGAGGAACTTATAAGAACTCATGTTGCATGTAACTTGGTTTAGAGTCCTAGAAACGCGTTCTTAGATGTTACATAAGTTCGTGAAACTTGTACAAAGCTCATTGAAGAACTTATAAGCACTCATGTTGCATGAAACTTGGTTTAGAGTCCTAGAAACGCGTTGTTAGATGTTTCATAAGTTCGTCAAACTTGTACAAAGCTCATTGAGGAACTTATAAGCTCTCATGTTGCATGAAACTTTGTTTAGAGTCCTAGAAACGCGTTGTTAGATGTTTCATACGTTCGTGAAACTTGTACAAAGCTCATTGAGGAACTTATAAGCACTCATGTTGCATGAAACTTGGTTTAGAGTCCTAGAAACGCGTTGTTAGATGTTTCATACGTTCGTCAAACTTGTACAAAGCTCATTGAGGAACTTATAAGATCTCATGTTGCATGAAACTTGGTTTAGAGTCCTAGAAACGCGTTGTTAGATTTTTTATAAGTTCGTGAAACTTGTACAAAGCTCATTGAGGAACTTATAAGCACTCATGTTGCATGAAACTTGGTTTAGAGTCCTAGAAACGCGTTGTTAGATGTTTCATAAGTTCGACAAACTTGTACAAAGCTCATTGAGGATACTTATAAGCTCTCATGTTGCATGAAACTTGGTTTAGAGTCCTAGAAACGCGTTGTTAGATGTTTCATACGTTCGTCAAACTTGTACAAATCTCATTGAGGACACTTATAAGCACTCATGTTGCATGAAACTTGGTTTAGAGTCCTAGAAACGAGTTGTTAGATAGTTTCATAAGTTTGTCAAACTTATACAAAGCTCATTGAGATACTTATAAGCACTCATGTTGCATGAAACTTGGTTTAGAGTCCTAGAAACGCGTAGTTAGATGTTTCATAAGTTCGTCAATCTTGTACAAAGCTCATTGAGACACTTATAAACACTCATGTTGCATGAAACTTGGTTTAGAGTCCTAGAAACGCGTAGTTAGATATTTCATAAGTTCGTCAATCTTGTACAAAGCTCATTGAGACACTTATAAACACTCATGTTGCATGAAACTTGGTTTAGAGTCCTAGAAACGCGTTGTTAGATATTTCATACGTTCGTCAAACTTGTACAAAGCTCATTGAGGATACTTATAAGCACTCATGTTGCATGAAACTTGGTTTAGAGTCCTAGAAACGCGTTGTTAGATGTTTCATAAGTTCGTAAAACTTGTACAAATCTCATTGAGGAACTTATAAGCTCTCATGTTGCATGAAACTTGATTTAGAGTCCTAGAAACGCGTTGTTAGATGTTTCATAAGTTCGTGAAACTTATTCAAAGCTCATTGAGATACTTATAAGTACTCATGTTGCATGAAACTTGGTTTAGAGTGTTAGATGTTTCCTAGAAACGCGTTGAAGAACTTAGATGTTTCATAAGTTCGTGACGTTAAACTTGTAGATGTTTCAAAGCTCATTGAAACTTGGAACTTATAAGCTTATAAGCTATGTTGCATGTTGGTTTAGAGTCATGAAACTTGGTTTAGAGTCCTAGAAACGCGTTGTTAGTTGCATGAAACTTTTTAGAGTCATAAGTTCATAAGTCGTCAAACTTGTACAAAGCTCATTGAGGAACTTATAAGCACTCATGTTGCATGAAACTGTTTAGAGTCCTAGAAACGCGTTGTTAGATTTTCATAAGTTCGTGAAACTTGTAAAAGCCATTGAGGAACTTATAAGCTCTAATGTTGCGAAACTTGGTTTAGGCCTAGAAACGCGTTGTTAGATGTTTCATAAGTTCGTCAAACTTGTACAAAGCTCATTGAGGAAGTTATTGTGAAGACTATTGAAGTAACCATCTCAACGTAGGCGTTTCATGTAGTCGACTATGTCACAAAACTATATGCATCACAATGTAGGTGATTCATATAGTCGACTATGTCACAAAACTATATGTCGAAGCGAGTTTGAAAATAGAGCCGTTGGAGCTTTTAACCAAAGGACAAAGGAGTGGTCCTTTTTGATATCTAGCCGTTGGGGATGTCTTTTAATGGCATTATTTTTCATATATGTAATCCCCTTGTGGACTAAGAGTAAAATTAACCTTTATGAGATTAATAAACATGTTTATCCACTATTCTCTCTCCAATCTCTCTTCATGTTCTTCAAGAACATGAAGAACACGAAATCTATTCTCTTCTAAATCTTACATACTCTCGGTCTATTCTCTTAAAATCTAACATGGTATCGAGCAATCTTGCTCTTGAACCATTAATCTAGCTTCCGCATCCTTATATTCTCTGTTTTTCATTCTCCGTGTTCATAAAGGTCTAATCTTTCTCTTGTTCTTCTCGTTTCGTGTCAAAGATTCAAACTTTTTCATTGTGAAGCTTGTTTCTATCCTATACACAAAAATTTTCATCCAAAAGAAGTCGGATTCCTTAAGATCTAGACTTCGGATTCATAAAATTCTTTGTTTTTCCCAGATCTAGTTCAAAGTTTCTAGCTTTGTGCCTTTTGTGACATGAAAAACATATAAAGATCCAAACTTTATATCTTTTCCTTTCTGTCCCTATCCAAAACACAAACTTTCTTGATCTAGACTCTGTTTTCTCTCTAAAGTTTCAAGCTTTACTCGATTCAAAACCAAAAGTCATCATCTTTCTTCATGGAGGACAAGGAACATAAGAAAATCTCTTGTCCGGTAACTCTTAAAGGGATTAACTATCTCTTATGGGCAAGGACCGTGAAGATTGCTCTATGTGGTCGTGGTCTCTGGAACCACATCCTCAAATCACAAGCAATAATCTCGGATATCACCCTCACGGAGAGTGAATCCCTCACCGAAGAAAACAAATGGTTCCAAGAGGACCAAAAGGTGTTAGGAATCATACAAGGATCTCTGGATTCTTCTATCCTTGAAGCCTACTCATACTGTGAGAGTGCTAAGGATCTTTGGGATACCCTCCAAACGGTTTATGGTAATGTTTCCAATCTTAGCCGGGTATATGAGGTCAAGAAGGCGATTAACGATCTAAACCAGGATGATATGGAGTTCACTAAACATTTTGGAAGGTTTAGAAGTCTTTGGGCAGAACTAGAGATGTTACGTCCGAGTAGTGTTGATCCCAAGACTCTTAATGAGCGTAGAGAACAAGACAAGGTCTTTGGTCTTCTCCTAACACTCAATAGTAGCTACAAAGATGTGATCAAGCACTTACTCCGTTCGGATACTCTGCCCAACCTTGAGGAAGTGTGTGCTCGGTTACAAAGAGAGCAAGGTTCCATTGAGTTATTCGGCAACAAGAAAGAGCTGGTCACCGCCAACAAAGTAGCATACAAGTCAAGCTCCAAGACATATGAGGAAAGAAGAGCCACTCTATGTGATCATTGCAAGAAGAAAGGGCACTCCAAGGACAGATGCTGGATCTTAAACCCCCATCTCAAGCCGGCCAAATTCAAAGATGCCAAGGCAAATCTCTCAAGTGAAGATGCAACCGGTCCCAGCACTAGTACCATGAGCTCCAAAGATAAGGAAGAGGAATCCACAGCGATGGTGCCTTACACAGATGAGTACGTAAGGAAATCGACTTGGAGGCACTCATCAAAGCCCTTAAGGGTTCTGGTATGGATTCTCTTTACTCTCTTAGTGCTCAAGTAAGTGAGAAACCTATAAAACCTATCATTATTGACTCGGGAGCATCTCACCATATGATTAGCAATAAGAACTTGATTACTGATGTTAAACCTGCCCTAGGGAATGTGATTATTGCTAATGGTAGTAGAATCCCTGTGACAGGATTAGGTAATCTTAGGTTGTTCAATAGAGATTCTCAAGCCTTGTACATGCCCAGCTTTACATCCAATCTTATCTCGGTTAAAAGAATTGCTTGTGATCTAAATTGTAATGTCATCTTTAGTCCTAATGAAGTCATATTTCAGGATATTGAAAGTAAAGAAGTGATTGGGAAGGGGATTACCAGGGGAGATCTCTACATCCTGGACAAAGAAGTGTCAAGCTCTGTTTTTCATTCTGCTTTTAATTCTGTTTTGGCTGAGGCTAACAATGTTTTATGGCACTATAGATTAGGCCATCCGCATGTCAAAGCTTTAAAAACTCTTTTGCCAAATGTTTCTTTTGATCATAACACTTGTGAGTCTTGCATTTTAGGCAAGCACCATAAATCTGTCTTTTCAAACTCTAAAATGGTTTATGAAAAATGTTTTGACCTTGTACACTCGATGTATGGTCTTCACCTTGCAAATCTAGAGAAAACCAAGCATATTTTGTGACTTTTATTGATGAGAAATCAAAATATACTTGGCTAACGTTGCTTCCTTCAAAAGATAGGGTGTTAGACGCTTTCAAAAACTTTCAAAACTATATCACTAACCAATATCATGCAAAGATTAAGTGTTTTAGATCAGATAATGGTGGGGAATACACAAGCAATGCCTTCAAAGAACATATGGCAAAACATGGGATCTTGCACCAAACAAGCTGCCCCTACACTCCTCAACAAAATGGCGTTGCCGAGAGGAAGAATAGGCACTTGATGGAAGTCACAAGATCCATGATGTTCCACATGAATGTACCTAGACGTTTTTGGTCGGATGCTGTTTCCACAGCTTGCTACCTCATCAACGAACACCAACACAAATATTGGAAAACCAATCACCATATCAGGTATTGAATAAAGCTAAACCCTTTATAAACCACCTAAGAGTGTTTGGTTGTGTGTGCTTTGTCTTTGTGCCAGGAGAGCAACGGAACAAGCTAGATGCAAAAAGCACAAAAGCTATGTTCATAGGCTACTCAAGCACACGAAGGGATACAAATGTTATGTCCCCGAAACAAGAAGAGTCCTTGTCTCGAGAGATGTTAAGTTCATTGAAGGACAGAGTTGCTATCAGGACAACACTTGGGAAAGTGTTAAGGATATCCCTGAGTCTGCCACAGATAGAGCAACTAGTCTTAAGAACCTAATGAAGAATTTGGGAATGGACATCAATGAAGTAACAAGAACAGAATCTACTCAACAACTTTGTGCATCAAGACTCCCACCTTGATCATGAAGGGGGGAACAATGAAGATACACAAGAACACGAAACTTATGATGATCAGAGAGGTCATGAGGATCAAAGGGAAGAACTCGATACTCAAGAAGAGTATCAAGGAGAACCAGAGGATACTCAAGACACTGAAGAAACGGTTCATCAAGAATTACATGATCAAGCTGCTCCTATGGTACCAAGAAGAAGTACTAGGATCAAGCAGCCAAGTTCAAACTGGAAAAACACCAGAGTCTACTTCAACAGCAATGCTGTAGCTCATCCTATCCAAGCAGTATGCTCCATGGCTGCTTTCCCACATGATCATCAAGCTTTCATCGCCAAAATAGAGCAACATTGGGTTCCAAGAACCTATGAAGAAGCTATTGAGCATGAAGTATGGGTTAATGCGGTAAAAGCTGAAAATCAAGCAATGGAACGTAACCACACTTGGGATGAGGCTGATCTACCTAAAGGCAAGAAGGCAGTAAGCTCAAGATATGTGTTCACAATCAAGTACCTGAGCAACGGTGACATTGAGAGGCACAAGGCAAGACTGGTAGCAAGAGGATTTACTCAGACTTATGGTGAAGACTATTTGGATACTTTTGCCCCAGTTGCTAAACTTCACACGGTAAGAGTAATCCTATCTCTAGCCGTGAACCTGGATTGGGAACTTTGGCAAATGGATGTCAAGAATGCTTTCCTTCAAGGAGAGTTAGAAGAAGAAGTCTACATGACCCCACCTCCCGGATTAGAAGACTCTATAACACCAGGGAAAGTGTTGAGATTGAGAAAAGCCATCTATGGGCTTAAGCAATCTCCAAGAGCATGGTACCACAAACTCAGCACCACTCTAGTGACAAGGGGATTCAAGATGAGTCAAGCCGATCACACTCTATTCACCCTCCAATCAAAGGAAGGTATGGTGGTTATCCTCATCTACGTGGATGACATAGTCATCTCTGGGGATAACAAGGTAGGAATTGCTGAAACTAAAAACTATCTAAAGACTATGTTTGATATTAAAGATTTGGGGAAGATGAAATACTTCCTTGGAATTGAGATAAGTAGATCCGAAGAGGGTCTCTTTCTCTCCCAAAGGAAATATACCTTGGATCTTCTTAATGAAACAGGTCACATGGATTCCAAGGCTGCAAAAACACCATTGGAGGATGGCTACAAAGTCATTAGAGAGGGGGAGCTTGAAGACCAACCCTTCAAAGACCAGAAGCTCTATAGGCGCATTGTGGGTAAGTTTATCTACTTAACCATAACCAGGCCTGACATATGTTTTGCTGTGAACCAGGTTAGCCAACACATGCAAAGGCCAAAGATTCATCACTGGAACATGGTGCAAAGGATACTCAAGTATCTCAAAGGTACATCAAGCCAAGGCATTTGGATGGGAAGAAATCAGAACACAGAAGTGGTAGGCTATTGTGATGCTGACTATGCTGGAGATGTAGATGATAGGAGATCCACTACAGGATACTGCACCTTCATTGGAGGGAACCTAGTTACTTGGAAGACCAAGAAGCAAAAGATTGTGTCATGTTCAAGTGCAGAATCTGAATACAGAGCCATGAGGAAGCTTACTCAAGAGCTTATGTGGTTGAAGAATCTCCTTTGGGATCTTGGCATAGACATCAAGAAGCCGATCACCATGCACTGTGACAACAAGGCAGCCATTCATATTGCCTCCAATTCTGTGTTTCATGAGAGGACCAAGCACATAGAGATGGATTGCCACAAAGTCCGGGAACAAATGGTAAAGGGAACTATTCTTCCCTGCTACACCAAGAGCCAAGACCAACTAGCTGATGTCTTTACCAAATCAGCAAGTCTGAAAGTATGTGAGTACGTGCTACCCAAGCTAGGACTCACCACCTTGACCAGAAACTAGAAGACCCTAACCGTATGCTTTCATACTCTTTTTCCTTCAAGGATTTTTATCCCAAGTGGTTTTCTCTTTGAAGGTTTTAACGAGGTGAAGTATGCGGTTCCAAGCTTAGCCATTTCATTGGGCTAAGCTTGAGGGGGAGTGTGAAGACTATTGAAGTAACCATCTCAACGTAGGCGTTTCATGTAGTCGACTATGTCACAAAACTATATGCATCACAATGTAGGTGATTCATATAGTCGACTATGTCACAAAACTATATGTCGAAGCAGTTTGAAAATAGAGCCGTTGGAGCTTTTAACCAAAGGACAAAGGAGTGGTCCTTTTTGATATCTAGCCGTTGGGGATGTCTTTTAATGGCATTATTTTTCATATATGTAATCCCCTTGTGGACTAAGAGTAAAATTAACCTTTATGAGATTAATAAACATGTTTATCCACTATTCTCTCTCCAATCTCTCTTCATGTTCTTCAAGAACATGAAGAACACTGAAATCTATTCTCTTCTAAATCTTACATACTCTCGGTCTATTCTCTTAAAATCTAACAGTTATAAGCACTCATGTTGCATGAATCTTGGTTTAGAGTCCTAGAAACGCGTTGTTAGATGTTTCATACGTTCGTCAAACTTGTACAAAGCTCATTGAGGAACTTATAAGCTCTCATGTTGCATGAAACTTGGTTTAGAGTCCTAGAAACGCGTTGTTAGATGTTTCATAAGTTCGTGAAACTTGTACAAAGCTCATTGAGGAACTTATAAGCACTCATGTTGCATGAAACTTGGTTTAGAGTCCTAGAAACGCGTTATTAGATGTTTCATACGTTCGTCAAACTTGTACAAAGCACATTGAGGAACTTATAAGCTCTCATGTTGCATTAAACTTGGTTTAGAGTCCTAGAAACGCGTTGTTAGATGTTTCATAAGTTCGTCAAACTTGTACAAATCTCATTGAGGAACTTATAAGCTCTCATGTTGCATGAAACTTGATTTAGAGTCCTAGAAACGCGTTGTTAGATGTTTCATAAGTTCGTGAAACTTATTCAAAGCTCATTGAGATACTTATAAGTACTCATGTTGCATGAAACTTGGTTTAGAGTCCTAGAAACGCGTTGTTAGATGTTTCATACGTACGTTAAACTTGTACAAAGCTCATTGAAGAACTTCTAAGAACTCATGTTGCATGTAACTTGGTTTAGAGTCCTAGAAACGCGTTGTTAGATGTTTCATAAGTTCGTGAAACTTGTACAAAGCTCATTGAGGAACTTATAAGCACTCATGTTGCATGAAACTTGGTTTAGAGTCCTAGAAACGCGTTGTTAGATGTTTCATAAGTTCGTGAAACTTGTACAAAGCTCATTGAGGAACTTATAAGCTCTAATGTTGCATGAAACTTGGTTTAGAGTCCTAGAAACGCGTTGTTAGATGTTTCATAAGTTCGTGAAACTTATTCAAAGCTCATTGAGATACTTATAAGTACTCATGTTGCATGAAACTTGGTTTAGAGTCCTAGAAACGCGTTGTTAGATGTTTCATACGTACGTTAAACTTGTACAAAGCTCATTGAAGAACTTATAAGAACTCATGTTGCATGTAACTTGGTTTAGAGTCCTAGAAACGCGTTGTTAGATGTTTCATAAGTTCGTGAAACTTGTACAAAGCTCATTGAGGAATTTATAAGCACTCATGTTGCATGAAACATGGTTTAGAGTCCTAGAAACGCGTTGTTAGATGTTTCATAAGTTCGTGAAACTTGTACAAAGCTCATTGAGGAACTTATAAGCTCTAATGTTGCATGAAACTTGGTTTAGAGTCCTAGAAACGCGTTGTTAGATGTTCCATAAGTTCGTCAAACTTGTACAAAGCTCATTGAGGAAGTTATAAGCACTCATGTTGCATGAATCTTGGTTTAGAGTCCTAGAAACGCGTTGTTAGATGTTTCATACGTTCGTCAAACTTGTACAAAGCTCATTGAGGAACTTATAAGCTCTCATGTTGCATGAAACTTGGTTTAGAGTCCTAGAAACGTGTTGTTAGATGTTTCATAAGTTCGTGAAACTTGTACAAAGCTCATTGAGGAACTTATAAGCACTCATGTTGCATGAAACTTGGTTTAGAGTCCTAGAAACGCGTTGTTAAATGTTTCATACGTTCGTCAAACTTGTACAAAGCTCATTGAGGAACTTATAAGCTCTCATGTTGCATGAAACTTGGTTTAGAGTCCTAGAAACACGTTGTTAGATGTTTCATACGTCCGTCAAACTTGTACAAAGCTCATTGAGGAACTTATAAGAACTCATGTTTCATGTAACTTGGTTTAGAGTCCTAGAAACGCGTTCTTAGATGTTACATAAGTTCGTGAAACTTGTACAAAGCTCATTGAGGAACTTATAAGCACTCATGTTGCATGAAACTTGGTTTAGAGTCCTAGAAACGCGTTGTTAGATGTTTCATACTTTCGTCAAACTTGTACAAAGCACATTGAGGAACTTATAAGCTCTCATGTTGCATGAAACTTGATTTAGAGTCCTAGAAACGCGTTGTTAGATGTTTCATAAGTTCGTGAAACTTATTCAAAGCTCATTGAGGAACTTATAAGCACTCATGTTGCATGAAACTTGGTTTAGAGTCCTAGAAACGCGTTGTTAGATGTTTCATACGTTCTTCAAACTTGTACAAAGCTCATTGAGGAACTTATAAGCTCTCATGTTGCATGAAACTTGGTTTAGAGTCCTAGAAACGCGTTGTTAGATGTTTCATAAGTTCGTCAAACTTATACAAAACTCATTGATATACTTATAAGCACTCATGTTGCATGAAACTTGGTTTAGAGTCCTAGAAATACGTTGTTAGATGTTTCATATTTTCGTCAATCTTGTACAAAGCTCATTGAGACACTTATAAACACTCATGTTGCATGAAACTTGGTTTAGAGTCCTAGAAACGCGTTGTTAGATGTTTCATATGTTCGTCAAACATGTACAAAGCTCATTGAGGAACTTATAAGCTCTCGTGTTGCATGAAACTTGGTTTAGAGCCATAGAAACGATTTGTTAGATGTTTCATACATTCGTCAAACTTGTACAAAGCTCATTGAGGAACTTATAAGCTCTCATGTTGCATGAAACTTGGTTTAGAGTCCTAGAAACGCGTTGTTAGATGTTTCATAAGTTCGTGAAACTTGTACAAAGCTCATTGAGGAACTTATAACAACTCATGTTGCATGAAAATTGGTTTAGAGTCCTAGAAACGCGTTCTTAGATGTTACATAAGTTCGTGAAACTTGTACAAAGCTCATTGAGGAACTTATAAGCACTCATGTTGCATGAAACTTGGTTTAGAGTCCTAGAAACGCGTTGTTAGATGTTTCATACGTTCGTCAAACTTGTACAAAGCTCATTGAGGAACTTATAAGCTCTCATGTTGCATGAAACTTGATTTAGAGTCCTAGAAACGCGTTGTTAGATGTTTCATAAGTTCGTGAAACTTATTCAAAGCTCATTGAGATACTTATAAGTACTCATGTTGCATGAAACTTGGTTTAGAGTCCTAGAAACGCGTTGTTAGATGTTTCATACGTACGTTAAACTTGTACAAAGCTCATTGAAGAACTTATAAGAACTCATGTTGCATGTAACTTGGTTTAGAGTCCTAGAAACGCGTTGTTAGATGTTTCATAAGTTCGTGAAACTTGTACAAAGCTCATTGAGGAACTTATAAGCACTCATGTTGCATGAAACATGGTTTAGAGTCCTAGAAACGCGTTGTTAGATGTTTCATAAGTTCGTGAAACTTGTACAAAGCTCATTGAGGAACTTATAAGCTCTAATGTTGCATGAAACTTGGTTTAGAGTCCTAGAAACGCGTTGTTAGATGTTCCATAAGTTCGTCAAACTTGTACAAAGCTCATTGAGGAAGTTATAAGCACTCATGTTGCATGAATCTTGGTTTAGAGTCCTAGAAACGCGTTGTTAGATGTTTCATACGTTCGTCAAACTTGTACAAAGCTCATTGAGGAACTTATAAGCTCTCATGTTGCATGAAACTTGGTTTAGAGTCCTAGAAACGCGTTGTTAGATGTTTCATAAGTTCGTGAAACTTGTACAAAGCTCATTGAGGAACTTATAAGCACTCATGTTGCATGAAACTTGGTTTAGAGTCCTAGAAACGCGTTGTTAAATGTTTCATACGTTCGTCAAACTTGTACAAAGCTCATTGAGGAACTTATAAGCTCTCATGTTGCATGAAACTTGGTTTAGAGTCCTAGAAACGCGTTGTTAGATGTTTCATACGTCCGTCAAACTTGTACAAAGCTCATTGAGGAACTTATAAGAACTCATGTTTCATGTAACTTGGTTTAGAGTCCTAGAAACGCGTTCTTAGATGTTACATAAGTTCGTGAAACTTGTACAAAGCTCATTGAGGAACTTATAAGCACTCATGTTGCATGAAACTTGGTTTAGAGTCCTAGAAACGCGTTGTTAGATGTTTCATACTTTCGTCAAACTTGTACAAAGCACATTGAGGAACTTATAAGCTCTCATGTTGCATGAAACTTGATTTAGAGTCCTAGAAACGCGTTGTTAGATGTTTCATAAGTTCGTGAAACTTATTCAAAGCTCATTGAGGAACTTATAAGCACTCATGTTGCATGAAACTTGGTTTAGAGTCCTAGAAACGCGTTGTTAGATGTTTCATACGTTCTTCAAACTTGTACAAAGCTCATTGAGGAACTTATAAGCTCTCATGTTGCATGAAACTTGGTTTAGAGTCCTAGAAACGCGTTGTTAGATGTTTCATAAGTTCGTCAAACTTATACAAAACTCATTGATATACTTATAAGCACTCATGTTGCATGAAACTTGGTTTAGAGTCCTAGAAATACGTTGTTAGATGTTTCATATTTTCGTCAATCTTGTACAAAGCTCATTGAGACACTTATAAACACTCATGTTGCATGAAACTTGGTTTAGAGTCCTAGAAACGCGTTGTTAGATGTTTCATACGTTCGTCAAACATGTACAAAGCTCATTGAGGAACTTATAAGCTCTCGTGTTGCATGAAACTTGGTTTAGAGCCATAGAAACGATTTGTTAGATGTTTCATACATTCGTCAAACTTGTACAAAGCTCATTGAGGAACTTATAAGCTCTCATGTTGCATGAAACTTGGTTTAGAGTCCTAGAAACGCGTTGTTAGATGTTTCATAAGTTCGTGAAACTTGTACAAAGCTCATTGAGGAACTTATAACAACTCATGTTGCATGAAAATTGGTTTAGAGTCCTAGAAACGCGTTCTTAGATGTTACATAAGTTCGTGAAACTTGTACAAAGCTCATTGAGGAACTTATAAGCACTCATGTTGCATGAAACTTGGTTTAGAGTCCTAGAAACGCGTTGTTAGATGTTTCATACGTTCGTCAAACTTGTACAAAGCTCATTGAGGAACTTATAAGCTCTCATGTTGCATGAAACTTGATTTAGAGTCCTAGAAACGCGTTGTTAGATGTTTCATAAGTTCGTGAAACTTTTTCAAAGCTCATTGAGATACTTATAAGTACTCATGCTGCATGAAACTTGGTTTAGAGTCCTAGAAACGCGTTGTTAGATGTTTCATACGTACGTTAAACTTGTACAAAGCTCATTGAGGAACTTATAAGAACTCATGTTGCATGTAACTTGGTTTAGAGTCCTAGAAACGCGTTGTTAGATGTTTCATAAGTTCGTGAAACTTGTACAAAGGTCATTGAGGAACTTATAAGCACTCATGTTGCATGAAACGTGGTTTAGAGTCCTAGAAACGCGTTGTTAGATGTTTCATACGTTCGTCAAACTTGTACAAATCTCATTGAGGAACTTATAAGCTCCAATGTTGCATGAAACTTGGTTTAGAGTCCTACAAACGCGTTGTTAGTGTAGATTTGTGAGAGTATAGTGTGGATTAAGGAGAGAAATAAGAGAGATTTAAGAGATTCTATTGATAAGTATAGGAGGAAGAAGCTTCCTTTTTAATCTTTACAATGGAGATTACAAGTATATATATGGAAGACAAGGCAATATAGCCGTTTAGAGATAGAGAGAAAGCCTAACGGCTCTATTGGTACGGTGTATCGGCCAAGTGTGGCCGATATGCTTCCCCCGATATGAGCCCGATCCGACCGTTGGGAGAATACCGTTTGAACGTATCGGCCAAGTGTGGCCGATATACCTTGCCGATATAGGTCTCGCCTTCATCTTGTATCGGTAACTCTAGACCGGTACACCTTCTCGATGTGGACTCCGTTATCCATATCGGTCACCTTCTTGACCGATACCTTTGGCCGATACTTATCCTCAACAGTTAGATGTTTCATAAGTTCGTGAAACTTGTACAAAGCTCATTGAGGAACTTATAACAACTCATGTTGCATGAAACTTGGTTTAGAGTCCTAGAAACGCGTTGTTAGATGTTTCATAAGTTCGTCAAACTTGTACAAAACTCATTGAGGAACTTATAAGCTCTCATGTTGCATGAAACTTGGTTTAGAGTCCTAGAAACGCGTTTTTAGATGTTTCATAAGTTCGTGAAACTTGTACAAAGCTCATTGAGGAACTTATAAGCACTCATGTTGCATGAAACTTGGTTTAGAGTCCTAGAAACGCGTTGTTAGATGTTTCATAAGTTCTTCAAACTTGAATAAAGCTCATTGAGGAACTTATAAGCACTCATGTTGCATTAAACTTGGTTTAGAGTCCTAGAAACACGTTGTTAGATGTTTCATACGTTTGTCAAACTTGTACAAAGCTCATCGAGGAACTTATAATCTCTCAGGTTGCATGAAACTTGGTTTAAAGTCCTAGAAACCCGTTGTAAGATGTTTCATAAGTTCGTGAAACTTGTACAAAGCTCATTGAGGAACTTATAAGCACTCATGTTGCATGAAACTTGGTTTAGAGTCCTAGAAACGCGTTGTTAGATGTTTCATACGTTCGTCAAACTTGTACAAAGCTCATTGAGGAACTTATAAGCTCTCATGTTGCATGAAACTTGGTTTAGAGTCCTAGAAACGCGTTGTTAGATGTTTCATAAGTTCGTGAAACTTGTATAAAGTTCATTGAGGAACTTATAACAACTCATGTTGCATGAAACTTGGTTTAGAGTCCTAGAAACGCGTTGTTAGATGTTTCATACGTTCGTCAAACTTGTACAAAGCTCATTGAGGAACTTATAAGCTCTCATGTTGCATGAAACTTGGTTTAGAGTCCTAGAAACGCGTTGTTAGATGTTTCATAAGTTCGTGAAACTTGTACAAAGCTCATTGAAGAACTTATTGTTGAGACTTATGTCTATAATGTTGAAGTGGACAAGGCTCTACCCGGCTGTACTCAGCCACCTAAGGTAAGAGCCCACTTGGTTCATCAAGAAAGCAACTTGGTTCATCAAGAAAGCAACTTGGACTCTTCAAGAAGACCAAGCCCACTTGGACTCATCAAGAAGGCCAAGCCCAAATACATATATGACCGTTGGAAGTGAGAGAAGAAGAAGGGCGCATGTTATGGACCAGCGGACAAAAGAGAAGTCCCCTTTTGAAATAGAGCCGTTGGATCTCTCTCTCTCTCACTCTATATATGTATCTTCTTCTCCATTGTTATAACTTAAGCTCTTGAAGCTCTAATCTATGAAATAAGACATTTTTCCTCTTAATCTCTTCTTATATCTCTTA
Source organism: Cochlearia excelsa (assembly GCA_963556525.1). Taxonomy (NCBI): domain Eukaryota; kingdom Viridiplantae; phylum Streptophyta; class Magnoliopsida; order Brassicales; family Brassicaceae; genus Cochlearia; species Cochlearia excelsa. Next base: position 1,480,265 of record CAUVZT010000011.1, read on the forward strand.
ATTACTATCTCTAATCTTTGATAATTATCATGGTATCAGAGCATTTATGCTCCTAATCTCTTCATTTCCGCAAAATCTCTGTTTCTCTCAAAAATCTCTGTCTTTTATATAAAGCTTTCACCATTCTTTCTTCATAAAGTCATTAGTTTTATCAATCTTTGAAGATCTACCATGGAAGACAACAAAGAAAGGTCCAAGTTCTTCGTTGCTCCGGTGACTCTCAAAGGTATAAATTACCTTCTTTGGACAAGAACCATCAAGACTGCCTTGTGTAGCCGCGGTCTCTGGAGTCATACCTTGAAGAATCAAACTCCTATAGACGCGGAAAAGGCTAGTGAAGACTCGGTGGTAACCTCCGAAGAAGGAAAATGGTTTCAAGAGGATCAAAAGGTGCTTGGGATTATTCAAAGCTCCCTAGATCCATCTATCCTTGAGGCTTATTCCTATTGTGAAACGACAAAGGAACTATGGGACACCTTACAAACGGTGTACGGAAACATCTCTAACTTGAGCCGAGTGTATGAAGTGAAGAAGGCTCTCACGGATCTATCCCAAGAAGATACCGAGTTCACTCAACACTTCGGAAAGTTCGAGCCTTGTGGGCTGAATTAGAGATGCTTAGGCCTAGTACTGTGGATGCCAAGATTCTCAATGAAAGGAAGGAGCAAGACAAGGTGTTTGGTCTCCTTTTGACTCTCAACTCAAGCTACAAAGATCTTATCAAGCACCTCCTCGGATCCGAGACTTTACCATCTTTAGAGGCGGTGTGTTCTCAACTCCAAAGAGAACAAGGATCTCATGAGCTCTTTGGTGGAAAGAAGGAACTAGCCACGGCAAACAAGGCATACTTTAAGCCAAGTGAAGATAGGAAGGCTATGATATGCGAACATTGTAAGAAGAAGGGGCACTTGAAGGATAAGTGCTGGATTCTGCATCCACACCTCAAGCCGAACAAATTCAAGGAACCAAAGGTCAATTACTCCCAAGATGAGTCGGCAAATGTGGGAACTTCATCAAGCCAAGGAAAGGATGAAGAAGCCTTAGCTGCAGCCCCATTCAATGATGAGTATGTCAAGAAGTCCGACCTTGAGGCTCTAATTAAGGCCCTTAAAGGGTCCGGTATGGCTTTTCTTATCTCTCTTAATGCTAGAATTGATAGACCGGTAGTAAGTGATAGACCACTAGTGATTGACTCCGGTGCCTCTCACCATATGATTAGTAGTTCAAACCTTATAGAAAATATCAAACCAATGTTAGGGAATGTGGTGGTAGCTAATGGCGGTAAGGTTCCAATTAGAGGTTTAGGTAGGCTCAAATTGTTTGATAAAGAAGTAGATGCTCTCTATATGCCTACTTTTACATCTAACCTCTTATCCGTTAAACGTATATCAGCCGATTTGAATTGTAATGTTATTTTCAGCCCTAACAATGTGATTTTTCAGGATATTGAATCTAAGAAAGTAATTGGTAAGGGAAGCACCAAAGGAGATCTCTATGTGCTAGAAGGAAATCCAAGCTCCCATCTATCTTTTGCGTTTAAGTCTGTTTTAGTTGAAGCTAATAATGTCATTTGGCATGCTAGGCTAGGACATCCAAACTCTAGAGCTTTAAAATTGTTATTGCCAAGTGTTTCTTTTGATAATAGTCTTTGCGAATCTTGTATTCTTGGTAAACATTGTAGAACCGTGTTTCCAAAGTCTAATAATGTTTATGAGTCTTGTTTTGATTTGATCCACTCGGATGTATGGACATCACCATGCATCTCAAGAGAAAATCATAAATACTTTGTTACATTCATAGATGAGAAGTCAAAATACACTTGGATCACCTTATTACCTTCAAAAGATAGAGTCCTAGATGCATTTAAAAACTTTCAAACTTATGTTACTAATCATTATGATGCCAAGATCAAGTTTTTCAGGTCGGATAATGGTGGAGAATACATAAGCCATAGTTTTAAGGAACATCTAGCTAAACATGGGATTATCCACCAAACAAGTTGTCCGTATACGCCACAACAAAACGGAGTGGCGGAGAGGAAGAACAGACACTTGATGGAGGCGGCTAGATCAATCATGTTCTACATGAATGTGCCTAAGAGATTCTGGTCGGATGCGGTGATGACGGCATGCTACTTGATCAACCGAACACCGACACAAATCCTCCAAAACTCCTCTCCTTTTCAAGTTTTAAACAAAACTAAACCATATCTTACTCACTTGCGTGTGTTTGGTTGTCTTTGCTTTGTCTTACTACCAGGAGAACAAAGGAACAAGCTTGAACCCAAGAGTGTCAAGGCTATGTTCATAGGCTACTCCAATACTCAAAAGGGATACAAGTGTTATGTTCCCGAAACTAGAAGAGTTCTAATATCAAGGGATGTTAAGTTTTTAGAAGGAAGAGGCTACTATGAAGAAAAGAATTGGGAGAGTATCAAAGATTTACCCAACTCAACTTCGGATAGAGCCATGGCCCTTAGAAAACTTATGGAGGACCTTGTGATACGATCGGCCCGAGGGATCGACTCTCCAAACGAGGCTGAACTGTCTCGGCGATGGAATGGATGGACGAGTGGGGATAGTAGTGGAATGGTGCGGGTGGAACGTCGAGGTAGGATGGGCGGGGAGGTGTAAGTGGCGGCGGAAACTTGTTAAACGTTGAGGAGGTTTAACAAGTGATAGAAGTTCTCTCCCACGGCGGCTGCACAAGGAGAAGAACGGATCTCTTCACAATATCAAGAGTAACCGATCTCTTCTCAAGATCAAAAGAGGCGACAAGACCTTAGGTATAATTTTCTTATAAGTTGTTCGATAACCAAATGTAAAGGAGGCGCATCCCCTTTTATAGGACAAGCACAAGTCGCTTTGTTCCTTAGGGTTTTTGCGTTTAACAAAATGGAAATCACAAAGAAAAGGAAATTGTAGATAAGTAGCAAAATGGAAATCCTTTAAAGAAATGGAAATTGCGGATAAGTAAGCAAGTAGTGGAAGTGCCTTGCTTAACACACTCTTCAAGCTATGGTGGCTAATGGACGACGTAGTGGTCTTCTTGGCCTCGTTAAAACCCGGTGGGAAAGAGTACCAAGCGAGTCACTTAGTCCGCTTAGCTACCATAGCTTGGTCTTCTTCAAGTAGCCGTGGTGAAGATGTTGAAGTAGCTTCTCGTGTCGGCTTCTCCAATCTTCTCTTCCTTGATCATCGTGTGAGCTTTTCTTGCTAACTCCTTAGCTCTGGTCCGAGTGATAGCTCCTTCTTGTACGTCCAACATCTCCTCGGCATTCGATGTTCGGGTACTCGGCAACTCCTCGGTATCGGGTGGTCGAGTGGTCGATATCGGCATTTCGTCGGTGTCGAGTGGTCGAGTGGTCGATATCGGCATTTCGTCGGTGTCGAGTGGTCGAGTGGTCGATATCGGCATTTCGTCGGTGTCGAGTGGTCGAGTGGTCGATATCGGCTCGTTCACGATCGCATCATCCTCCCCCACTTGAAAAGGATTTGACCTCAAATCAGAATCGCAATAAAACGAGCTAAGTCGGACACATTAAACGAATCGAGAGATTGTGTACTTCCCTTGAAGATCAATCTTGTAGGCGTTGTCGTTGATCCGCTTCAAGACTTTGAACGGGCCATCTACTCTCGGCATCAGCTTGGACTTTCTTTCGGCTGGGAACCTCTCCTTCCTTAGGTGAACCCACACCAGGTCGCCTTCTTTAAAGATAACTTCCTTGCGACCCTTGTTGGCCTTCTTTGCGTATAGCCGCGTCTTGTGCTCGATGTTCAACCTGGCCTTCTCATGGATTTTCCTCACTTGCTCGGCTTTCTTTTTGCCGTCTAAACCGCAACGTTCACTCAAAGGCAGAGAGATTAAATCTAGTGGTGAAGACGGGTTAAACCCATAAACAATTTCAAAAGGA
>CAUVZT010000011.1:1484677-1605646 GCA_963556525.1 Cochlearia excelsa
TGTTGCATGAAACTTGGTTTAGAGTCCTAGAAACGCGTTGTTAGATGTTTCATAAGTTCGTCAAACTTTTATAAAGCTCATTGAGACACTTATAAGCATTCGGGTTGAATGAAACTTGGTTTAGAGTCCTAGAAACGCGTTGTTAGATGTTTCATAAGTTCGTGACACTTGTACAAAGCTCATTGAGATACTTATAAGCACTCATGTTGCATGAAACTTTGTTTAGAGTCCTAGAAACGTGTTGTTAGATGTTTCATACGTTCGTCAAACTTGTACAAAGGTCATTGAGGAACTTATAAGCACTCATGTTGCATGAAACTTGGTTTAGAGTCCTAGAAACGCGTTGTTAGATGTTTCGTACGTTCGTCAAACTTCTACAAAGCTCATTGAGGAACTTATAATCTCTCATGTTGCATGAAACTTTGTTTAGAGTCCTAGAAAAGCGTTGTTAGATGTTTCATAAGTTCGTGAAACTTGTACGAAGCTCATTGAGGAACTTATAAGCACTCATGTTGCATGAAACTTGGTTTAGAGTCCTAGAAACAAGTTGTTAGATGTTTCGTACGTTCGTCAAATTTCTACAAAGCTCATTGAGGAACTTATAATCTCTTATGTTGCATGAAACTTTGTTTAGAGTCCTAGAAAAGCGTTGTTAGATGTTTCATAAGTTCTTGAAACATGTACAAAGCTCATTGAGGAACTTATAAGCACTCATGTTGCATGAAACTTGGTTTAGAGTCCTAAAAACGCTTTGTTAGATGTTTCATACGTTCGTCAAACTTGTTCAAAGCTCATTGAGATACGTATAAGCACTCATGTCGCATGAAACTAGGTTTAGAGTCCTAGAAACACGTTGTTAGATGTTTCATAAGTTCGTCAAACTTATATAAAGCTCATTGAGACACATAAGCATTCATGTTGCATGAAACTTGGTTTAGAGTCCTAGAAACGCGTTGTTAGATGTTTCATAAGTCCGTGAAACTTGTACAAAGCTCATTGAGTAACTTATAAGCACTCATGTGGCATGAAAATTGGTTTAGAATTCTAGAAACGCGTTGTTAGATGTTTCATACGTTCGTCACACTTGTACAAAGCTCATTGAGTAACTTATAAGCTCTCATGTTGCATGAAATTTGGTTTAGAGTCCTAGAACGCGTTGTTAAATGTTTCATAAGTTCGTCAACTTGTACAAAGCTCATTGAGACACTTATAATCACTCATGTTGCATGAATCTTGGTTTAGAGTCCTAGAAATGCGTTGTTAGATGTTTCATACGTTAGTCAAACTTGTACAAAGCTCATTGAGGAACTTCTAAGCTCTCATGTTGCATGAAACTTGGTTTAGAGTCCTAGAACGAGTTGTTAGATGTTTCATAAGTTCGTCAAACTTGTACAAAGCTCATTGAGGAAATTATAAGCACTCATGTTGCGTGAAACTTGGTTTAGAGTACTAGAAACGCGTTGTTAGATGTTTCATAAGTTCGTGAAACTTGTACAAAGCTCATTGAGATACTTATAAGCATTCATGTTGCATGAAACTTGGTTTAGAGTCCTAGAAACGTGTTGTTAGATGTTTCATACGTTCGTCAAACTTGTACAAAGGTCATTGAGGAACTTATAAGCACTCATGTTGCATGAAACTTGGTTTAGAGTCCTAGAAACGCGTTGTTAGATGTTTCGTACGTTCGTCAAACTTCTACAAAGCTCATTGAGGAACTTATAATCTCTCATGTTGCATGAAACTTTGTTTAGAGTCCTAGAAAAGCGTTGTTAGATGTTTCATAAGTTCGTGAAACTTGTACAAAGCTCATTGAGGAACTTATAAGCACTCATGTTGCATGAAACTTGGTTTAGAGTCCTAGAAACAAGTTGTTAGATGTTTCGTACGTTCGTCAAACTTCTACAAAGCTCATTGAGGAACTTATAATCTCTTATGTTGCATGAAACTTTGTTTAGAGTCCTAGAAAAGCGTTGTTAGATGTTTCATAAGTTCATGAAACTTTTACAAAGCTCATTGAGGAACTTATAAGCACTCATGTTGCATGAAACTTGGTTTAGAGTCCTAGAAACGCTTTGTTAGATGTTTCATACGTTCGTCAAACTTGTACAAAGCTCATTGAGATACGTATAAACACTCATGTCGCATGAAACTTGGTTTAGAGTCCTAGAAACACGTTGTTAGATGTTTCATAAGTTCGTCAAACTTATATAAAGCTCATTGAGACACATAAGCATTCATGTTGCCTGAAACTTGGTTTAGAGTCCTAGAAACGCGTTGTTAAATGTTTTATAAGTTCGTGAAACTTGTACAAAGCTCATTGAGGAACTTGTAAGCACTTATGTGGCATGAAAATTGGTTTAGAATTCTAGAAACAGTTTGTTAGATGTTTCATACGTTCGTCACACTTGAACAAAGCTCATTGAGTAACTTATAAGCTCTCATGTTGCATGAAACTTGGTTTAGAGTTCTAGAACGCGTTGTTAAATGTTTCATAAGTTCGTCAACTTGTACAAAGCTCATTGAGACACTTATAATCACTCATGTTGCATGAATCTTGGTTTAGAGTCCAAGAAATGCGTTGTTAGATGTTTCATACGTTCGTCAAACTTGTACAAAGCTCATTGAGGAACTTCTAAGCTCTCATGTTGCATGAAACTTGATTTAGAGTCCTAGAAACGCGTTGTTAGATGTTTCATAAGTTCGTCAAACTTTTATAAAGCTCATTGAGACACTTATAAGCATTCGGGTTGAATGAAACTTGGTTTAGAGTCCTAGAAACGCGTTGTTAGATGTTTCATAAGTTCGTGACACTTGTACAAAGCTCATTGAGATACTTATAAGCACTCATGTTGCATGAAACTTTGTTTAGAGTCCTAGAAACGTGTTGTTAGATGTTTCATACGTTCGTCAAACTTGTACAAAGGTCATTGAGGAACTTATAAGCACTCATGTTGCATGAAACTTGGTTTAGAGTCCTAGAAACGCGTTGTTAGATGTTTCGTACGTTCGTCAAACTTCTACAAAGCTCATTGAGGAACTTATAATCTCTCATGTTGCATGAAACTTTGTTTAGAGTCCTAGAAAAGCGTTGTTAGATGTTTCATAAGTTCGTGAAACTTGCATGAAACTTGGTTTAGAGTCCTAGAAACAAGTTGTTGCAGAAACTTGTTTAGAGTCCTAGAAACAAGTTGTAGATGTTTCGTTCGTCAAATTTCTACAAAGCTCATTGACGAACTTATAATCTCTTATGTTGCATGAAACTTTGTTTAGAGTCCTAGAAAAGCGTTGTTAGATGTTTCATAAGTTCTTGAAACATGTACAAAGCTCATTGAGGAACTTATAAGCACTCATGTTGCATGAAACTTGGTTTAGAGTCCTAAAAACGCTTTGTTAGATGTTTCATACGTTCGTCAAACTTGTTCAAAGCTCATTGAGATACGTATAAGCACTCATGTCGCATGAAACTAGGTTTAGAGTCCTAGAAACACGTTGTTAGATGTTTCATAAGTTCGTCAAACTTATATAAAGCTCATTGAGACACATAAGCATTCATGTTGCATGAAACTTGGTTTAGAGTCCTAGAAACGCGTTGTTAGATGTTTCATAAGTCCGTGAAACTTGTACAAAGCTCATTGAGTAACTTATAAGCACTCATGTGGCAAGAAAATTGGTTTAGAATTCTAGAAACGCGTTGTTAGATGTTTCATACGTTCGTCACACTTGTACAAAGCTCATTGAGTAACTTATAAGCTCTCATGTTGCATGAAATTTGGTTTAGAGTCCTAGAACGCGTTGTTAAATGTTTCATAAGTTCGTCAACTTGTACAAAGCTCATTGAGACACTTATAATCACTCATGTTGCATGAATCTTGGTTTAGAGTCCTAGAAATGCGTTGTTAGATGTTTCATAAGTTCGTCAAACTTGTACAAAGCTCATTGAGGAACTTCTAAGCTCTCATGTTGCATGAAACTTGGTTTAGAGTCCTAGAACGAGTTGTTAGATGTTTCATAAGTTCGTCAAACTTGTACAAAGCTCATTGATGAAATTATAAGCACTCATGTTGCGTGAAACTTGGTTTAGAGTACTAGAAACGCGTTGTTAGATGTTTCATAAGTTCGTGAAACTTGTACAAAGCTCATTGAGATACTTATAAGCACTCATGTTGCATGAAACTTGGTTTAGAGTCCTTGAAACGTGTTGTTAGATGTTTCATACGTTCGTCAAACTTGTACAAAGGTCATTGAGGAACTTATAAGCACTCATGTTGCATGAAACTTGGTTTAGAGTCCTAGAAACGCGTTGTTAGATGTTTCGTACGTTCGTCAAACTTCTACAAAGCTCATTGAGGAACTTATAATCTCTCATGTTGCATGAAACTTTGTTTAGAGTCATAGAAAAGCGTTGTTAGATGTTTCATAAGTTCGTGAAACTTGTACAAAGCTCATTGAGGAACTTATAAGCACTCATGTTGCATGAAACTTGGTTTAGAGTCCTAGAAACAAGTTGTTAGATGTTTCGTACGTTCGTCAAACTTCTACAAAGCTCATTGAGGAACTTATAATCTCTTATGTTGCATGAAACTTTGTTTAGAATCCTAGAAAAGCGTTGTTAGATGTTTCATAAGTTCATGAAACTTGTACAAAGCTCATTGAGGAACTTATAAGCACTCATGTTGCATGAAACTTGGTTTAGAGTCCTAGAAACGCTTTGTTAGATGTTTCATACGTTCGTCAAACTTGTACAAAGCTCATTGAGATACGTATAAACACTCATGTCGCATGAAACTTGGTTTAGAGTCCTAGAAACACGTTGTTAGATTTTCATAAGTTCGTCAAACTTATATAAAGCTCATTGAGATACTTATAAGCATTCATGTTGCATGAAACTTGGTTTAGAGTCCTAGAAACGTGTTGTTAGATGTTTCATACGTTCGTCAAACTTGTACAAAGGTCATTGAGGAACTTATAAGCACTCATGTTGCATGAAACTTGGTTTAGAGTCCTAGAAACGCGTTGTTAGATGTTTCGTACGTTCGTCAAACTTCTACAAAGCTCATTGAGGAACTTATAATCTCTCATGTTGCATGAAACTTTGTTTAGAGTCCTAGAAAAGCGTTGTTAGATGTTTCATAAGTTCGTGAAACTTGTACAAAGCTCATTGAGGAACTTATAAGCACTCATGTTGCATGAAACTTGGTTTAGAGTCCTAGAAACAAGTTGTTAGATGTTTCGTACGTTCGTCAAACTTCTACAAAGCTCATTGAGGAACTTATAATCTCTTATGTTGCATGAAACTTTGTTTAGAGTCCTAGAAAAGCGTTGTTAGATGTTTCATAAGTTCATGAAACTTTTACAAAGCTCATTGAGGAACTTATAAGCACTCATGTTGCATGAAACTTGGTTTAGAGTCCTAGAAACGCTTTGTTAGATGTTTCATACGTTCGTCAAACTTGTACAAAGCTCATTGAGATACGTATAAACACTCATGTCGCATGAAACTTGGTTTAGAGTCCTAGAAACACGTTGTTAGATGTTTCATAAGTTCGTCAAACTTATATAAAGCTCATTGAGACACATAAGCATTCATGTTGCCTGAAACTTGGTTTAGAGTCCTAGAAACGCGTTGTTAAATGTTTTATAAGTTCGTGAAACTTGTACAAAGCTCATTGAGGAACTTATAAGCACTTATGTGGCATGAAAATTGGTTTAGAATTCTAGAAACAGTTTGTTAGATGTTTCATACGTTCGTCACACTTGAACAAAGCTCATTGAGTAACTTATAAGCTCTCATGTTGCATGAAACTTGGTTTAGAGTCCTAGAACGCGTTGTTAAATGTTTCATAAGTTCGTCAACTTGTACAAAGCTCATTGAGACACTTATAATCACTCATGTTGCATGAATCTTGGTTTAGAGTCCTAGAAATGCGTTGTTAGATGTTTCATACGTTCGTCAAACTTGTACAAAGCTCATTGAGGAACTTCTAAGCTCTCATGTTGCATGAAACTTGATTTAGAGTCCTAGAAACGCGTTGTTAGATGTTTCATAAGTTCGTCAAACTTTTATAAAGCTCATTGAGACACTTATAAGCATTCAGGTTGAATGAAACTTGGTTTAGAGTCCTAGAAACGCGTTGTTAGATGTTTCATAAGTTCGTGACACTTGTACAAAGCTCATTGAGATACTTATAAGCACTCATGTTGCATGAAACTTTGTTTAGAGTCCTAGAAACGTGTTGTTAGATGTTTCATACGTTCGTCAAACTTGTACAAAGGTCATTGAGGAACTTATAAGCACTCATGTTGCATGAAACTTGGTTTAGAGTCCTAGAAACGCGTTGTTAGATGTTTCGTACGTTCGTCAAACTTCTACAAAGCTCATTGAGGAACTTATAATCTCTCATGTTGCATGAAACTTTGTTTAGAGTCCTAGAAAAGCGTTGTTAGATGTTTCATAAGTTCGTGAAACTTGTACGAAGCTCATTGAGGAACTTATAAGCACTCATGTTGCATGAAACTTGGTTTAGAGTCCTAGAAACAAGTTGTTAGATGTTTCGTACGTTCGTCAAATTTCTACAAAGCTCATTGAGGAACTTATAATCTCTTATGTTGCATGAAACTTTGTTTAGAGTCCTAGAAAAGCGTTGTTAGATGTTTCATAAGTTCTTGAAACATGTACAAAGCTCATTGAGGAACTTATAAGCACTCATGTTGCATGAAACTTGGTTTAGAGTCCTAAAAACGCTTTGTTAGATGTTTCATACGTTCGTCAAACTTGTTCAAAGCTCATTGAGATACGTATAAGCACTCATGTCGCATGAAACTAGGTTTAGAGTCCTAGAAACACGTTGTTAGATGTTTCATAAGTTCGTCAAACTTATATAAAGCTCATTGAGACACATAAGCATTCATGTTGCACGAAACTTGGTTTAGAGTCCTAGAAACGCGTTGTTAGATGTTTCATAAGTCCGTGAAACTTGTACAAAGCTCATTGAGTAACTTATAAGCACTCATGTGGCATGAAAATTGGTTTAGAATTCTAGAAACGCGTTGTTAGATGTTTCATACGTTCGTCACACTTGTACAAAGCTCATTGTGTAACTTATAAGCTCTCATGTTGCATGAAATTTGGTTTAGAGTCCTAGAACGCGTTGTTAAATGTTTCATAAGTTCGTCAACTTGTACAAAGCTCATTGAGACACTTATAATCACTCATGTTGCATGAATCTTGGTTTAGAGTCCTAGAAATGCGTTGTTAGATGTTTCATAAGTTCGTCAAACTTGTACAAAGCTCATTGAGGAACTTCTAAGCTCTCATGTTGCATGAAACTTGGTTTAGAGTCCTAGAACGAGTTGTTAGATGTTTCATAAGTTCGTCAAACTTGTACAAAGCTCATTGAGGAAATTATAAGCACTCATGTTGCGTGAAACTTGGTTTAGAGTACTAGAAACGCGTTGTTAGATGTTTCATAAGTTCGTGAAACTTGTACAAAGCTCATTGAGATACTTATAAGCACTCATGTTGCATGAAACTTGGTTTAGAGTCCTTGAAACGTGTTGTTAGATGTTTCATACGTTCGTCAAACTTGTACAAAGGTCATTGAGGAACTTATAAGCACTCATGTTGCATGAAACTTGGTTTAGAGTCCTAGAAACGCGTTGTTAGATGTTTCGTACGTTCGTCAAACTTCTACAAAGCTCATTGAGGAACTTATAATCTCTCATGTTGCATGAAACTTTGTTTAGAGTCCTAGAAAAGCGTTGTTAGATGTTTCATAAGTTCGTGAAACTTGTACAAAGCTCATTGAGGAACTTATAAGCACTCATGTTGCATGAAACTTGGTTTAGAGTCCTAGAAACAAGTTGTTAGATGTTTCGTACGTTCGTCAAACTTCTACAAAGCTCATTGAGGAACTTATAATCTCTTATGTTGCATGAAACTTTGTTTAGAGTCCTAGAAAAGCGTTGTTAGATGTTTCATAAGTTCATGAAACTTGTACAAAGCTCATTGAGGAACTTATAAGCACTCATGTTGCATGAAACTTGGTTTAGAGTCCTAGAAACGCTTTGTTAGATGTTTCATACGTTCGTCAAACTTGTACAAAGCTCATTGAGATACGTATAAACACTCATGTCGCATGAAACTTGGTTTAGAGTCCTAGAAACACGTTGTTAGATGTTTCATAAGTTCGTCAAACTTATATAAAGCTCATTGAGACACATAAGCATTCATGTTGCCTGAAACTTGGTTTAGAGTCCTAGAAACGCGTTGTTAAATGTTTTATAAGTTCGTGAAACTTGTACAAAGCTCATTGAGGAACTTATAAGCACTTATGTGGCATGAAAATTGGTTTAGAATTCTAGAAACAGTTTGTTAGATGTTTCATACGTTCGTCACACTTGAACAAAGCTCATTGAGTAACTTATAAGCTCTCATGTTGCATGAAACTTGGTTTAGAGTCCTAGAACGCGTTGTTAAATGTTTCATAAGTTCGTCAACTTGTACAAAGCTCATTGAGACACTTATAATCACTCATGTTGCATGAATCTTGGTTTAGAGTCCTAGAAATGCGTTGTTAGATGTTTCATACGTTCGTCAAACTTGTACAAAGCTCATTGAGGAACTTCTAAGCTCTCATGTTGCATGAAACTTGGTTTAGAGTCCTAGAACGAGTTGTTAGATGTTTCATAAGTTCGTCAAACTTGTACAAAGCTCATTGAGGAACTTATAAGCACTCATGTTGCGTGAAACTTGGTTTAGAGTCCTAGAAACGCGTTGTTAGATGTTTCATACGTTCGTCAAACTTGTACAAAGCTCATTGAGTAACTTATAAGCTCTCATGTTGCATGAAACTTGGTTTAGAGTCCTAGAAACGCGTTGTTAGATGTTTCATACGTTCGTCAAACTTGTAAAAAGCTCATCGAGGAACTTATAAAATCTCATGTTGCATGAAACGTTGGTTTAGAGTCCTAGAAACGCGTTGTTAGATGTTTCATACGTTCGTCAAACTTGTAGAAAGCTCATTGAGGAACTTATAAGCACTCATGTTGCATGAAACATGGTTTAGGGTCCTAGAAACGCGTTGTTAGATGTTTCATAAGTTCGTGAAACTTTTACAAAGCTCATTGAAAAACTTATAAGCACTCATGTCGCATGAAACTTGGTTTAGAGTCCTAGAAACACGTTGTTAGATGTTTCATACGTTCGTAAAACTTGTACAAAGCTCATTGAGGAACCTATAATCTCTCATGTTGCATGAAACTTGGTTTAGAGTCCTAGAACACGTTGTTAAATGTTTCATAAGTTCGTCAACTTGTACAAAGCTCATTGAGACACTTATAAGCACTCATCTCGCATGAAACTTGGTTTAGAGTCCTAGAAACACGTTGTTAGATGTTTCATATGTTCGTAAAACTTGTACAAAGCTCATTGAGGAACTTATAAACTCTCATGTTGCATGAAACTTGGTTTAGAGTCCTAGAAACGAGTTGTTAGATGTTTCATAAGTTCGTCAAACTTTTACAAAGCTTATTGAGGAACTTACAAGCACTCATGTTGCATGAAACTTGGTTTAGAGTCCTAGAAACGCGTTGTTAGAAGTTTCATAAGTTCGTCAAACTTGTATAAAGCTCATTGAGACACTTATAAGCATTCATGTTGCATGAAACTTGGTTTAGAGTCCTAGAAACGCGTTGTTAAATGTTTTATAAGTTCGTGAAACTTGTACAAAGCTCATTGAGATACTTATAAGCACTCATATTGCATGAAACTTTGTTTAGAGTCCTAGAAACGCGTTGTTAGATGTTTCATAAGTTCGTGAAACTTGTACAAAGCTAATTGAGGAACTTATAAGCACTCATGTTGCATGAAACTTGGTTTAGAGTCCTAGAAACGCGTTGTTAGAAGTTTCATAAGTTCGTCAAACTTGTATAAAGCTCATTGAGAGACTTATAAGCGTTCATGTTGCATGAAACTTGGTTTAGAGTCCTAGAAACGCGTTGTTAGATGTTTCATAATTTCGTGAAAATTGTACAAAGATCATTGAGGAACTTATAAGCACTCCTGTTGCATGAAACTTGGTTTAGAGTCCTAGAAACACGTTGTTAGATGTTTCATACGTTGTTCAAACTTGAACAAAGTTCATTGAGGAACTTATAAGCGCTCATGTTGCATGAAACTTGGTTTAGAGTCCTAGAAACGCGTTGTTAGATGTTTCATACGTTCGTCAAACTTGTACAAAATTCATTGAGATACTTATAAGCCCTCATGTCGCATGAAACTTGGTTTAGAGTCCTAGAAACGCGTTGTTAGATGTTTCATAAGTTCGTCAAACTTGTATAAAGCTCATTGAGACACTTATAAGCATTCATGTTGCATGAAACTTGGTTTAAAGTCCTTGAAACGCGTTGTTAGATGTTTCATAAGTTCGTTCAACTTGTACAAAGCTTATTGAGGAACTTATAAGCTCTCATGTTGCAATAAACTTGGTTTAGAGTCCTAGAACGCGTTGTTAAATGTTTCATAGGTTCGTCAACTTGTACAAAGCTCATTGAGACACTTATAATCACTCATGTTGCATGAAACTTGGTTTAGAGTCCTAGAAACGCGTTGTTAGGTGTTTCATACGTTCGTCAAACTTGTACAAAACTCATTGAGGAACTTATAAGCTCTCATGTTGCATGAAACTTGGTCGAGAGTCCTAGAAACGAGTTGTTAGATGTTTTATAAGTTCGTCAAACTTGTACAAAGCTCATTGAGGAACTTATAAGCACTCATGTTGCATGAAACTTGGTTTAGAGTCCTAGAAAAACGTTGTTAGATGTTTCATAAGTTCGTCAAACTTTTATAAAGCTCATTGAGACACTTATAAGCATTCAGGTTGAATGAAACTTGGTTTAGAGTCCTAGAAATGCGTTGTTAGATGTATCATAAGTTCGTGAAACTTGTACAAAGCTCATTGAGATACTTATAAGCACTCATGTTGCATGAAACTTGGTTTAGAGTCCTAGAAACGTGTTGTTAGATGTTTCATACGTTCGTCAAACTTGTACAAAGGTCATTGAGGAACTTATAAGCACTCATGTTGCATGAAACTTGGTTTAGAGTCCTAGAAACGCGTTGTTAGATGTTTCGTACGTTCGTCAAACTTCTACAAAGCTCATTGAGGAACTTATAATCTCTCATGTTGCATGAAACTTTGTTTAGAGTCCTAGAAAAGCGTTGTTAGATGTTTCATAAATTCGTGAAACTTGTACAAAGCTCATTGAGGAACTTATAAGCACCTCATGTTGCATGAAACTTGGTTTAGAGTCCTAGAAACAAGTTGTTAGATGTTTCGTACGTTCGTCAAACTTCTACAAAGCTCATTGAGGAACTTATAATCTCTTATGTTGCATGAAACTTGGTTTAGAGTCCTAGAAAAGCGTTGTTAGATGTTTCATTAGTACGTGAAACTTGTACAAAGCTCATTGAGGAACTTATAAACACTCATGTTGCATGAAACTTGGTTTAGAGTCCTAGAAACGCTTTGTTAGATGTTTCATACGTTCGTCAAACTTGTACAAAGCTCATTGAGATACGTATAAGCACTCATGTCGCATGAAACTTGGTTTAGAGTCCTAGAAACACGTTGTTAGATGTTTCATAAGTTCGTCAAACTTATATAAAGCTCATTGAGACACATAAGCATTCATGTTGCATGAAACTTGGTTTAGAGTCCTAGAAACGCGTTGTTAGATGTTTCATAAGTCCGTGAAACTTGTACAAAGCTCATTGAGGAACTTATAAGCACTCATGTTGCATGAAAATTGGTTTAGAATTCTAGAAACGCGTTGTTAGATGTTTCATACGTTCGTCACACTTGTACAAAGCTCATTGAGTAACTTATAAGCTCTCATGTTGCATGAAACTTGGTTTAGAGTCCTAGAACGCGTTCTTAAATGTTTCATAAGTTCTTCAACTTGTACAAAGCTCATTGAGACACTTATAATCACTCATGTTGCATGAATGTTGGTTTAGAGTCCTAGAAATGCATTGTTAGATGTTTCATACGTTCGTCAAACTTGTACAAAGCTCATTGAGGAACTTCTAAGCTCTCATGTTGCATGAAACTTGGTTTAGAGTCCTAGAACGAGTTGTTAAATGTTTCATAAGTTCTTCGAACTTGTACAAAGCTCATTGAGGAACTTATAAGCACTCATGTTGCGTGAAACTTGGTTTAGAGTCCTAGAAACGCGTTGTTAGATGTTTCATACGTTCGTCAAACTTGTAAAAAGCTCATTGAGTAACTTATAAGCTCTCATGTTGCATGAAACTTGGTTTAGAGTCCTAGAAACGCGTTGTTAGATGTTTCATACGTTCGTCAAACTTGTAAAAAGCTCATTGAGGAACTTATAAACTCTCATGTTGCATGAAACCTTGGTTTAGAGTCCTAGAAACGCGTTGTTAGATGTTTCATACGTTCGTGAAACTTGTACAAAGCTCATTGAGGAACTTACAAGCACTCATGTTGCATGAAACTTGGTTTAGAGTCCTAGAAATGCGTTGTTAGATGTTTCATAAGTTCGTGAAACTTGTACAAAGCTTATTGAAAAACTTATAAGCACTCATGTCGCATGAAACTTGATTTAGACTCCTAGAAATATGTTGTTAGATGTTTCATACGTTCGTCAAATTTGTAAAAAGCTCATTGAAGAACCTATAATCTCTTATGTTGCATGAAACTTGGTTTAGAGTCCTAGAACGCGTTGTTAAATGTTTCATAAGTTCGTCTACTTGTACAAAGCTCATTGAGACACTTATAAGCACTCATGTCGCATGAAACTTGGTTTAGAGTCCTAGAAACACGTTGTTAGATGTTTCATAAGTTCGTGAAACTTTTACAAAGCTCATTGAAAAACTTATAAGCACTCATGTCGCATGAAACTTGGTTTAGAGTCCTAGAAACACGTTGTTAGATGTTTCATACGTTCGTATAACTTGTAGAAAGCTCATTGAGGAACCTATAATCTCTCATGTTGCATGAAACTTGGTTTAGAGTCCTAGAACGCGTTGTTAAATGTTTCATAAGTTCGTCAACTTGTACAAAGCTCATTGAGACACTTATAAGCACTATGTCGCATGAAACTTGGTTTAGAGTCCTAGAAACACGTTGTTAGATGTTTCATATGTTCGTAAAACTTGTACAAAGCTCATTGAGGAACTTATAAACTCTCATGTTGCATGAAACTTGGTTTAGAGTCCTAGAAACGAGTTGTTAGATGTTTCATAAGTTCGTCAAACTTTTACAAAGCTTGCGAGGAACTTACAAGCACTCATGTTGCATGAAACTTGGTTTAGAGTCCTAGAAACGCGTTGTTAGAAGTTTCATAAGTTCTTCAAACTTGTATAAAGCTCATTGAGACACTTATAAGCGTTCATGTTGCATGAAACTTGGTTTAGAGTCCTAGAAACGCGTTGTTAGATGTTTCATAATTTCGTGAATATTGTACAAAGCTCATTGAGGAACTTATAAGCACTCATGTTGCATGAAACTTGGTTTAGAGTCCTAGAAACACGTTGTTAGATGTTTCATACGTTGTTCAAACTTGAACAAAGTTCATTGAAGAACTTATAAGCGCTCATGTTGCATGAAACTTGGTTTAGAGTCCTAGAAACGCGTTGTTAGATGTTTCATACGTTCGTCAAACTTGTACAAAATTCATTGAGATACTTATAAGCCCTCATGTCGCATGAAACTTGGTTTAGAGTCCTAAAAACGCGTTGTTAGATGTTTCATAAGTTCGTCAAACTTGTATAAAGCTCATTGAGACACTTATAAGCATTCATGTTGCATGAAACTTGGTTTAAAGTCCTTGAAACGCGTTGTTAGATGTTTCATAAGTTCGTTCAACTTGTACAAAGCTTATTGAGGAACTTATAAGCTCTCATGTTGCAATAAACTTGGTTTAGAGTCCTAGAACGCGTTGTTAAATGTTTCATAGGTTCGTCAACTTGTACAAAGCTCATTGAGACACTTATAATCACTCATGTTGCATGAAACTTGGTTTAGAGTCCTAGAAACGTGTTGTTAGGTGTTTCATACGTTCGTCAAACTTGTACAAAACTCATTGATGAACTTATAAGCTCTCATGTTGCATGAAACTTGGTTGAGAGTCCTAGAAACGAGTTGTTAGATGTTTTATAAGTTCGTCAAACTTGTACAAAGCTCATTGAGGAACTTATAAGCACTCATGTTGCATGAAACTTGGTTTAGAGTCCTAGAAAAAAGTTGTTAGATGTTTCATAAGTTCGTCAAACTTTTATAAAGCTCATTGAGACACTTATAAGCATTCAGGTTGAATGAAACTTGGTTTAGAGTCCTAGAAACGCGCTGTTAGATGTTTAATAAGTTCGTCAAACTTGTATAAAGCTCATTGAGACACTTATAAGCATTCATGTTGAATGAAACTTGGTTTAGAGTCCTAGAAACGTGTTGTTAAATGTTTCATACGTTCGTCAAACTTGTACAAAGGTCATTGAGGAACTTATAAGCACTCATGTTGTATGAAACTTGGTTTAGAGTCCTAGAAACGCATTGTTAGATGTTTCGTACGTTCGTCAAACTTCTATAAAGCTCATTGAGGAACTTATAATCTCTCACGTTGCATGAAACTTTGTTTAGAGTCCTAGAAAAGCGTTGTTAGATGTTTCATAAGTTCGTGAAACTTGTACAAAGCTCATTGAGGAACTTATAAGCACTCATGTTGCATGAAACTTGGTTTAGAGTCCTAGAAACAAGTTGTTAGATGTTTCGTACGTTCGTCAAACTTCTACAAAGCTCATTGAGGAACTTATAATCTCTTATGTTGCATGAAACTTTGTTTAGAGTCCTAGAAAAGCGTTGTTAGATGTTTCATAAGTTCTTGAAACATGTACAAAGCTCATTGAGGAACTTATAAGCACTCATGTTGCATGAAACTTGGTTTAGAGTCCTAAAAATGCTTTGTTAGATGTTTCATACGTTCGTCAAACTTGTACAAAGCTCATTGAGATACGTATAAGCACTCATGTCGCATGAAACTTGGTTTAGATTCCTAGAAACACGTTGTTAGATGTTTCATAAGTTCGTCAAACTTATATAAAGCTCATTGAAACACATAAGCATTCATGTTGCATGAAAATTGGTTTAGAGTCCTAGAAACGCGTTGTTAGATGTTTCATAAGTTCGTCAACTTGTACAAAGCTCATTGAGACACTTATAATCACTCATGTTGCATGAAAATTGGTTTAGAGTCCTAGAAACGCGTTGTTAGGTGTTTCATACGTTCGTCAAACTTGTACAAAGCTCATTGAGGAACTTATAAGCACTCATGTTGCATGAAACTTGGTATAGAGTCCTATAACGCGTTGTTAAATGTTTCATAAGTTCGTCAACTTATACAAAGCTCATTGAGACACTTATAATCACTCATGTTGCATGAAAATTGGTTTAGAGTCCTAGAAACCCGTTGTTAGGTGTTTCATACGTTCGTCAAACTTGTACAAAGCTCATTGAGGAACTTATAAGCACTCCTGTTGCATGAAACTTGGTTTAGAGTCCTAGAAACGCGTTGTTAGATGTTTCATACGTTGGTCAAACTTGAACAAAGTTCATTGAGGAACTTATAAGCGCTCATGTTGCATGAAACTTGTTTTAGAGTCCTAGAATTGCGTTGTTAAATGTTTTGATACGTTCGTCAAACTTGTACAAAGCTCATTGAGGAACTTAAAAGCGCTCATGTTGCATGAAACTTGGTTTATAGTCCTAGAAACGCGTTGTTAGATGTTTCATACGTTCCTGAAATTTGTACAAAGCTCATTGAGATACTTATAAGCACTCATGTTGCATGAAACTTGGTTTAGAGTCCTAGAAATGCGTTGTTAGATGTTTCATACGTTCGTCAAACTTGTACAAAGGTCATTGAGGAACTTATAAGCACTCATGAAACTTGGTTTAGAGTCCTAGAAACGCGTTGTTAGATGTTTCATACGTTCGTCAAACTTGTACAAAGCTCTTTGAGATACTTATAAGCCCTCATGTCGCATGAAATTTGGTTTAGAGTTCTAGAAACGCGTTGCTAGATTGTTCATAAGTTCGTCAAACTTGTATAAAGCTCATTGAGACACTTATAAGCATTCATGTTGCATGAAACTTGGTTTAAAGTCCTAAAAACGCGTTGTTAGATGTTTCATAAGTTCGTTCAACTTGTACAAAGCTCATTGAGGAACTTATAAGCTCTCATGTTGCATGAAACTTGGTTTAGAGTCCTAGAAAGGCGTTGTTAGATGTTTCATACGTTCGTTAAACTTGTACAAAACTCATTGAGGAACTTATAAGCTCTCATGTTTCATGAAACTTGGTTGAGAGTCCTAGAAACGAGTTGTTAGATGTTTCATAAGTTTGTCAAACTTGTACAAAGCTCATTGAGGAACTTATAAGCACTCATGTTGCATGAAACTTGGTTTAGAGTCCTAGAAACGTGTTGTTAGATGTTTCATAAGTTCGTCAAACTTGTATAAAGCTCATTGAGACACTTATAAGCATTCAGGTTGAATGAAACTTGGTTTAGAGTCCTAGAAACACGTTGTTAGATGTTTCATAAGTTCGTGAAACTTGTTCAAAGCTCATTGAGATACTTAGAAGCACTCATGTTGCATGAAACTTTGTTTAGAGTCCTAGAAACGTGTTGTTAGATGTTTCATACGTTCGTCAAACTTGTACAAAGGTCATTGAGGAACTTATAAGCACTCATGTTGCATGAAACTTGGTTTAGAGTCCTAGAAACACGTTTTTAGATGTTTCATACGTTCGTCAAACTTGTACAAAGCTCATTGAGGAACTTATAAGCACTCATGTTGCGTGAAACTTGGTTTAGAGTCCTAGAAACGCGTTGTTAGATGTTTCATACGTTCGTCAAACTTGTATAAAGCTCATTGAGACACTTATAAGCATTCATGTTGCATGAAACTTGGTTTGGAGTCCTAGAAACGCGTTGTTAGATGTTTCATAAGTTCGTGAAACTTGTACAAAGCTCATTGAGGAACTTATAAGCTCTCATGTTGCATGAAACCTTGGTTTAGAGTCCTAGAAACGCGTTGTTAAATGTTTCATACATTCGTCAAACTTGTACAAAGATCATTGAGGAACTTATAAGCACTCGTGTTGCATGAAACTTGGTTTAGAGTCCTAGAAACGCGTTGTTAGATGTTTCATAAGTTCGTGAAACTTGTACAAAGCTCATTGAAAAACTTATAAGCTCTCATGTTGTATGAAACTTGGTTTAGAGTCCTAGAAACGCGTTGTTAGATGTTTCATAAGTTCGTGAAACTAGTACAAAGCTCATTGAAAAACTTATGAGCACTCATGTCGCATGAAACTTGGTTTAGAGTCCTAGAAACACGTTGTTAGATGTTTCATAGGTTCGTAAAACATGTACAAAGCTCATTGAGGAACCTATAATCTCGCATGTTGCATGAAACTTTGTTTAGAGTCCTAGAAACGCGTTGTTAGATGTTTCATAAGTTCTTGAAACTTGTACAAAGCTCATTGAAAAACTTATAAGCACTCATGTCGCATGAAACTTGGTTTATAGTCCTAGAAACACGTTGTTAGATGTTTCATACGTTCGTAAAACTTGTACAAAGCTCATTGAGGAACCTATAATCTCTCATGTTGCATGAAACTTTGTTTAGAGTCCTAGAAACACGTTGTTAGATGTTTCATACGTTCGTCAAACTTGTACAAAGCTCATTGAGGAACTTATAAGCACAAATGTTGCATAAAACTTGGTTTAGAGTCCTAGAAACTGGTTGTTAGATGTTTCATACGTTCGTCAAACTTGTACAAAGCTCATTGAGGAACTTATATTCTCTCATGTTGCACGAAACTTTGTTTAGAGTCCTAGAAACGCGTTGTTAGATGTTTCATACGATCGTCAAACTTGTACAAAGGTCATTAAAATAGTTATAAGCACTCATATCGCATGAAACTTGTTTTAGAGTCCTAGAAACGCGTTGTTATATGTTTCATTAGTTCGTCAAACTTGTATAAAGCTCATTTAGACACTTATAAGCATTCATGTTGCATGAAACTTGGTTTAGAGTCCTAGAAACGCGTTGTTAAATGTTTTATAAGTTCGTGAAACTTGTACAAAGCTCATTGAGATACTTATAAGCACTCATATTGCATGAAACTTTGTTTAGAGTCCTAGAAACGCGTTTTTAGATGTTTCATAAGTTCGTGAAACTTGTACAAAGCTAATTGAGGAACTTATAAGCACTCATGTTGCATGAAACTTGGTTTAGAGTCCTAGAAACGCGTTGTTAGAAGTTTCATAAGTTCGTCAAACTTGTATAAAGCTCATTGAGACACTTATAAGCACTCATGTCGCATGAAACTTGGTTTAGAGTCCTAGAAGCGCGTTGTTAGATGTTTCATAAGTTCGTGAAACTTGTACAAAGCTCATTGAGGAACTTATAAGCACTCATGTTTCATGAAACTTGGTTTAGAATTCTAGAAACGCGTTGTTAGATGTTTCATACGTTCGTAAAACTTGTACAAAGCTCATTGAGAAACTTATAAGCCCTCATGTTGCATGAAACTTGGTTTAGAGTTCTAGAAACGCGTTGTTAGATGTTTCATACGTTCGTTAAACTTGTACAAAGCTCATTGAGGAACTTATAAGCTCTCATGTTGCATGAAACTTGGTTTAGAGTCCTAGAAATGAGTTGTTAGATGTTTCATAAGTTCGTCAAACTTGTACAAAGCTCATTGAGGAACTTATAAGCACTCATGTTGCATGAAACTTGGTTTAGAGTCCTAGAAACGCGTTGTTAGATGTTTCATACGTTCGTCAAACTTGTACAAAGCTCATTAAGGAACTTATAAGCACAAATGTTGCATAAAACTTGGTTTAGAGTCCTAGAAACGCGTTGTTAGATGTTTCATACGTTCGTCAAACTTGTACAAAGCTCATTGAGGAACTTATAATCTCTCATGTTGCATGAAACTTTGTTTAGAGTCCTAGAAACGCGTTGTTAGATGTTTCATACGTTCGTCAAACTTGTACAAAGCTCATTGAGATACTTATAAGCACTCATATCGCATGAAACTTGTTTTAGAGTCCTAGAAACGCGTTGTTATATGTTTCATTAGTTCGTCAAACTTGTATAAAGCTCATTTAGACACTTATAAGCATTCATGTTGCATGAAACTTGGTTTAGAGTCCTAGAAACGCGTTGTTAGATGTTTCATAAGTTCGTGAAACTTGTACAAAGCTCATTGAGGAACTTATAAGCACTCATGTTGCATGAAACTTGGTTTAGAATTCTAGAAACGCGTTGTTAGATGTTTCATACGTTCGTAAAACTTGTACAAAGCTCATTGAGAAACTTATAAGCCCTCATGTTGCATGAAACTTGGTTTAAAGTTCTAGAAACGCGTTGTTAGATGTTTCATAAGTTCGTGAAACTTGTACAAAGATCATTGAGATACTTATATGCAATCATGTTGCATGAAATTTTGTTTAGATTCCTAGAAACGCGTGGTTAGATGTTTCATAAGTTCGTGAAACTTGTACAAAGCTCATTGAGGAACTTATAAGCACTCATGTTGCATGAAATTTGGTTTAGAGTCCTAGAAGCGCGTTGTTAGATGCTTCATAATTTCGTGAAAATTGTACAAAGCTCATTGAGGAACTTATAAGCACTCATGTTGCGTGAAAATTGGTTTAGAGTACTAGAAACGCGTTGTTAGATGTTTCATATGTTCGTCAAACTTGTACAAAGCTCATTGAGGAACTTATAAACTCTCATTTTGCATGAAACCTTGGTTTAGAGTCCTAGAAACGCGTTGTTAGATGTTTCATACGTTCGTAAAACTTGTACAAAGCTCATTGAGGAACTTATAAGCACTCATGTCGGATGAAACTTGGTTTAGAGTCCTAGAAATACGTTGTTAGATGTTTCATACGTTCGTTAAACTTGTACAAAGCTCATTGAGGAACTTATAATCTCTCATGTTGCATGAAACTTTGTTTAGAGTCCTAGAAACGCGTTGTTAGATGTTTCATACGTTCGTCAAACTTGTACAAAGCTCGTTGAGGAACTTATAAGCACAAATGTTGCATGAAACTTGGTTGAGAGTCCTAGAAACGAGTTGGTAGATGTTTCATAAGTTCGTTCAAACTTGTACAAAGCTCATTGAGGAACTTATAATCTCTCATGTTGCATGAAACTTTGTGTAGAGTCCTAGAAACGCGTTGTTAGATGTTTCATAATTTCGTGAAACTTGTACAAAGCTCATTGAGGAACTTATAATCTCTCATGTTGCATGAAACTTTGTTTAGAGTCCTAGAAACGCGTTGTTAGATGTTTCATACGTTCGTCAAACTTGTACAAAGCTCATTGAGATACTTATAAGCACTCATATCGCATGAAACTTGTTTTAGAGTCCTAGAAACGCGTTGTTAGATGTTTCATAAGTTCGTCAAACTTGTATAAAGCTCATTTAGACACTTATAAGCATTCATGTTGCATGAAACTTGGTTTACAGTCCTAGAAACGCGTTGTTAGATGTTTCATAAGTTCGTGAAACTTGTACAAAGCTCATTGAGGAACTTATAAGCACTCATGTTGCATGAAACTTGGTTTAGAATTCTAGAAACGCGTTGTTAGATGTTTTATACGTTCGTAAAACTTGTACAAAGCTCATTGAGAAACTTATAAGCCCTCATGTTGCATGAAACTTGGTTTAGAGTCCTAGAAACGCGTTGTTAGATGTTTCATACGTTCGTCAAACTTGTACAAAGCTCATTGAGGAACTTATAAGGTCTCATGTT
Source organism: Cochlearia excelsa (assembly GCA_963556525.1). Lineage (NCBI taxonomy): Eukaryota > Viridiplantae > Streptophyta > Magnoliopsida > Brassicales > Brassicaceae > Cochlearia > Cochlearia excelsa. Next base: position 1,505,534 of record CAUVZT010000011.1, read on the forward strand.
GCATGAAACTAGGTTTAGAGTCCTAGAAATGAGTTGTTAGATGTTTCATAAGTTCGTCAAACTTGTACAAAGCTCATTGAGGAACTTATAAGCACTTATGTTGCATGAAACTTGGTTTAGAGTCCTAGAAACGCGTTGTTAGATGTTTCATACCTTCGTAAAACTTGTACAAAGATCATTGAGGAACTTATAAGCTCTCATGTTGCATGAAACTTGGTTGAGAGTCCTAGAAACGAGTTGTTAGATGTTTCATAAGTTCGTCAAACTTGTACAAAGCTTATTGAGGAACTTATAGGCACTCATGTTGCATGAAACTTGGTTTAGAGTCCTAGAAACGCGCTGTTAGATGTTTAATAAGTTCGTCAAACTTGTATAAAGCTCATTGAGACACTTATAAGCATTCATGTTGAATGAAACTTGGTTTAGAGTCCTAGAAACGCGTTGTTAGATGTTTCATAAGTTCGTGAAACTTGTACAAAGATCATTGAAATACTTATAAGCACTCATGTTCCATGAAACTTTGTTTAGATTCCTAGAAACGCGTGGTTAGATGTTTCATAAGTTCGTGAAACTTGTACAAAGCTCATTGAGGAACTTATAAACACTCATGTTGCATGAATCTTGGTTTAGAGTCCTAGAAGCGCGTTGTTAGATGTTTCATAATTTCGTGAAAATTGTACAAAGCTCATTGAGGAACTTATAAGCACTCATGTTGCGTGAAAATTGGTTTAGAGTACTAGAAACGCGTTGTTAGATGTTTCATACGTTCGTCAAACATGTACAAAGCTCATTGAGGAACTTATAAACTCTTATGTTGCATGAAACCTTGGTTTAGAGTCCTAGAAACGCGTTGTTAGATGTTTCATACGTTCGTCAAACTTGTACAAAGCTCATTGAGGAACTTATAAGCATTCATGTTGCATGAAACTTGGTTTAGAGTCCTAGAAACTCGTTGTTAGATGTTTCATAAATTCGTGAAACTTTACAAAGCTCATTGGAAAATTTTTAAGCACTCATGTCGCATGAACTTGGTTTAGAGTCCTAGAAACACGTTTTTAGATGTTTCATACGTTCGTCAAACTTGTACAAAGCTTATTGAGGAACTTATAATCTCTCATGTTGCATGAAACTTTGTTTAGAGTCCTTGAAACGCGTTGTTAGATGTTTCATACGTTCGTCAAACTTGTACAAAGCTCATTGAGGAACTTATAAGCACAAATGTTGCATGAAACTTGGTTGAGAGTCCTAGAAACGAGTTGTTAGATGTTTCATAAGTTCGTCAAACTTGTACAAAGCTCATTGAGGAACTTTTAATCTAGAAACGAGTTGTTCATGTTGCATGAAACTTTGTTTAGACTTTTAAGTCCATGTTAGAAACGCGTTGTTAGATGTTTCATAAGTTCGTAAAACTTGTACAAAGCTCATTGAGGAACTTATAAGCACCAATGTTGCATGAAACTTGGTTTAGAGTCCTAGAAACACGTTGTTAGTGTTGAGGAGAAATAGTCAACGGTCTAGGAGAAATAGTCAACGACCTAGCGCATGACTAGTATCCGAACCATTATTGACCGAGAATGGAATTTGGAAGACTCCAAGTGGAAAAGAGGGTTTCATGATGTTCAACGGCTACAAGACGTGGCTCCATGAGTTGTAGTAGACGTGGCACCATTATGTGTCGAGACATGGTCGAAGATGCGCGGGTCAAAAAGGTGCCAAGACCGTACGGACACGGAAAGTGTGCGGAAGACCGCATCTTTGACTCCACACGCGGCACCTTATCTTTAAACGGATCTTTTCTTCTCTAAACCCTATCTTGTATCCTCCCTATATATATCACTATGTGTAATCAATAAAAATCAAGAAACTTATCTATTCTCTCTATTCTCTAATATCCAAACACACAACATGATTCTTCTTAATCACTCTCGCTAATCTTGTTAATCCGCAACATAATCTTCATATTCCAACATGGTATCAGAGCGTAATAGCTCCTAATCTCTCTATTCCGCTTATTTTCTTGTGTTCTTAAGCATCACAAAGCTAAAAGACACAATCTTTTCATCTAAACTCATCAAAATCCATTCGGTGTTCTTCAAATACTCGTTTTTCACTTTGTTTCTTCATAAAACACTCTGTTTTACTCTGTTTCTTCATAAAGTCACCTCCTTTCTTCATAAAGTCATCTCCTTTCTTCATACTAGATAGATCTGAGTCATAAAATCATCATCTTTTACTCTTAAACATGGAAGATACTCAAGATCATCATAGCTCCAAGCTTGCGTTACCATCGGTGATTCTAAAGGGGATAAACTATCTCCTTTGGACCAGGACTATCAAGACTGCTCTTGGAAGCCGGGGACTATGGAAACACATCTCTAAAGCTCCTAATTCAATCAACACAGAGAGAGATCTCGGCGATGAAGGTTTAACCGAGGAGCAAGAGAAGTGGTTCCAAGGAGATCAACGCGCTTTAGGCATCATTCAACACACTCTAGACCCGGCGATTCTTGAAGCATACTCTTCTTCGTGAGACGGCTAAAGATCTTTGGGATACTCTCAAGAACATCTATGGTAATGTATCCAATCTAAGCCGTGTGTATGAGGTAAAGAAAGCTCTTAATAACCTCTCACAATAAGAGACCGAGTTCACCGCTCACTAAGGGAAGTTTAAAGCTTAATGGGCTGAGCTAGAGATTTTGAGACCAAGCTCAATAGATGCTAAGGTGATTAATGAGAGGAAAGAGCAAGACAAAGTCTTCGGACTTCTATTGACCCTTAACTCAAGTTATAAGGACCTTATCAAGCATCTTCTAAGAGCCGACACTCTCCCTGTTAAAGAGACCAAGGCATTGCCCGGACTACCTTGTCCATCAAGGCAATGACCTATCATGTGACCGAAGTAGGAATCACATGTTCTCTTGTTACCGTTGCAAAGAGGACAAAGAAACAAAGGAGAAGGATCTTGAAGAAGAGAGCCGTAGGAGAAGTAGCCGTTGGCGATTGGAGACCACACCGTCCGTACAATCACGGACCACTCTAAGACGCGTGGAGTGCACTCGGCCGTACACTTACGGGCCATTCTTAAGGCGCGGCTAAACCAAGATGGATGTTGACTCTTTTAGGATATTCCTAAGAATCTATTTTAGGTGATAAGCCCTTTGTATATTAACCACTCTTTGTAACACAAAAACAACTTATCACACTTAATAAAACTCCTATCCGATTCAATCTCTCTCTCTCTCTACTCTCTCACATGTTCTTGATGTTCTTCATGGAACTCAAGAACACAAACTCATAATTCTCCTTTATTCTCTTTCTAAAATTCTAACATGGTATCAGAGCCTAAGAGCTCTTGAACCTATTTCTCTTCCGCTCAAATACTCTCGGCTACTCTCGGTTACCGTGCACTCTCGATAAACCTCGACACTCTCAGTTTTCTTCGGTTACTCTCGGTTTCTTACTATAAATCTTGAAGAAAGCTATCAACTTAGGCATGTAGCATCCTAGATCTACCCAAGCCTGAACTTTTACAAGACAAGACAAGCCATTTTCCCCTCAAATCAAGCGGTAAACCATGCATTTCTTCAAGGAGAGCTTGAAGAAGAAGTATACATGACACCACCACCGGGACTAGAAGAAACCATCACTCAGGGAAAAGTGTTGAGACTAAGGAAATCTATCTATGGACTCAAGCAATCACCAAGAGCGTGGTACCACAAGCTCAGCTCAACCTTGATGGCAAAGGGATTCAAAAGATCCCATGTGGAACACACCCTATTCACCAAAACAAACGGAGAAGGTATAGTAGTAGTTCTTGTCTATGTAGATGATATCATCATCTCCGGAAACAACAAGGAAGGTATCCAAGACACTAAACTCTATTTAAAATCTAAGTTTGATATCAAGGATTTAGGGAAACTCAAGTACTTCCTTTGGATTGAAGTGTGTAGATCCGAAGAGGCCCTATTTCTTTCCCAAAGGAAGTACACACATGATCTTTTAAGTGTTGTCAATATGATAGGTGTTAAGAAATCCAAGACGCCCCTAGAAGATGGATACAAGATTATCCAAGAAGGAAGTGGAGATGACAAGCCATACACTGATCCTAAACTCTATAGGCAAATGGTAGGCAAGCTCATCTATTTGACAATCACAAGACCGGACATATGCTTTGCCGTGAACCAAGTAGCCCAACAAATGCAAAAGCCGAAGATACACCATTGGAAGATGCTAGAGATAATCCTAAGCTACATCAAGGAGACATCTAACTTGGGTATTTGGATGGGTTGCAACAAGAACACAGAGGTAATTTGGTATTGTGATGCGGACTATGCCGGCAACTTGGAAGATACACGATCCACTACGGGGTATTGCACATTCATTTGTGGGAACCTTGTTACATGGAAGACTAAGCCGAGTATTGAGCTATGAGGAAGCTAACCCAAGAACTCATGTGGCTAAAGAATTTTCTAGGAGATTTGGGAGTCAAGATTGAAGCCCCAATGACTATGCATTGTGACAACCCAGAGGCTATCCACATAGCTTCTAATTTGGTCTTCCATGAGAGGAAAAAACACATCGAAGTGGATTGTTACAAGGTTAGGGAACAAATGGTCAAAGGCACAATTCTACCATGTTTCACAAGGACCCAAGACCAACTCGCGGACGTCTTCACCAAATCCGCAAGTTTTAAAGTGTGTGAGTCCATCCTACCTAGACTTGGACTCATCCGAGCTACCAAAGCTTAAGTCTCCAACCGCATAAGTTTGTAATCTTTCCCTTAGGTGAGTTTTATCCCAAGTGGTTTCCTCACCAAGGTTTTTAACGAGGCAAGGTTATGCGGGTTCCAAGTTTAGCCATTGCACGAGGCTAAACTTGCGGGGGAGTGTTAAAGAGACCAAGGCATTGCCCGGACTACCTTGTCCATCAAGGCAATGACCTAGCATGTGACCGAAGTAGGAATCACATGTTCTCTTGTTACCGTTGCAAAGAGGACAAAGAAACAAAGGAGAAGGATCTAGAAGAAGAGAGTCGTTGGAGAAGTAGCCGTTGGCGATTGGAGACCACGCCATCCGTACAATCAAATACCACTCTAAGACGCGTGGAGTGCACTCGGCCGTATACTCACAGGCCATTCTAAGGCGCGGCTAAACCAAGATGGATGTTGACTCTTTTAGGATATTCCTAAGAATCTATTTTAGGCGATAAGCCCTTTGTATATTAACCACTCTTTGTAACACAAAAACAACTTATCAAACTTAATAAAACTCCTATCCGATTCAATCTCTCTCTCTCTCTCTACTCTCTCACATGTTCTTGATGTTCTTCATGGAACTCAAGAACACAAACTCATAATTCTCCTTTATTCTCCTTCTAAATTCTAACACTCCTATCTCTTGATTCGGTGGTTTCTCAACTACAAAGAGAACAAGGTGGTGATGAACTCTTTAGCAAGAAGGAGATAGTCCTAGCCAACAAAGCAACGTTCAAACCGCGAGAGGAGAGGAAGTCTATGGCATGTAATCATTGCAAGAAGAAGGGGCACGTGAAGGACAAATATTGGATTCTTCATCCCCATCTCAAACCAAGCAAGTTCATGGATCCAAAGGAAAACCTCTCGCAAGATGAATCGGTCCAAGGAGGAAGTTCTTCAAGCCAAGGAAAGGATGAAGAGGCGTTGGCGGTGGTTCCATTCACCGATGAATATGTCCGCAAATCCGACCTTGAAGCTCTCATAAAGGCCCTAAAGGGGTCCGGTATTGATTTATTATCCCTAAATGCTATTAGGATAGATAAGCCAATAGTAGTAGATTCGGGTGCTTCACACCATATGATTAGTAATGAGAACCTTATGAGTAATATCAAACCGGCTATAGGAAATGTTATGGTTGCAAATGGTGGTAAAGTTCCAATAAAAGGTTTGGGAAATCTTAGGTTGTTTGATAGAGATATGAAAGCTCTATACATGCCTAATTTTACCTCTAATCTTTTATCGGTTAAACGAATTGCTAATGACTTGAATTGCAATGTTACATTTAGTCCTAACAATGTGATATTTCAGGATATTAACTCAAGGAAGATCATTGGTAGAGGAAGCACTAAGGGAGATCTATATGTGCTTGATGAGAGACCAACTAGTTCCCACTTATCTTTTAGCCGAGGCCAATAATGTTATTTGGCATGCTAGATTAGGCCATCCTAACTCTAGAGCCCTTAAAATAATGTTGCCTCTCGTGTCTTTTGATAATTAACTTTGTGAATCATGCATCCTTGGAAAGCATTGCAAAACCGTTTTCTCAAAATCTAATAAAACTTATGATGCTTGTTTTGAACTTATCCATTCGGATGTGTGGACTTCTCCGTGCATTTTTAGAGAAAACCACAAGAATTTTGTTACTTTCATAGATGAGAAGTCCAAATTCACATGGATAACGTTAATTTCATCAAAACATAGGGTCTTAGATGCATTCAAAATTTTCAAGCTTATGTTTCTAACCATTATAATGCCAAGATCAAATGTTTTAGAACATATAATAGAGGAGAATACACAAGCTATGCATTCAAATACCACTTGGCTAAACATGGAATCTTGCACCAAACAAGTTGTCCATACACACCACAACAAAATGTAGTAGCCGAGAGGAAGAATAGGCACTTAATGGAGGTGGCAAGGTCGATGATGTTCCACACAAATGTCCCAGAGAGATTTTGGGGAGGTGCGGTTACATCGGCTTGCTACTTGATCAATAGGACACCAACTCGCGGACGTCTTCACCAAATCCGCTAGTTTGAAAGTGTGTGAGTCCATCCTACCTAGATTTGGACTCATCCAAGCTACCAAAGCCTAAGTCTCCAACCGCATAAGTTTGTAATCTTTCCCTTAGGTGAGTTTTATCCCAAGTGGTTTCCTCACCAAGGTTTTTAACGAGGCAAGGTTATGCGGGTTCCAAGTTTAGCCATTGCACGAGGCTAAACTTGCGGGGGAGTGTTAAAGAGACGAAGGCATTGCCCGGCCTACCTTGTCCATCAAGGCAATGACCTAGCATGTGACCGAAGTAGGAATCACATGTTCTCTTGTTACCGTTGCAAAGAGGACAAAGAAACAAAGGAGAACGATCTAGAAGAAGAGAGCCGTTGGAGAAGTAGCCGTTGGCGATTGGAGACCACGCCGTCCGTACAATCACAGACCACTCTAAGACGCGTGGAGTGCACTCGGCCGTACACTCACGGGCCATTCTAAGGCGCGGCTAAACCAAGATGGATGTTGACCCTTTTAGGATATTCCTAAGAATCTATTTTAGGCGATAAGCCCTTTGTATATTAACCACTCTTTGTAACCCAAAAACAACTTATCACAATTAATAAAACTCCTATCCGATTCAATCTCTCTGTCTCTCTACTCTCTCACATGTTCTTGATGTTCTTCATGGAACTCAAGAACACAAACTCATAATTCTCCTTTATTCTCTTTCTAAATTCTAACACTCCCATCTCTTGATTCGGTGGTTTCTCAACTACAAAGAGATCAAGGTGGTGATGAACTCTTTAGCAAGAAGGAGATAGTCCTAGCCAACAAAGCAACGTTCAAACCGCGAGAGGAGAGGAAGTCTATGGCATGTAATCATTGCAAGAAGAAGGGGCACGTGAAGGACAAATGTTGGATTTTTCATCCCCATCTCAAACCAAGCAAGTTCATGGATCCAAAGGAAAACCTCTCGCAAGATGAATCGGTCCAAGGAGGGAGTTCTTCAAGCCAAGGAAAGGATGAAGAGGCGTTGGCGGTGGTTCCATTCACCGATGAATATGTCCGCAAATCCGACCTTGAAGCTCTCATAAAGGCCCTAAAGGGGTCCGGTATTGATTTCTTATCCCTAAATGCTATTAGGATAGATAAGCCAATAGTAGTAGATTCAGGTGCTTCACACCATATGATTAGTAATGAGAACCTTATGAGTAATATAAAACCGGCTATAGGAAAAGTTATGGTTGCAAATGGTGGTAAAGTTCCAATAAAAGGTTTGGGAAATCTTAGGTTGTTTGATAGAGATATGAAAGCTCTATACATGCCTAATTTTACCTCTAATCTTTTATCGGTTAAACGAATTACTAATGACTTGAATTGCAATGTTACATTTAGTCCTAACAATGTGATATTTCAGGATATTAACTCAAGGAAGATCATTGGTAGAGGAAGCACTAAGGGAGATCTATATGTGCTTGATGAGAGACCAACTAGTTCCCACTTATCTTTTAGCCGAGGCCAATAATGTTATTTGGCATGCTAGATTAGGCCATCCTAACTCTAGAGCCCTTAAAATAATTTTGCCTCTCGTGTCTTTTCATAATTAACTTTGTGAATCATGCATCCTTGGAAAGCATTGCAAAACCGTTTTCTCAAAATCTAATAAAACTTATGATGCTTTTTTTGAACTTATCCATTCAGATGTGTGGACTTCTCCGTGCATTTTTAGAGAAAACAACAAGAATTTTGTTACTTTCATAGATGAGAAGTCCAAATTCACATGGATAACGTTAATTTTATCAAAAGATAGGGTCTTAGATGCATTCAAAATTTTCAAGCTTATGTTTCTAACCATTATAATGCCAAGATCAAATGTTTTAGGACAGATAATGGAGGAGAATACACAAGCTATGCATTCAAAGACCACTTGGCTAAACATGGAATCTTGCACCAACCAAGGTGTCCATACACACCACAACAAAATGGAGTAGCCGAGAGGAAGAATAGGCACTTAATGGAGGTGGCAAGGTCGATGATGTTCCACACAAATGTCCCAGAGAGATTTTGGGGAGATGCGGTTCCATCGGCTTGCTACTTGATCAATAGGACACCAACTCAAATCCTTAATGATCTTTCTCCATTTGAAGTTTTAAATAAAATAAGCCATTTATATCTTACTTACGAGTGTTTGGATGTGTCTGTTTTTTCTTGATTCCAGGAGAACAGAGAAGTAAATTAGACGCCAAAAGTATCAAGGGGATCTTCATAGGGTACTCATCTAGCCAAAAGGGGTACAAATGCTACATACCGGAAAGAAGAAGGGTCATGGTCTCAAGGGATGTGAGGTTCCTTGAAGGACAAGGTTACTATCAAGAGAAGAATTGGGATAGTATCAAGAACCTATCCACTCCGGCTCAAGATAAAGCTAACCTTCTCAAGAAACTCATGGAAGACCTTGGTCTAGGTCTTAGAGGTGACAATAGTGGTGAAGAACCACAAGTGAACCAAGAACCTCACCTTGATAGTGAGGGGGAGAATGGACAAGAATCGGCTGCTCAACATGGAGAAGAAGATTCAACCCAATCTCCAACACAAACTCAAGCCGATCCGGATCACAATCAAGATGATGTTCCGATTCAAACTCAAGAAGAAGATGGTAATGGTGAAGAAGTAGTACAGACTCTAAGAAGGAGTACTAGAACCAAGAACCCTCCATCCAATTGGGTCAACACAAGGGTGTATTTCAACAACAATGCGGTGGCACATCCCATACAAGTCGTATGCAATATGGTGTCATTTCCAGAAGAACACCAAGTCTTCATGGCTTGCATTGATGGGAATTGGATACCAAGGACATATGAGGAAGCTATGGAACATGATGTGTGGATAAAAGTCGTGGAAGAAGAAGACAAGGCCATGGATCTAAATGAGACTTGGGAAGAGGCTAATTTACCTCAAGGCAAGAGAACGATTAGCTCACGGTATGTCTTCACCATCAAGTACAAAAGCGATGGGGAAATTGAAAGGTATAAGGCTCGTCTAGTTGCGAGGGGCTTCACTCAAACATATGGTGAGGACTACCTTGAAACCTTTGCTCCGGTTGCTAAACTTCACACCATAAGAGTGATCTTCTCCATTGCCACTAACCGAGAGTGGGATCTTTGGCAAATGGATGTCAAGAATGCATTCTTACAAGGAGAACTAGAGGATGAGGTATACATGACTCCACCACCGGGTATAAGGGACAAGATCACTCCGGGAAAAGTGCTATAAGACTTAAGAAGGCCATCTACGGTTTGAAACAATCCCCTAGAGCATGGTACCACAAGCTTAGCAACACTCTCCTTGATAAGGGTTTCAAGAAATCCGAATCCGAACATACTCTATTTACAAGCAAGCGTAAAATAGGTATAGTGGTCATCCTCGTATATGTTGATGATATCATCATAACCGAGGATGACAAGGTAAGAATTGAGGCTACTAAAGCTCATCTCAAATCTGTTTTTGATATTAAAGATCTCGGAGAACTAAAGTATTTCCTTGGTATTGAAGTGTGTAGATCCAATGAGGGTCTATTCTTATCCCAAAGGAAATACGTCCTTGATTTACTTGTTGAAACAGGAAAACTTGGAGCTAAACCTGCAAAGACGCCCTTGGAAGAGAACTACAAATATATCCGCAAGGGGGAGCTCGAAGACGAGCCATACAAAGACCCTAAACAATATAGAAGACTTGTTGGTAAGCTTATCTACTTGACCATAACTAGACCTGATATATGTTTTGCTGTGAATCAGGTCTCACAACACATGCAAGCTCCAAAGAATCATCACTGGAACTTGGTGGATAGAGTGCTTAGATATCTCAAAGGGTCACCCGGCCAAGGCATTTGGATGGGATGCAACAAGAACACGGAGATAGTAGGGTATTGTGATGCGGATTGGGCAGGTGATAGGGGAGATAGACGTTCCACAACAGGCTACTGCACGTTCATAGGAGGCAACCTAGTTACTTGGAAGAGCAAGAAACAAAAGGTGGTTTCATGCTCAACAACCGAGTACGAGTATAAAGCCCTGAGGAAGCTAACTCAAGAATTGATTTGGCTCAAGGCTTTGGTCATGGATCTCGGTATTGAAGTCAAGAACCCAATCACCATGCATGCCGACAACAAATCAGCAATCAACCTAGCATCCAACTCCGTATTTCACGAGAGAACCAAGCACATTGAAGTAGATTGTCACAAAGTCCGAGAAGCAATGGTCAAGAAGATTATCCTTCCATGCTTTACCAAGAGTGAAGACCAATTGGCGGACATCTTTACAAAGGCAGCAAGCACCAAGGTTTGTGAGTTCATCCACTAAAAGATGGGACTCACAAATCTCATCAAGCAATAAGAAGACCCTAACCGAAGCGGCTAGTACTCTTTTCCCTTAGCAAGTTTTTATCCCAAGTGGTTTTACTTGCAAGGTTTTAATGAGGATAGCCACGAGATTCCAAGTCTAGCCATTCCATCCGGCTAGTCTTGAGGGGGAGTGTTGAGGAGAAATAGTCAACGGTCGAGGAGAAATAGTCAACGACCTAGGGCATGACTAGTATCCGAACCATTATTGACCGAGAAGGGAATTTTGAAGACTCCAAGTGGAAAAGAGGGTTTCATGATGTACAACGGCTACGAGACGTGGCTCCATGAGTTGTAGTAGACGTGGCACCATGATGTGTCGAGACGTGGTCGAAGATGCGCGGGTCAATAAGGTTCCAAGACCGTACGGACACGGAAAGTGTGCGGAAGACCGCATCTTTGACTCCACACGCGGCACCTTATCTTTAAACGGCTCTTTTCTTCTTTAAACCCTATCTTGTATCCTCCCTATATATATCACTATGTGTAATCAATAAAAATCAAGAAACTTATCTATTCTCTCTATTCTCTAATATCCAAACACCGAACATGATTCTTCTTAATCTCTATCGCTAATCTTGTTAATCCGCAATATAATCTTCATATTCCAACAGTTACATGTTTCATACGTTCGTCAAACTTGTACAAAGCTCATTGAGATACTTATAAGCAGTCATATCGCATGAAACTTGATTTAGAGTCCTAGAAACGCGTTGTTAGATGTTTCATAATTTCGTCAAACTTGTATAAAGCTCATTTAGACACTTATAAGCATTCATGTTGCATGAAACTTGGTTTAGAGTCCAAGAAATGCGTTGTTAGATGTTTCATAATTTCGAGAAAATTGTACAAAACTCATTGAGGAACTTATAAGCACTCATGTTGCATGAAACTTGGTTTAGAGTCCTACAAACGCGTTGTTAGATGTTTCATACGTTCGTCAAACTTGTACCAAGCTCATTGAGTAACTTATAAGCTCTCCTGTTGCATGAAACTTGGCTTAGAGTCTTAGAAACGCGTTGTTAGATGTATCATACGTTCGTCAAACTTGTACAAAGCTCATTGAGGAACTTATAAACTCTCATGTTGCATGAAACATTGGTTTAGAGTCCTAGAAACGCGTTGTTAGATGTTTCATAAGTTCGTCAAACTTTTATAAAGCTCATTAAGACACTTATAAGCATTCATGTTGAATGAAACTTGGTTTAGAGTACTAGAAACGCGTTGTTAGATGTTTCATAAGTTCGTGAAACTTTTACAATAATCATTGAGATACTTATAAGCACTCATGTTGCATTAAACTTTGTTTAGATTCCTAGAAACGCGTTGTTAGATGTTTCATAAGTTCGTGAAACTTGTACAAAGCTCATTGAGGAACTTATAAGCACTCATGTTGCATGAAACTTGGTTTAGAGTCCTAGAAACGCGTTGTTAGATGTTTCATAATTTCGTGAAAATTGTACAAAGCTCATTGAGGAACTTATAAGCACTCATGTTGCGTGAAACTTGGTTTAGAGTCCTAGAAACGCGTTGTTAGATGTTTCATACGTTCGTCAAACTTGTACAAATCTCATTGAGTAACTTTTAAGCTCTCCTGTTGCATGAAACTTGGCTTAGAGTCTTAGAAACGCGTTGTTAGATGTTTCATACGTTCGTCAAACTTGTACAAAGCTCATTGAGGAACTTATAAACTCTCATGTTGCATGAAAACTTGGTTTAGAGTCCTACAAACGCGTTGTTAGATGTTTCATAGGTTCGTCAAACTTGTACAAAGCTCATTGAGGAACTTATAAGCACTCATGTTGCATGAAACTTGGTTTAGAGTCCTAGAAACGCGTTGTTAGATGTTTCATAAGTTCGTGAAACTTTACAAAGCTCATTGAAAAACATATAAGCACTCATGTCGCATGAAACTTGGTTTAGAGTCCTAGAAACACGTTGTTAGATGTTTCGTACGTTCGTCAAACTTGTACAAAGCTCATTGAGGAACTTATAATCTGTCATGTTGCACGAAACTTTGTTTAGAGTCCTACAAACGCGTTGTTAGATGTTTCATACATTCGTCAAACTTGTACAAAGCTCATTGAGGAACTTATAAGCACTCATGTTGCATGAAACTTGGTTTAGAGTCCTAGAAACGTGTTTTTAGATGTTTCATAAGTTCGTGAAACTTTACAAAGCTCATTGAAAAACATATAAGCACTCATGTCGCATGAAACTTGGTTTAGAGTCCTAGAAACACGTTGTTAGATGTTTCGTACGTTCGTCAAACTTGTACAAAGCTCATTGAGGAACTTATAATCTGTCATGTTGCACGAAACTTTGTTTAGAGTCCTAGAAACGCGTTTTTAGATGTTTCATACGTTCGTAAAACTTGTACAAAGCTCATTGAGGAACTTATAAGCACAAATGTTGCATGAAACTTGGTTTAGAGTCCTACAAACGCGTTGTTAGATGTTTCATACGTTCTTCAAACATGTACAAAGCTCATTGAGGAACTTATAAGCTCTCATGTTGCATGAAACTTGGTTTAGAGACCTAGAAACGCGTTGTTAGATGTTTCATAAGTTCGTGAAACTTGTACAAAGCACATTGAGGAACTTATAAGCACTCATGTTGCATGAAACTTGGTTTAGAGTTCTAGAAACACGTTGTTAGATGTTTCATACGTTCGTCAAACTTGTACAAAGCACCTTGAGGTACTTATAAACACTAATGTTGCACGAAACTTGGTTTAGAATCCTAGAAACGCGTTGTTCGATGTTTCATACGTTCTTCAAACTTGTACAAAGCTCATTGAGGAACTTATAAGCACTCATGTTGCATGAAACTTGTTTAGAGTCCTAAAAACGCGTTGTTAGATGTTTCATAAGTTCGTGAAACTTGTACAAAGCTCATTGAGGAATTTATAAGCACTCATGTTGCATGAAACCTGGTTTAGAATTCTAGAATTGCGTTGTTAGATGTTTCATACGTTCGTAAAAATTGTACAAAGATCATTGATAAACTTATAAGCTCTCATGTTGCATGAAACTTGGTTTAGAGTCCTAGAACGCGTTGTTAAATGTTTCATAAGTTCGTTAACTTGTACAAAGCTCATTGAGACACTTATAATCACTCATGTTGCATGAAACTTGGTTTATAGACCTAGAAACGCGTTGTTAGAAGTTTCATACGTTCGTCAAACTTGTACAAAGCTCATTGAAGAACTTATAAGCTCTCATGTTGCATGAAACTTGTTTAGAGTCCTAGAAACGCGTTGTTAGATGTTTCATAAGTTCGTGAAACTTGTACAAAGATCATTGAGATACTTATAAGCACTCATGTTGCATGAAACTTTGTTTAGATTCCTAGAAACGCGTTGTTAGATGTTTCATAAGTTCGTGAAACTTGTACAAAGCTCATTGAGGAACTTATAAGCACTCATGTTGCATGAAACTTGGTTTAGAGTCCTAGAAACGCGTTGTTAGATGTTTCATAATTTCGAGAAAATGGTACAAAGCTCATTGAAGAACTTATAAGCACTCATGTTGCGTGAAACTTGGTTTAGAGTCCTAGAAACGCGTTGTTAGATGTTTCATACGTTTGTCAAACTTGTACAAAGCTCATTGAGTAACTTAATTAGCTCTCATGTTGCATGAAAATTGGATTAGAGTCTTAGAAACGCGTTGTTAGATGTTTCATACGTTCGTCAAACTTGTACAACGCTCATTGAGGAACTTATAAACTCTCATGTTGCATGAAACCTTGGTTTAGAGTCCTAGAAACGCGTTGTTAGATGTTTCATAAGTTCGTCAAACTTGTATAAAGCTCATTGAGACACTTATAAGCATTCATGTTGAATGAAACTTTGTTTAGAGTACTAGAAACGCGTTGTTAGATGTTTCACAAGTTCGTGAAACTTGTAGAAAGATCATTGAGATACTTATAAGCACTCATGTTGCATGAAACTTTGTTTAGATTCCTAGAAACGCGTTGTTAGATGTTTCATAAGTTCGTGAAACTTGTACAAAGCTCATTGAGGAACTTATAAGCACTCATGTTGCATGAAACTTGGTTTAGAGTCCTAGGAACGCGTTGTTAGATGTTTCATAATTTCGT
The DNA here is from genome assembly GCA_963556525.1 of Cochlearia excelsa. Lineage (NCBI taxonomy): Eukaryota > Viridiplantae > Streptophyta > Magnoliopsida > Brassicales > Brassicaceae > Cochlearia > Cochlearia excelsa. The sequence continues at coordinate 1,520,773 of CAUVZT010000011.1, forward strand.
GAAAATTTTACAAAGCTCATTGAGGAACTTATAAGCACTCATGTTGCGTGAAACTTGGTTTAGAGTCCTAGAAACGCGTTGTTAGATGTTTCATATGTTCGTCAAAGTTGTACAAAGCTCATTGAGTAACTTATAAGCTCTCCTGTTGCATGAAACTTGGCTTAGAGTCTTAGAAACGCGTTGTTAGATGTTTCATACGTTCGTCAAACTTGTACAAAGCCCATTGAGGAACCTATAAGCTCTCATGTTGCCTGAAACTTGATTTAGAGTCCTACAAACGAGTTGTTAGATGTTTCATACGTTCGTCAAACTTGTACAAAGCTCATTGAGGAACTTATAAGAACTCATGTTGCATGAAACTTGGTTTAGAGTCCTAGAAACGCGTTTTTAGATGTTTCATAAGTTCGTGAAACTTTACAAAGCTCATTGAAAAACGTATAAGCACTCATGTCGCATTTAACTTGGTTTAGAGTCCTAGAAACACGTTGTTAGATGTTTCGTACGTTCGTCAAACTTGTACAAAGCTCATTGAGGAACTTATAAACTCTCATGTTGCATGAAACCTTGGTTTAGAGTCCTACAAACGCGTTGTTAGATGTTTCATACGTTCGTCAAACTTGTACAAAGCTCATTGAGGAACTTATAAGCACTCATGTTGCATGAAACTTGGTTTAGAGTCCTAGAAACGTGTTTTTAGATGTTTCATAAGTTCGTGAAACTTTACAAAGCTCATTGAAAAACATATAAGCACTCATCTAGCATTAAACTTGGTTTAGAGTCCTAGAAACACGTTGTTAGATGTTTCGTACGTTCGTCAAACTTGTACAAAGCTCATTGAGGAAATTATAATCTCTCATGTTGCACGAAACTTTGTTTAGAGTCCTAGAAACGCGTTGTTAGATGTTTCATACGTTCGTCAAACTTTTACAAAGCTCATTGAGGAACTTATAAGCACAAATGTTGCATGAAACTTGGTTTAGAGTCCTAGAAACGCGTTGTTAGATGTTTCATAAGTTCTTCAAACATGTACAAAGCTCATTGAGGAACTTATAAGCTCTCATGTTTCATGAAACTTGGTTTAGAGACCTAGAAACGCGTTGTTAGATGTTTCATAAGTTCGTGAAACTTGTACAAAGCACATTGAGGAACTTATAAGCACTCATGTTGCATGAAACTTGGTTTAGAGTTCTAGAAACACGTTGTTAGATGTTTCATACGTTCGTCAAACTTGTAAAAAGCACATTGAGGTACTTATAAACACTCATGTTGCACGAAACTTGGTTTAGAATCCTAGAAACGCGTTGTTCGATGTTTCATACGTTTGTCAAACTTGTACAAAGATCATTGAGGAACTTATAAGAACTCATGTTGCATGAAACTTGTTTAGAGTCCTAGAAACGCGTTGTTAGATGTTTCATAAGTTCGTGAAACTTGTACAAAGCTCATTGAAGAATTTATAACCACTCATGTTGCATGAAACTTGGTTTAGAATTCTAGAAACGCGTTGTTAGATGTTTCATACGTTCGTAAAACTTGTACAATGCTCATTAAGAAACTTATAAGCTCTCATGTTGCATGAAACTTGGTTTAGAGTCCTAGAACGCGTTGTTAAATGTTTCATAAGTTCGTCAACTTGTACTAAGCTCATTGAGACACTTATAATCACTCATGTTGCATGAAACTTGGTTTAGAGTCCTAGAAACGCGTTGTTAGATGTTTCATACGTTCGTCAAACTTGTACAAAGCTCATTGAGGAACTTATAAGCCATCATGTTGCATGAAACTTGGTTTAGAGTCCTAGAAATGAGTTGTTAGATGTTTCATAAGTTCGTCAAACTTTTACAAAGCTCATTGAGGAACTTATAAGCACTCATGTTGCATGAAACTTGGTTTAGAGTCCTAGAAACGCGTTGTTAGATGTTTCATAAGTTCCTAAAACTTGTATAAATCTCATTGAGACACGTATAAGCATTCATGTTGCATGAAACTTGGTTTAGAATCCTAGAAACGCGTTGTTAGATGTTTCATAAGTTCGTGAAACTTCTAAAAAGCTCATTGAGATACTTATAAGCACTTATGTTGCATGAAACTTGGTTTAGAGTCCTAGAAACGCGTTGTTAGATGTTTCATAAGTTCGTGAAACTTGTACAAAGCTCATTGAGGAACTTATAAGCACTCATGTTGCATGAAACTTGGTTTAGAGACCTAGAAACGCGTTGTTAGATGTTTCATAAGTTCGTGAATCTTGTACAAAGCTCATTGATGACTTTATAAGCACTCATGTTGCATGAAACTTGGTTTAGAGTCCTAGAAACAAGTTGTTTGATGTTTCATACGTTCGTCAAACTTGTACAAAGCTCATTGAGGAACATATAATCTCTCAAGTTGCATGAAACTTTGTTTAGAGTCCTAGAAACGCGTTGTTAGATGTTTCATAAGTTCGTGAAACTTGTACAAAGCTCATTGAGGAACTTATAAGCACTCATGTTGCATGAAACTTGGTTTAGAGTCCTAGAAACGCGTTGTTAGATGTTTCATATGTTCGTCAAACTTGTACAAAGCTCATTGAGATACTTATAAGCACTCATGTGGCATGAAACTTGGTTTAGAGTCCTAGAAACGTGTTGTTAGATGTTTCATAAGTTCGTCAAACTTGTATAAAGCTCATTGAGACACTTATAAGCACTTATGTTTCATGAAACTTTGTTTAGAGTCCTAGAAACGCGTTGTTAGATGTTTCATACGTTCTTCAAACTTGTACAAAGCTCATTGGGGAAGTTATAAGCGCTCATGTTGAATGAAACTTGGTTTAGAGTCCTAGAAACGCGTTGTTAGATGTTTCATACGTTCGTCAAACTTGTACAAAGCTCATTGAGGAACTTATAAGCGCTCATGTTGCATGAAACTTGGTTTAGAGTCGTAAAAACGCGTTGTTAGATGTTTCATAAGTTCGTGAAACTTGTATAAAGCTCATTGAGATACTTATAAGCACTCATGTTGCATGAAACTTGGTTTAGAGTCCTAGAAACGCGTTGTTAGATGTTTCATACGTTCGTCAAACTTGTACAAAGCTCATTGAGGAATTTATAAGCATCCATGTTGCATAAAACTTGGTTTAGATTCCTAGAAACGCGTTGTTAGATGTTTCATACGTTCGTCAAACTTGTACAATGTTCATTGAGATACTTATTAGCACTCATGTCGCATGAAACATCTAACAACGCGTTTCTAGGACTCTAAACATCTATAGGAGGTTTCCAAGCTTAGCCATTCCCCACGGCTAAGCTTGAGGGGGAGTGTTTAGAAGATTTGAGCAACAACATATTTGGCGGTAAAGATGGAAACCGTGACCAAGAAGCAAAGGGCAACGGTAAAGTCTAGGCGACCAAATATGATATGATATGGGCCAAAAGGTGATAAGAGGTAAAAGATAAGAAGACGTGATAAGAGGAAGTGTGATAGGTGATAAGGTGATAAAGCGGATAACGGCTATATTGGAGCCGGTAGGCGACAAAACCTTATCCGCGCTCCAGCCTGGCGCCCGCGCATTCTCGCGAATAAGTAGCCGAGCGCTTATTGGATCAGTACACTAAGACCGGTCTTGGACAGCGCATAGTCGGTACGTGCGGGCAAAAGCGAGGCTTGACTACACACGTTTCTCTTATCCATAAACGTCTCCTTTCTAGATCTTTCTTAATGTTTCTCTTTATATACATGTATTGGCTTATCATTGTAAAAACAAGGAACAAGGTTTCCTCTTTATCCGAATACATTTTCCTCTATATTTTGTTAATCTCTTCTCTTAATCTCTCACTAATTACTCTCTAAACACAAGATCTATACTTTTCTACATGGTATCAGAGCGTAATAGCTCCTAATCTCTCTATTCCGCATCTTATTCTCGTATCTTTAAGCATTCACAAGCTTAAAGTTACAATTTTTCTTGATATACTCTCGGTTTTGTGCTCTCACAAGGTTCAAAATCGCTTCTTTTCTCATAAAGTCTCTACCTTTTCCTTCAAAACCGCTTCACCATGGATGAATCTAAAGAAAGCTTGAAGCTTTATCAAGTCACGGTGACTCTAAAGGGGATAAATTACCTCCTTTGGACAAGAACCATCAAGACCGCTCTGTGTAGCCGAGGACTCTGGAGTCATGTTCTTACCACAAAAGCTCCAATATATTAGTCTCAAACAATAAGCGAAGATGATGCTACTGCCAAAGAAGAAGCTAAATGGTTCCAAGAAGATCAGAAAGTTCTAGGAATCATCCAACATTCACTAGATCCACCAATACTAGAAGCTTACTCCTATTGCGAGACCGCAAAAGAGTTATGGGACACTCTCCAAACAGTGTATGGGAATATCTCGAATCTAAGCCGCGTCTATGAGGTTAAGAAGGTACTCACAGATCTTAACCAAGAAGACACTGAATTTACTCAACACTTTGGTAAATTTCGTGCTCTATGGGCAGAACTAGAGATGCTAAGACCAAGCTCTATAGACGCAAAGGTTCTAGCCGAGAGGAAAGAGCAAGATAAAGTCTTTGGACTTCTCTTGACTTTGAATCCAAGCTACAAGGAGATGATAAGGCACCTCCTTAGATCCGATACTCTACCCTCTCTAGAGACTGTGTGCTCACAACTTCAACGAGAACAAGGCTCTAATGAGTTGTTCGGTGGCAAAAAGGAGATAGTTTTGGCCAACAAGGCGGTGTTCAAGCCAAGTGATGAGAGGAAGGCCATGATCTGCGAGCATTGCAAGAAGAAGGGGCATGTCAAATACAAATGCTGGATCTTACATCCCCATCTCAAGCCGAGCAAGTTCAAGGATTCCAAAGCCAACTACTCTCAAGACGAGTCGGCTCAAGGAGGAAGCACATCAAGCCAAGGCAAGGATGAAGAAGCCTTGGTCGTGGTCCATTTTGCCGATGAATATGTCAAAAAATCCGACCTAGATGCTCTAATTAAGGCCCTTAAGGGGTCCGATATGACTTCTTACTCTTTAAATGCGCGTAGTAGTAATCCAATAGTGGTTGACTCCGGTGCCTCACATCATATGATTAGTAACCTGAAATATATCAACAATGTTAAACCGGTACTAGGCAATGTTATTGTAGCAAATGGAGATAAGTTTCCAATAGAAGGACTAGGTAACCTTAGGATGTTCAATAATAACATGGAAGCTCTCTATATGCATAAGTTTACATATAATCTCCTTTCCGTAAAACGAATTGCTAATGACTTGAATTGCCATGTTATCTTTGGACCTAACAATGTTGTATTTCAGGATATTGATACTAAGAGAATCATTGGTAAAGGGAGCACCAAAGGGGATCTATACGTTCTTGATGACAACCCAAGCTCTCAACTATCTTTTGCTTTCAATTCTGTTTTAGCCGAGGGAAATAATGTTTTATGGCATGCTAGATTATGACATCCAAATTCTAGAGCTCTTAAATTAATGCTGCCTTTTGTCTCTTTTGATAATAAAACTTGTGAATCATGCATCCTTGGTAAACATTGCAAAATTGTTTTTCAAAAATCCTCAAAAGTTTATGAATCCTGTTTTGAACTTATTAACTCGGATGTATGGACTTCTCCTTGCACATCTAGAGAGAACCATAAGTACTTTGTGACTTTCATAGATGAGAAGTTCAAATTCACTTGGATAACTTTATTACCATCAAAAGATAGAGTCTTAGACGCATTTAAAAATTTTCAAAACTATGCATCTAACCATTATAATGCCAAGATCAAGTTTTTCGGGACAGATAATTGTGGAGAGTATACATGACATATGTTCAAAGACTACCTAGCTAAACAAGGAATTGTGCATCAAACAAGTTGCCCATACACACCACAACAAAATGGCGTAGCCGGGAGGAAGAATAGGCATCTCATGGAGGTGGCAAGATCTATGATGTTCCACACCAATGTACCAAAGAGATTTTGGGGAGATGCGGTTACATCAGCTTGCTTCTTGATCAATAGAACTCCTACTCAAGTTCTACTTGATGCGTCTCCATTTGAGGTATTGAACAAGATCAGGTTTAATATCTCTTACTTATGTGTGTTTGGTTGTGTGTGCTTTCTTCTGATTCCAGGGGAACAGAGGAACAAACTAAATGCAAAGAGCTTAAAGGGGGTTTTCATTGGGTACTCAACTACTCAAAAGGGCTACAAGTGTTACATACCAGAGAGAAGAAGGGTATTTATCTCTAGAGATGTAAAGTTCATTGAGGGGCAAGGCTACTATGAGGCTAAGAATTGGGAGAGCATCAAGGATCTATCCACTTCAGCCCAAGACAGAGCAACATCCCTCAAGAACCTAATGGAAGATCTAGGTCTAAACAACCTTCCAAGCAATGACGAATCACAAGAACCCCATCTTGATCATGAGGGGGAGAATCAAGAATCAACACATGAAACTCAAGCAGGACATGAAAGTCAAGAAGAGCAAGTGGTTGATTCAGGTCATGATCAAAGCCCGATTCAAGAGGTGGAAGAAGAACTAGTATAACCTTTAAGGAGAAGTACTAGAACCAGAAACCCACCATCAAATTGGGTTAATACAAGAGTCTACTTCAACAATCAAGATGTGGCACATCCTATCCAAGCAGTATGCAGCATGGTTTCTTTCCCTCAAGAACATCAAGTCTTTATGGCCAAGATGGATGAGAACTGGATACCAAAGACATATGAAGAGGCTATGGAGCATGATGTGTGGATCAAGGCAGTGGAAGAAGAAGACAGAGCAATGGAACTTAATGGAACTTGGGAAGAAGCAGATCTTCCTCAAGGCAAGAGAACGGTTAGCTCTAGATATGTGTTCACCATCAAGTATAAGAGCAATGGAGACATATAAAGGCATAAGGCTCGGTTAGTTGCTAGAGGGTTTACCCAAACCTATGGAGAAGACTACCTTGAGACCTTTGCCCCTGTCGCCAAGCTACATACAGTAAGAGTGATCTTCTCAATAGCCACAAATCTGGAATGGGATCTATGGCAAATGAATGTGAAGAATGCATTCTTACAAGGTGAACTAGAAGATGAAGTCTACATGACACCTCCTTCTGGTGTAGTTAACAAAATCACTCCAGGCAAGGTTCTGAGATTGAAGAAAGCTATATATGATCTAAAGCAATCTCCTAGGGCTTGGTATCACAAACTGAGCACTACCCTCCTAGACCAAGGCTTCAAGAAATAAGAATCTGACAACATCTTGTTCACAAGCAAGCGCCGAATAGGTATACTAGTCATCCTTGTGTATGTTGATGATATAATCATCACAGGGGATGACAAGGTAAGGGTAGAAGCTACCAAAGCTCAACTAAAGTCTATTTTTGATATAAAGGACCTCGGTGAGCTTAAATACTTTCTTGGAATAGAAGTTTGCAGGTCTAAGGAAGGCATTTTCTTATCCCAAAGAAAATATACTCTTGATCTTTTGGTTGAAACAGAAAAACTTGGAGCCAAGGCTGCAAAAACTCCCTTAGAAGAGAACCACAAGGATATCCGGAAAGGGGAGTTTGAAGACGAGCCATACAAGGATCCAAAACAATACCGGAGACTAGTGGGTAAGCTTATTTACCTTACCATTACAAGACCTGATATATGTTTTGCTGTGAATCAGGTATCACAACACATGCAGAAGCCAAAGAACCATCATTGGAATCTGGTAGATAGAGTCCTAAGATATCTCAAAGGTGCACCGGGACAAGGAGTTTGGATGGGATGCAACAAGAACACAGAAATTGCGGGCTATTGTGATGCAGATTGGGCAAGAGACAGAGGAGATAGAAGATCTACCACTGGGTATTGCACGTTCATAGGAGGCAACTTTATGACATGGAAGAGCAAGAAACAAAAGGTGGTCTCTTGTTCAACAACCGAGTCGGAGTATAGAGCAATGAGGAAGTTAACTCAAGAGTTAATTTGGCTCAAGGCTTTGGTTATGGATTTGGGAATTGAAGTCAAGACGCCTATGATTATGCATGCCGACAACAAATCAGCAATTAGCCTTGCATCTAACTCGGTGTTTCATGAGAGAACCAAAAATGTGGAAGTTGATTGCCACAAAGTCCGGGAAGCTATGGTAAAGAAGATCATCCTGCCATGCTACACAAAGAGTGAAGACCAATTGGCTGATATCTTTACAAAAGCTGCAAGCACCAAGGTTTGTGAGTTCATCCACTCCAAGATGGGACTCACCAACCTCATCAAGCAATAAAGACCCTAAACCGAAACATCTAGTACTCTTTTCCCTTAACAAGTTTTTATCCCAAGTGGTTTTACTTGTTAAGGTTTTAACGAGGCTAGATAGGAGGTTTCCAAGCTTAGCCATTCCCCACGGCTAAGCTTGAGGGGGAGTGTTGAGAAGATTTTAGCAACAACATATTTGGCGGTAAAGATGGAAACCGTGAACAAGAAGCAAAGGGCAACGGTAAAGTCTAGGCGACCAAATATGATATGATAAGGGCCAAAAGGTGATAAAAGGTAAAAGATAAGAAGACGTGATAAGGAGAAGTGATACAAGGAAGTGTGATAGGTGATAAGGTGATAAAGCGGATAACGGCTATATTGGAGCCAGTAGGCGACAAAACCTTATCCGCGCTCCAGCCTGGCGCCCGCGCATTCTCGCGCATAAGTAGCCGAGAGCTTATTGGATCTGTACACGAAGACCGGTCTTGGACAGCGCATAGTCGGTATGTGCGGGAAAAAGCGAGGCTTGACTACACACGTTTCTCTTATCCATAAACGGCTCCTTTCTAGATCTTTCTTAATGTTTCTCTTTATATACATGTATTGGCTTATCATTGTAAAAACAAGGTTTCCTCTTTATCCGAATACATTTTCCTCTATATTCTCTTAATCTCTTCTCTTATTCTCTCACTAATTACTCTCTAAACACAAGATCTATACTTTTCTACAGTTAGATGTTTCATACGTTCGTCAAACTTGTACAAAGCTCATTGAGATACTTATTAGCACTCATGTCGCATGAAACTTGATTTAGAGTCCTAGAAACGCGTTGTTAGATGTTTCATAAGTTTGTCAAACTTGTATAAAGCTCATTGAGACACTTATAAGCATTCATGTTAAATGAAACTTGGTTTAGAGTCCTAGAAACGCGTTGTTAGATGTTTCATAATTTCGTGAAACTTTTACAAAACTCATTGAGATACTTATAAGCACTCATGTTGCATGAAACTTGGTTTAGAGTCCTAGAAACGCGTTGTTAGATGTTTCAAAGTTCGTGAAACTTGTACAAAGCTCATTGAGGAACTTATAAGCACTCATGTTTCATGAAACTTGGTTTAGAGTCCTAGAAACGCGTTGTTAGATGTTTCATAATTTCTTGAAAATTGTACCAAGCTCATTGAGGAACTTATAAGGACTCATGTTGCATGAAACTTGGTTTAGAGTCCTAGAAACGCGTTGTTAGATGTTTCATACGTTCGTCAAACTTGTACAAAGCTCATTGAGGAACTGATAAGAACTCATGTTGCATGAAACTTGTTTTAGAGTCCTAGAAACGCGTTGTTAGATGTTTCATAAGTTCGTGAAACTTGTACAAATCTCATTGAGGAACTTATAAGCACTCATGTTGCATGAAACTTGGTTTATAATCCTAGAAACGCGTTGTTAGATGTTTCATACGTTCATCAAACTTGTATAAAGCTCATTGAGATACTTATAAGCACTCATGTGGCATGAGACTTGGTTTAGAGTCCTAGAAACGCGTTGTTAGATGTTTCATAAGTTCGTCAAACTTGTATAAAGCTCATTGAGACACTTATAAGCACTCGTGTTTCTTGAAACTTGGTTTAGAGTCCTAGAAACGCGTTGTTAGATGTTTCATATGTTCTTCAAACTTGTACAAATCTCATTGAGGAAGTTATAAGCGCTCATGTTGCATGAAACTTGGTTTAGAGTCCTAGAAATGCGTTGTTAGATGTTTCATACGTTCGTCAAACTTGTACAAAGCTCATTGAGGAACTTATTAGCGCTCATGTTGCATGAAACTTGGTTTAGTCCTAAAAACGCGTTGTTAGATGTTTGATAAGTTCGTGAAACTTGTACAATGCTCATTGAGAAACTTATAAGCACTCATGTTGCATGAAACTTGGTTTAAAGTCCTAGAAACGCGTTGTTAGATGTTTCATACGTTCGTCAAACTTGTATAAAGCTCATTGAGACACTTATAAGCATTCATGTTGCATGAAACTTGGATTAGAGTCCTTGAAACGCGTTGTTAGATGTTTCATAATTTCGTGAAACTTGTATAAAACTCATTGAGATACTTATAAGCACTCATGTTGCATGAAAATTGGTTTAGATTCCTAGAAACTCGTTGTTAGATGTTTCATAAGTTGGTGAAACTTGTACAAAGCTCATTGACGAACTTATAAGCACTCATGTTTCATGAAACTTGGTTTAGATTCCTAGAAACGCGATGTTAGATGTTTCATAATTTCGTGAAAATTGTACAAACCTCATTGAGGAACGTATTAGCACTCATGTTGCATGAAACTTGGTTTAGAGTCCTAGCAGCGCGTTGTTAGATGTTTCATACGTTCGTCAAACTTGTACAAAGATCATTGAGGAACTGATAAGTACTCATGTTGCATGAAACTTGTTTTAGAGTCCTAGAAACGCGTTGTTAGATGTTTCATAAGTTCGTGAAACTTGTACAAACATCATTGAGGAACTTATAAGCACTCATGTTGCATTAAACTTGGTGTAGAATCCTAGAAACGCGTTGTTAGATGTTTCATACGTTCGTCAAAGTTGTACAAAGCTCATTGAGGAACTTATAAGCACTCATGTTGCATGAAACTTGGTTTAGAGTCCTAGAAACGCGTTGTTTGATGTTTCATAAGTTCGTCAAACTTGTATAAAGCTCATTGAGACACTTATAATCATTCATGTTGCATGAAACTTGGTTTAGAGTCTTGACGCGTTGTTAGATGTTTCATAAGTTCGTGAAACTTGTACAAAGCTCATTAAGGAACTTATAAGCAATCATGTTGCATGAAACTTGGTTTAAAGTCCTAGAAACCCGTTGTTAGATGTTTTATAAGTTCGTCAAACTTTACAAAGCTCATTGAAAAACTTATAAGCACTCATGTCGCATGAAACTTGATTTAGAGTCCTAGAAACACGTTGTTAGATATTTCATACGTTCGTCAAACTTGTACAAAGCTCATTGAGATACTTATAAGCACTCATGTTGCATGAAACTTGGTTTTGAGTCGTAGAAACGCGTTGTTAGAAGTTTCATAAGTTCGTGAAACTTGTACAAAGCTCATTGAGGAGCTTATAAGCACTCATGTTGCATGAAACTTGGTTTAGAGTCCTAGAAACGCGTTGTTAGTTGTTTCATAATTTTGTGAAAATTGTACAAAGATCATTGAGGACCTTATAAGCACTCATGTTGCATGAAACTTGGTTTAGAGTCGTAGAAACGCGTTGTTAGATGTTTCATACGTTTGTCAAACTTGTACAAAGCTCATTGAGGAACTTATAAGCTCTCATGTTGCATGAAACTTGGTTTAGAGTCCTAGAAACGAGTTCTTAGATGTTTCATAAGTTCGTCAAACTTGTACAAAGCTCATTGAGGAACTTATAAGCACTCATGTTGCATGCATGAAACTTGGTTTAAAGTCCTAGAAACGCGTTGTTAGATGTTTCATAAGTTCGTCAAACTTGTATGAAGCTCATTGAGACACTTATAAGCATTCACGTTGCATGAAACTTGGTTTAGAGTCTTAGAAACGCGTTGTTAGATGTTTTATAAGTTCGTGAAACTTGTACAAATCTCATTGAGGAACTTATAAGCTCTCATGTTGCATGAAACTTGGTTTAGAGTCCTAGAAACGCGTTGTTAGATGTTTCAAAGGTTCGTGAAACTTGTACAAAGCTCATCGAGATACTTATAAGCAATCATGTTACATGAAACTTGGTTTAGAGTCCTAGAAACGCGTTGTTAGATGTTTTATAAGTTCGTGAAACTTGTACAAAGCTCATTGGGACACTTATAATCACTCATGTTGCATGAAACTTGGTTTAGAGTCCTAGAAACGCGTTGTTAGATGTTTCATAAGTTCGTGAAACTTGTACAAAGCTCATTGAGGAACTTATAAGCACTCATGTTGCATGAAACTTGGTTTAGAGTCCTAGAAACGCGTTGTTAGATGTTTCATACGTTCGTCAAACTTGTACAAAGCTCATTGAGGAACTTATAAGCGCTCATGTTGCATGAAACTTGGTTTAGAGTCTTAGAAACGCGTTGTTAGATGTTTCATACGTTCGTCAAACTTGTACAAAGCTCATTGAGGATTTTATAAGCGCTCATGTTGCATGAAACTTGTTTTAGATTCCTAGAAACGCGTTGTTAGATGTTTCATAGGTTCGTGAAACCTTTACAAAGCTCATTGAGATACTTATAAGCACTCATGTTGCATGAAACTTGGTTTAGAGTCCTAGAAACGCGTTGTTAGATGTTTCATAAGTTCGTCAAACTTGTGCAAAGCTCATTGAGAAACTTATAAGCACTCATGTTGCATGAAACTTTGTTTAGAGTCCTAGAAATGCGTTGTTAGATGTTTCATACGTTCGTCAAACTTGTACAAAGCTCATTGAGATACTTATAAGCACTCATGTCGCATGAAACTTGGTTTAGAGTCCTAGAAACACGTTGTTAGATGTTTCATAAGTTCGTCAAATTTGTATAAAGCTCATTGAGATACTTATAAGCATTCATATTGCATGAAACTTGGTTTAAAGTCCTAGAAACCCGTTGTTAGATGTTTCATAAGTTCGTGAAATTTACAAAGCTCATTGAAAAACTTATAAGCACTCATGTCGCATGAAACTTGGTTTAGAGTCCTAGAAACACGTTGTTAGATGTTTCATACGTTCGTCAAACTTGTACAAAGCTCATTGAGATACTTATAAGCACTCATGTTGCATGAAACTTGGTTTAGAGTCCTAGAAACGTGTTATTAGAAGTTTCATAAGTTCGTGAAACTTGTACAAAGCTCATTGAGGAACTTATAAGCACTCATGTTGCATGAAACTTGGTTTAGAGTCCTAGAAACGCGTTGTTAGTTGTTTCATAATTTCGTGAAAATTGTACAAATATCATTGAGGAACTTATAAGCACTCATGTTGCATGAAACTTGGTTTAGAGTCGTAGAAACGCGTTGTTAGATGTTTCATACGTTCGTCAAACTTGTACAAAGCTTATTGAGGAACTTATAAGCTCTCATGTTGCATGAAACTTGGTTTAGAGTCCTAGAAACGAGTTGTTAGATGTTTCATAAGTTCGTCAAACTTGTACAAAGCTCATTGAGGAACTTATAAGGACTCATGTTGCATGCATGAAACTTGGTTTAGAGTCCTAGAAACGCGTTGTTAGATGTTTCATAAGTTCGTCAAACTTGTATGAAGCTCATTGAGACACTTATAAGCATTCATGTTGCATGAAACTTGGTTTAGAGTCTTAGAAACACGTTGTTAGATGTTTCATAAGTTCGTGAAACTTGTACAAAGCTCATTGAGGAACTTATAAGCTCTCATGTTGCATGAAACTTGGTTTAGAGTCCTAGAAACGCGTTGTTAGATGTTTCATACTTTCGTCAAAAGCTCATTGAGGAACTTATAAGCACTCATGTTGCATGAAACTTGGTTTAAAGTCCTAGAAACGCGTTGTTAGATGTTTCATACGTTCGTCAAACTTGTACAAAGCTCATTGAGATACTTATAAGCACTCATGTCGCATGAAACTTGGTTTAGAGTCCTAGAAACGAGTTGTTAGATGTTTCATAAGTTCGTGAAACATGTATAAAGCTCATCGAGATACTTATAAGCACTCATGTTGCATGAAACTTGGTTTAGAGTCCTAGAAACGCGTTGTTAGATGTTTCATAAGTTCGTGAAACTTGTACAAAGCTCATTGATGAACTTATAAGAACTCATGTTGCATGAAACTTGGTTTAGAGTCCTAGAAATGCGTTGTTAGATGTTTCATACGTTCGTCAAACTTGTACAAAGCTCATTGAGTAACTTATAAGCTCTCCTGTTGCATGAAACTTGGCTTAAAGTCTTAAAAACGCGTTGTTAGATGTTTCATACGTTCGTCAAACTTGTACAAAGCTCATTGAGGAACTTATAAACACTCATGTTGCATGAAACCTTGGTTAAGAGTCCTAGAAACGCGTTGTTAGATGTTTCATACGTTCGTCAAACTTGTACAAAGCTCATTGAGGAACTTATAATCATTCATGTTGCATGAAACTTGGTTTAGAGTCCTAGAAACGCGTTGTTAGATGTTTCATAAGTTCGTGAAACTTTACAAAGCTCATTGAAAAACATATAAGCACTCATGTCGCATGAAACTTGGTTTAGAGTCCTAGAAACACGTTGTTAGATGTTTCATACGTTCTTCAAACTTATACAAAGCTCATTGAGGAACTTATAATCACTCATGTTGCATGAAATTTTGTTTAGAGTCCTAGAAACGCGTTGTTAGATGTTTCTTACGTTCGTCAAACTTGTACAAAGCTCATTGAGGACTTATAAGCACAAATGTTGCATGAAACTTGGTTTAGAATCCTAGAAACGCGTTGTTAGATGTTTCATACCTTCTTAAAACATGTACAAAGCTCATTGAGGAACTTATAAGCTCTCATGTTGCATGAAATTTGGTTTAGAGACCTAGAAACGCGTTGTTAGATGTTTCATAAGTTCGTGAAACTTGTACAAAGCACATTGAGGAACTTATAAGCACTCATGTTGCATGAAACTTGGTTTAGAGTTCTAGAAACGCGTTGTTAGATGTTTCATACGTTCGTCAAACTTGTACAAAGCACATTGAGGTACTTATAAACACTCATGTTGCACGAAACTTGGTTTAGAATCCTAGAAACGCTTTGTTCGATGTTTCATACATTCGTCAAACTTGTACAAAGCTCATTGAGGAACTTATAAGCACTCATGTTGCATGAAACTTGTTTGGAGTCCTACAAACGCGTTGTTAGATGTTTCATAAGTTCGTGAAACTTGTACAAAGCTCATTGAGGAACTTATAAGCACTCATGTTGCATGAAACTTGTTTTAGAATTCTAGAAACGCGTTGTTAGATGTTTCATACGTTCGTAGAACTTGTACAAAGCTCATTGAGAAACTTATAAGCTCTCATGTTGCATGAAACTTGGTTTAGAGTCCTAAAACGCGTTGTTAAATGTTTCATAAGTTGGTCAACTTGTACAAAGCTCATTGAGACACTTATAATCACTCATGTTGCATGAAACTTGGTTTAGAGTCCTAGAAACGCGTTGTTAGATATTTCATACGTTCGTCAAACTTGTACAAAGCTTATTGAGTAACTTATAAGCTCTCCTGTTGCATGAAACTTGGCTTAGAGTCTTAGAAACGCGTTGTTAGTGTTTCATACGTTCGTCAAACTTGTACAAAGCTCATTGAGGAACTTATAAACTCTCATGTTGCATGAAACCTTGGTTTAGATTCCTAGAAAAACGTTGTTAGATGTTTCATACGTTCTTCAAATTGTAGAAAGCTCATTGAGAAACTTATAAGCTCTCATGTTGCATGAAACTTGGTTTAGAGACCTAGAAACGTGTTGTTGGATGTTTCATAAGTTCGTGAATCTTGTACAAAGCTGATTGATGAACTTATAAGCACTCATGTTGCATGAAACTTGGTTTAGAGTCTTAGAAACAAGTTGTTTGATGTTTCATACGTTCGTCAAACTTGTACAAAGCTCATTGAAGAACATATAATCTCTCATGTTGCATGAAACTTTGTTTAGAGTCCTAAAAACGCGTTATTAGATGTTTCATAAGTTCGTGAAACTTGTACAAAGCTCATTGAGGAACTTATAAGCACTCATGTTGCATGAAACTTGGTTTAGAGTCCTAGAAACGCGTTGTTAGATATTTCATATGTTCGTCAAACTTGTACAAAGCTCATTGAGATACTTATAAGCACTCATGTGGCATGAAACTTGGTTTAGAGTCCTAGAAACGCGTTGTTCGATGTTTCATAAGTTCGTCAAACTTATATAAAGCTCATTGAGACACTTATAAGCACTCATGTTTCATGAAACTTGCTTTAGAGTCCTAGAAACGCGTTGTTAGATGTTTCATACATTCTTCAAACTTGTACAAAGCTCATTGAGGAAGTTATAAGCGCTCATGTTGCATGAAACTTGGTTTAGAGTCCTAGAAACGCGTTGTTAGATGTTTCATACGTTCGTTAAACTTCTACAAAGCTCATTGAAGAACTTATAAGAGCTCATGTTGCATGAAACTTGGTTTAGAGTCCTAAAAACGCGTTGTTAGATGTTTCATAAGTTCGTGAAACTTGTACAAAGCTCATTGAGATACTTATAAGTACTCATATTGCATGAAACTTGGTTTAGAGTCCTAGAAACGCGTTGTTAGATGTTTCATAATTTCGTGAAAATTGTACAAAGCTTATTGAGGAACTTATAAGCACTCATGTTGCGTGAAACTTGGTTTAGAGTCCTAGAAACGAGTTGTTAGATGTTTCATAAGTTCGTCAAACTTGTACAAAGCTCATTGAGGAACTTATAAGGACTCATGTTGCATGCATGAAACTTGGTTTAGAGTCCTAGAAACGCGTTGTTAGATGTTTCATAAGTTCGTCAAACTTGTATGAAGCTCATTGAGACACTTATAAGCATTCATGTTGCATGAAACTTGGTTTAGAGTCTTAGAAACACGTTGTTAGATGTTTCATAAGTTCGTGAAACTTGTACAAAGCTCATTGAGGAACTTATAAGCTCTCATGTTGCATGAAACTTGGTTTAGAGTCCTAGAAACGCGTTGTTAGATGTTTCATACTTTCGTCAAAAGCTCATTGAGGAACTTATAAGCACTCATGTTGCATGAAACTTGGTTTAAAGTCCTAGAAACGCGTTGTTAGATGTTTCATACGTTCGTCAAACTTGTACAAAGCTCATTGAGATACTTATAAGCACTCATGTCGCATGAAACTTGGTTTAGAGTCCTAGAAACGAGTTGTTAGATGTTTCATAAGTTCGTGAAACATGTATAAAGCTCATCGAGATACTTATAAGCACTCATGTTGCATGAAACTTGGTTTAGAGTCCTAGAAACGCGTTGTTAGATGTTTCATAAGTTCGTGAAACTTGTACAAAGCTCATTGATGAACTTATAAGAACTCATGTTGCATGAAACTTGGTTTAGAGTCCTAGAAATGCGTTGTTAGATGTTTCATACGTTCGTCAAACTTGTACAAAGCTCATTGAGTAACTTATAAGCTCTCCTGTTGCATGAAACTTGGCTTAGAGTCTTTGAAACGCGTTGTTAGATGTTTCATACGTTCGTCAAACTTGTACAAATCTCATTGATGAACTTATAAACTCTCATGTTGCATGAAACCTTGGTTTAGAGTCCTAGAAACGCGTTGTTAGATGTTTCATACGTTCGTCAAACTTGTACGAAGCTCATTGAGGAACTTATAAGCACTCATGTTGCATGAAACTTGGTTTAGAGTCCTAGAAACGCGTTGTTAGCTGTTTCATAAGTTCGTGAAACTTTACGAAGCTCATTGAAAAACAAATTAGCACTCATGTCGCATGAAACTTGGTTTAGAGTCGAGAAACACGTTGTTAGATGTTTCATACGTTCGTCAAAATTGTACAAAGCTCATTGAGGAACTTATATTCTCTCATGTTGCATGAAACTTTGTTTAGAGTCCTAGAAACGCGTTGTTAGATGTTTCATACGTTCGTCAAACTTGTACAAAGCTCATTGAGGAACTTATAAGCACAAATGTTGGATGAAACTTGGTTTAGAGTCCTAAAAACGCGTTGTTAGATGTTTCATACGTTCTTCAAACATGTACAAAGCTCATTGAGGAATTTATAAGCTCTCATGTTGCATGAAACTTGGTTTAGAGACCTAGAAACGCGTTGTTAGATGTTTCATAAGTTCGTGAAACTTGTACAAAGCACATTGAGGAACTTATAAGCACTCATGTTGCATGAAACTTGGTTTAGAGTTCTAGAAACGCGTTGTTAGATGTTTCATACGTTCGTCAAACTTGTACATAGCACATTGAGGTACTTATAAACACTCACGTTGCACGAAACTTGGTTTAGAATCTTAGAAACGCGTTGTTCGATGTTTTATACGTTCGTCAAACTTGTACAAAGCTCATTGAGGAACTTATAAGCACTCATGTTGCATGAAACTTGTTTAGAGTCTTAGAAACGCGTTGTTAGATGTTTCATAAGTTCGTGAAACTTGTACAAAGCTCATTGAGGAACTTATAAGCACTCATGTTGCATGAAACTTGGTTTAGAATTCTAGAAACGCGTTGTTAGATGTTTCATACGTTCGTAAAACTTGTACAAAGCTCATTGAGAAACTTATAAGCTCTCATGTTGCATGAAACTTGGTTTAGAGTCCTAGAACGCGTTGTTAAATGTTTCATAAGTTCGACAACTTGTACAAAGATCATTGAGACACTTATAATCACTCATGTTGCATGAAACTTGGTTTAAAGTCCTAGAAACGCGTTGTTAGATGTTTCATACGTTCGTCAAACTTGTACAAAGCTCATTGAGGAACTTATAAGCTCTCATGTTGCATGAAACTTGGTTTAGAGTCCTAGAAATGAGTTGTTAGATGTTTCATAAGTTCGTCAAACTTGTACAAAGCTCATTGAGGAACTTATAGGCACTCATGTTACATGAAACTTGGTTTAGAGTCCTAGAAACGCGTTGTTAGATGTTTCATAAGTTCCTCAAACTTGTATAAATCTCATTGAGACACTTATAAACCCTCATGTTGCATGAAACTTGGTTTAGAGTCCTAGAAACGCGTTGTTAGATGTTTCATAAGTTCATGAAACTTGTAAAAAGCTCATTGAGATACTTATAAGCACTTATGTTGCATGAAACTTGGTTTAGAGTCCTAGAAACGCGTTGTTAGATGTTTCATAAGTTCGTGAAACTTGTACAAAGCTCATTGAGAAACTTATAAGCACTCATGTTGCATGAAACTCGGTTTAGAGACCTAGAAACGCGTTGTTAGATGTTTCATAAGTTCGTGAATCTTGTACAAAGCTCACTGATGATCTTATAAGCACTCATGTTGCATGAAACGTTGTTTAGAGTCCTAGAAACGCGTTGTTAGATGTTTCATAAGTTCGTGAAACTTGTACAAAACTCATTGAGGAACTTATAAGCACTCATGTTGCATGATACTTGGTTTAGAGTCCTAGAAACACGTTGTTAGATGTTTCATATGTTCGTCAAACTTGTACAAAGCTCATTGAGATACTTATAAGCACTCATGAGGCATGAAACTTGGTTTCGAGTCCTAGAAACGCGTTGTCAGATATTTCATAAGTTCGTCAAACTTGTATAAAGCTCATTGAGACACTTATAAGCACTCATGTTTCATGAAACTTGGTTTAGAGTCCTAGAAACGCGTCGTTAGATGTTTCATACGTTCTTCAAACTTGTACAAAGCCCATTGAAGAAGTTATAAGCGCTCATGTTGCATGAAACTTGGTTTAGAGTCCTAGAAACGCGTTGTTAGATGTTTCATACGTTCGTTAAACTTGTACAAAGCTCATTGAGGAACTTATAAACACTCATGTTGCATGAAACCTTTGTTTAGAGTCCTAGAAACGCGTTGTTAGATGTTTCATACGTTCGTCAAACTTGTACAAAGCTCATTGAGGAACTTATAAGCACTCATGTTGCATGAAACTTGGTTTAGAGTCCTAGAAACGCGTTGTTAGCTGTTTCATAAGTTCGTGAAACTTTACGAAGCTCATTGAAAAACATATAAGCACTCATGTCGCATGAAACTTGGTTTAGAGTCGAGAAACACGTTGTTAGATGTTTCATACGTTCGTGAAACTTGTACAAAGGTCATTGAGGAACTTATAATCTCTCATGTTGCATGAAACTTTGTTTAGAGTCCTAGAAACGCGTTGTTAGATGTTTCATACGTTCGTCAAACTTGTACAAAGCGCATTGAGGAACTTATAAGCACAAATGTTGGATGAAACTTGGTTTAGAGTCCTAGAAACGCGTTGTTAGATGTTTCATACGTTCGTCAAACTTGTACAAAGCTCATTGAGGAACTTATAAGCACTCATGTTGCATGAAACTTGGTTTAGAGTCCTAGAAACGCGTTGTTAGATGTTTCATAATTTCGTGAAAATTGTACAAAGCTCATTGAGGAACTTATAAGCACTCATGTTGCGTGAAACTTGGTTTAGAGTCCTAAAAAAGCGTTGTTAGATGTTTCATACGTTCGTCAAACTTGTACAAAGCTCATTGAGTAACTTATAAGCTCTCCTGTTGCATGAAACTTGGCTTAGAGTCTTAGAAACGCGTTGTTAGATGTTTCATACGTTCGTCAAACTTGTACAAAGCTCATTGAGGAACTTATAAACTCTCATGTTGCATGAAACCTTGGTTAAGAGTCCTAGAAACGCGTTGTTAGATATTTCATACGTTCGTCAAACTTGCAAAGCTCATTGAGGAACTTATAAGCATTCATGTTGCATGAAACTTGGTTTAGAGTCCTAGAAACGCGTTGGTAGATGTTTCATAAGTTCGTGAAACTTTACAAAGCTCATTGAAAAACATATAAGCACTCATGTCGCATGAAACTTGGTTTAGAGTCCTAGAAACACGTTGTTAGATGTTTCATACGTTCTTCAAACTTATACAAAGCTCATTGAGGAACTTATAATCTCTCATGTTGCATGAAACTTTGTTTAGAGTCCTAGAAACGCGTTGTTAGATGTTTCTTACGTTCGTCAAACTTGTACAAAGCTCATTGAGGACTTATAAGCACAAATGTTGCATGAAACTTGGTTTAGAATCCTAGAAACGCGTTGTTAGATGTTTCATACCTTCTTAAAACATGTACAAAGCTCATTGAGGAACTTATAAGCTCTCATGTTGCATGAAACTTGGTTTAGAGACCTAGAAACGCGTTGTTAGATGTTTCATAAGTTCGTGAAACTTGTACAAAGCACATTGAGGAACTTATAAGCACTCATGTTGCATGAAACTTGGTTTAGAGTTCTAGAAACGCGTTGTTAGATGTTTCATACGTTCGTCAAACTTGTACAAAGCACATTGAGGTACTTATAAACACTCATGTTGCACGAAACTTGGTTTAGAATCCTAGAAACGCTTTGTTCGATGTTTCATACATTCGTCAAACTTGTACAAAGCTCATTGAGGAACTTATAAGCACTCATGTTGCATGAAACTTGTTTGGAGTCCTACAAACGCGTTGTTAGATGTTTCATAAGTTCGTGAAACTTGTACAAGGCTCATTGAGGAACTTATAAGCACTCATGTTGCATGAAACTTGGTTTAGAATTCTAGAAACGCGTTGTTAGATGTTTCATACGTTCGTAGAACTTGTACAAAGCTCATTGAGAAACTTATAAGCTCTCATGTTGCATGAAACTTGGTTTAGAGTCCTAGAACGCGTTGTTAAATGTTTCATAAGTTCGTCAACTTGTACAAAGCTCATTGAGACACTTATAATCACTCATGTTGCATGAAACTTGGTTTAAAGTCTTAGAAACGCGTTGTTTGATGTTTCATAAGTTCGTGAAACTTGTACAAAGCTCATTGAGGAACTTATAAGCACTCATGTTGCATGAAACTTGGTTTAGAGTCCTAGAAACGCGTTGTTAGATGTTTCAAAATTTCGTGAAAATTGTACAAAGCTCATTGAGGAACTTATAAACACTCATGTTGCGTGAAACTTGGTTTAGAGTCCTAGAAACGCGTTGTTAGATATTTCATACGTTCGTCAAACTTGTACAAAGCTCATTGAGTAACTTATAAGCTCTCCTGTTGCATGAAACTTGGCTTAGAGTCTTAGAAACGTGTTGTTAGATGTTTCATACGTTCGTCAAACTTGTACAAAGCTCATTGAGGAACTTATAAACTCTCATGTTGCATGAAACCTTGGTTTAGATTCCTAGAAACGCGTTGTTAGATGTTTCATACGTTCGTCAAATTGTACAAAGCTCATTGAGAAACTTATAAGCTCTCATGTTGCATGAAACTTGGTTTAGAGACCTAGAAACGTGTTGTCACTACTAAAAAAATATCATATAGCCACGGTTGTATCCGTGGCTATAACGTTAAATCCGTGGCTATACGGTCGTAGCTAACAATTTCCAGGGCAAACCGTGGCTAAATAGCCACGGATTTTTTCTATAGCCACGGAACGACCGTGGCTATATGACTTTTTTTTAGTAGTGTGTTGGATGTTTCATAAGTTCGTGAATCTTGTACAAAGCTGATTGATGAACTTATAAGCACTCATGTTGCATGAAACTTGGTTTAGAGTCTTAGAAACAAGTTGTTTGATGTTTCATACGTTCGTCAAACTTGTACAAAGCTCATTGAAGAACATATAATCTCTCATGTTGCATGAAACTTTGTTTAGAGTCCTAAAAACGCGTTATTAGATGTTTCATAAGTTCGTGAAACTTGTACAAAGCTCATTGAGGAACTTATAAGCACTCATGTTGCATGAAACTTGGTTTAGAGTCCTAGAAACGCGTTGTTAGATATTTCATATGTTCGTCAAACTTGTACAAAGCTCATTGAGATACTTATAAGCACTCATGTTGCATGAAACTTGGTTTAGAGTCCTAGAAACGCGTTGTTAGATGTTTCATAAGTTCGTCAAACTTATATAAAGTTCATTGAGACACTTATAAGCACTCATGTTTCATGAAACTTGCTTTAGAGTCCTAGAAACGCGTTGTTAGATGTTTCATACATTCTTCAAACTTGTACAAAGCTCATTGAGGAAGTTATAAGCGCTCATGTTGCATGAAACTTGGTTTAGAGTCCTAGAAACGCGTTGTTAGATGTTTCATACGTTCGTGAAACTTCTACAAAGCTCATTGAGGAACTTATAAGAGCTCATGTTGCATGAAACTTGGTTTAGAGTCCTAAAAACGCGTTGTTAGATGTTTCATATATTCGTGAAACTTGTACAAAGCTCATTGAGGAAGTTATAAGCACTCATGTTGCATGAAACTTGGTTTAGAGTCCTAGAAACGCGTTGTTAGATATTTCATATGTTCGTCAAACTTGTACAAAGCTCATTGAGATACTTATAAGCACTCATGTTGCATGAAACTTGGTTTAGAGTCCTAGAAACGCGTTGTTAGATGTTTCATAAGTTCCTGAAATTTGTACAAAGCTCATTGAGATACTTATAAGCACTCATGTTGCATGAAACTTGGTTTAGAGTCCTAGAAACGCGTTGTTTGATGTTTCATACGTTCGTCAAACTTGTACAAAGGTCATTGAGGAACTTATAAGCACTCATGTTGCATGAAACTTGGTTTAGAGTCCTAGAAACGCGTTGTTAGATGTTTCATAAGTTCGTCAAACTTGTATAAAGCTCATTGAGACACTTATAAGCATTCATGTTGCATGAAACTTGGTTTAAAGTCCTTGAAACGCGTTTATAGATGTTTCATAAGTTCGTTCAACTTGTACAAAGCTCATTGAGGAACTTATAAGCTCTCATGTTGCATGAAACTTGGTTTAGAGTCCTAGAACGCGTTGTTAAATGTTTCATAAGTTCGTCAACTTGTACAAAGCTCATTGAGACACTTATAATCACTCATGTTGCATGAAACTTGGTTAAGAGTCCTAGAAACGCGTTGTTAGATGTTTCATACGTTCGTGAAACTTGTACAAAGCTCATTGAGGAACTTATAAGCACTCATGTTGCATGAAACTTGGTTTAGAGTCCTAGAAACGCGTTGTTAGATGTTTCATAAGTTCGTCAAACTTGTATAAAGCTCATTGAGACACTTATAAGCATTCAGGATGAATGAAACTTGGTTTAGAGTCCTAGAAACGCGTTGTTAGATGTTTCATAAGTTCTTGAAACTTGTACAAAGCTCATTGAGATACTTATAAGCACTCATGTTGCATGAAACTTGGTTTAGAGTCCTAGAAACGTGTTGTTAGATGTTTCATACGTTCGTCAAACTTGTACAAAGGTCATTGAGGAACTTATAAGCACTCATGTTGCATGAAACTTGGTTTAGAGTCCTAGAAACGCGTTGTTAGATGTTTCGTACGTTCGTCAAACTTCTACAAAGCTCATTGAGGAACTTATAATCTCTCATGTTGCATGAAACTATGTTTAGAGTCCTAGAAAAGCGTTGTTAGATGTTTCATAAGTTCGTGAAACTTGTACAACGCTCATTGAGGAACTTATAAGCACTCATGTTGCATTAAACTTGGTTTAGAGTCCTAGAAACAAGTTGTTAGATGTTTCGTACGTTCGTCAAACTTCTACAAAGCTCATTGAGGAACTTATAAGCACTCATGTGCATGAAACTTGGTTTAGAATCCTAAAAACGCTTTGTTAGATGTTTCATAAGTTCCTGAAATTTGTACAAAGCTCATTGAGATACTTATAAGCACTCATGTTGCATGAAACTTGGTTTAGAGTCCTAGAAACGCGTTGTTTGATGTTTCATACGTTCGTCAAACTTGTACAAATTAAAGGTCATTGAGGAACTTATAAGCACTCATGTTGCATGAAACTTGGTTTAGAGTCCTAGAAACGCGTTGTTAGATGTTTCATAAGTTCGTCAAACTTGTATAAAGCTCATTGAGACACTTATAAGCATTCATGTTGCATGAAACTTGGTTTAAAGTCCTTGAAACGCGTTTATAGATGTTTCATAAGTTCGTTCAACTTGTACAAAGCTCATTGAGGAACTTATAAGCTCTCATGTTGCATGAAACTTGGTTTAGAGTCCTAGAACGCGTTGTTAAATGTTTCATAAGTTCGTCAACTTGTACAAAGCTCATTGAGACACTTATAATCACTCATGTTGCATGAAACTTGGTTTAGAGTCCTAGAAACGTGTTGTTAGATGTTTCATACGTTCGTGAAACTTACAAAGCTCATTGAGGAACTTATAAGCACTCATGTTGCATGAAACTTGGTTTAGAGTCCTAAAAACGCGTTGTTAGATGTTTCATAAGTTCGTCAAACTTTTATAAAGCTCATTGAGACACTTATAAGCATTCAGGATGAATGAAACTTGGTTTAGAGTCCTAGAAACGCGTTGTTAGATGTTTCATAAGTTCTTGAAACTTGTACAAAGCTCATTGAGATACTTATAAGCACTCATGTTGCATGAAACTTGGTTTAGAGTCCTAGAAACGTGTTGTTAGATGTTTCATACGTTCGTCAAACTTGTACAAAGGTCATTGAGGAACT
Organism: Cochlearia excelsa; assembly: GCA_963556525.1. Taxonomy (NCBI): domain Eukaryota; kingdom Viridiplantae; phylum Streptophyta; class Magnoliopsida; order Brassicales; family Brassicaceae; genus Cochlearia; species Cochlearia excelsa. The sequence goes on from CAUVZT010000011.1 coordinate 1,546,114, forward strand.
TATAAGCACTCATGTTGCATGAAACTTGGTTTAGAGTCCTAGAAACGCGTTGTTAGATGTTTCGTACGTTCGTCAAACTTCTACAAAGCTCATTGAGGAACTTATAATCTCTCATGTTGCATGAAACTATGTTTAGAGTCCTAGAAAAGCGTTGTTAGATGTTTCATAAGTTCGTGAAACTTGTACAAAGCTCATTGAGGAACTTATACGCACTCATGTTGCATTAAACTTGGTTTAGAGTCCTAGAAACAAGTTGTTAGATGTTTCGTACGTTCGTCAAACTTCTACAAAGCTCATTGAGGAACTTATAAGCACTCATGTTGCATGAAACTTGGTTTAGAGTCCTAAAAACGCTTTGTTAGATGTTTCATACCTTCGTCAAACTTGTACAAAGCTCATTGAGATACGTATAAGCACTCATGTCGCATGAAACTTGGTTTAGAGTCCTAGAAACACGTTGTTAGATGTTTCATAAGTTCGTCAAACTTATATAAAGCTCATTGAGACACATAAGCATTCATGTTGCATGAAACTTGGTTTAGAGTTCTAGAAACGCGTTGTTAGATGTTTCATAAGTCCGTGAAACTTGTACAAAGCTCATTGAGTAACTTATAAGCACTCATGTGGCATGAAAATTGGTTTAGAATTCTAGAAACGCGTTGTTAGATGTTTCATACGTTCGTCACACTTGTACAAATCTCATTGAGTAACTTATAAGCTCTCATGTTGCATGAAACTTGGTTTAGAGTCCTAGAACGCGTTGTTAAATGTTTCATAAGTTCGTCAACTTGTACAAAGCTCATTGAGACACTTATAATCACTCATGTTGCATGAATCTTGGTTTAGAGTCCTAGAAATGCGTTGTTAGATGTTTCATACGTTCGTCAAACTTGTACAAAGCTCATTGAGGAACTTCTAAGCTCTCATGTTGCATGAAACTTGGTTTAGAGTCCTAGAACGAGTTGTTAGATGTTTCATAAGTTCGTCAAACTTGTACAAAGCTCATTGAGAAAATTATAAGCACTCATGTTGCGTGAAACTTGGTTTAGAGTACTAGAAACGCGTTGTTAGATGTTTCATAAGTTCGTGAAACTTGTACAAAGCTCATTGAGATACTTATAAGCACTCATGTTGCATGAAACTTGGTTTAGAGTCCTAGAAACGTGTTGTTAGATGTTTCATACGTTCGTCAAACTTGTACAAAGGTCATTTAGGAACTTATAAGCACTCATGTTGCATGAAACTTGGTTTAGAGTCCTAGAAACGCGTTTTAGATGTTTCGTACGTTCGTCAAACTTCTACAAAGCTCATTGAGGAACTTATAATCTCTCATGTTGCATGAAACTTTGTTTAGAGTCCTAGAAAAGCGTTGTTAGATGTTTCATAAGTTCGTGAAACTTGTACAAAGCTCATTGAGGAACTTATAAACTCTCATGTTGCATGAAAACTTGGTTTAGAGTCCTAGAAACGCGTTGTTAGATGTTTCATACGTTCGTCAAACTTGTACAAAGCTCATTGAGAAACTTATAAGCTCTCATGTTGCATGAAACTTGTTTTGGAGACCTAGAAACGCGTTGTTAGATGTTTCATAAGTTCGTGAATCTTGTACAAAGCTCATTGATGAACTTATAAGCACTCATGTTGCATGAAACTTGGTTTAGAGTCTTAGAAACAAGTTGTTTGATGTTTCATACGTTCGTCAAACTTGTACAAAGCTCATTCAGGAACATATAATCTCTCATGTTGCATGAAACTTTGTTTAGAGTCTTAGAAACGCGTTGTTAGATGTTTCATAAGTTCACGAAACTTGTAAAAAGCTCATTGAGATACTTATAAGCACTTATGTTGCATGAAACTTGGTTTAGAGTCCTAGAAACGCGTTGTTAGATGTTTCATAAGTTCGTGAAACTTGTACAAAGCTCATTGAGAAACTTATAAGCACTCATGTTGCATGAAACTCGGTTTAGAGACCTAGAAACGGGTTGTTAGATGTTTCATAAGTTCGTGAATCTTGTACAAAGCTCACTGATGATCTTATAAGCACTCATGTTGCTTGAAACGTTGTTTAGAGTCCTAGAAACGCGTTGTTAGATGTTTCATAAGTTCGTGAAACTTGTACAAAGCTCATTGAGGAACTTATAAGCACTCATGTTGCATGATACTTGGTTTAGAGTCCTAGAAACGCGTTGTTAGATGTTTCATATGTTCGTCAAACTTGTACAAAGCTCATTGAGATACTTATAAGCACTCATGTGGCATGAAACTTGGTTTCGAGTCCTATAAACGCGTTGTTAGATATTTCATAAGTTCTTCAAACTTGTATAAAGCTCATTGAGACACTTATAAGCACTCATGTTTCATGAAACTTGGTTTAGAGTCCTAGAAACGCGTCGTTAGATGTTTCATACATTCTTCAAACTTGTACAAAGCCCATTGAAGAAGTTATAAGCGCTCATGTTGCATGAAACTTGGTTTAGAGTCCTAGAAACGCGTTTTTAGATGTTTCATACGTTCGTCAAACTTGTACAAAGCTCATTGAGGAACTTATAAGCGCTCATGTTGCATGAAACTTGGTTAAGAGTCCTAAAAACGCGTTGTTAGATGTTTCATAAGTTCGTGAAACTTGTACAAAGCTCATTTAGATACTTATAAGCACTCATGTTGCATGAAACTTGGTTTAGAGTCCTAAAAACGCGTTGTTAGATGTTTCATACGTTCGTCAAACTTGTACAAAGCTCATTGAGGAATTTATAAGCACCCATGTTGCATAAAACTTGGTTTCGAGTACTAGAACGCGTTGTTAAATGTTTCATAAGTTCGTCAACTTGTTCAAAGCTCATTGAGACACTTATAATCACTCATGTTGCATGAAACTTGGTTTAGAGTCCTAGAAATGCATTGTTAAATATTTCATAAGTTCGTGAAACTTGTACAAAGCTCATTGAGGAAATTATAAGCACTCATGTTGCATGAAACTTGGTTTAGAATCCTAGAAACGCATTGTTAGATGTTTCATACGTTCGTCAAACTTGAACAAACCTCATTGAGACACTTATAATTACTCATGTTGCATGAAACTTGGTTTAGAGTCCTAGAAACATGTTGTTATATGTTTCATACGTTTGTCAAACTTGTACAAAGCTCATTGAGGAACTTATAATCTCTCATGTTGAATGAAACTTGGTTTAGAGTATTAGAAACGCGTTGTTAGATGTTTCATAAGTTCGTGAAACTTGTACAAAGCTCATTGAGGAACTTATAAGCACTCATGTTGCATGAAACTTGGTTTAGAGTCCTAGAAACGCGTTGTTAGATGTTTCATAATTTCTTGAAAATTGTACAAAGCTCATTGAGGAACTTATAAGCACTCATGTTGCATGAAACTTGGTTTAGAGTCCTAGAAACGCGTTGTTAGATGTTTTATAATTTCGTGAAAATTGTACAAAGCTCATTGAGGAACTTATAAGCACTCATGTTGCATGAAACTTGGTTTAGAGTCATAGAAACGCGTTGTTAGATGTTTCATAAGTTCCTGAAATTTGTACAAAGCTCATTGAGATACTTATAAGCACTCATGTTGCATGAAACTTGGTTTAGAGTCCTAGAAACGCGTTGTTAGATGTTTCATACGTTCGTCAAACTTGTACAAAGGTCATTGAGGAACTTATAAGCACTCATGTTGCATGAAACTTGGTTTAGAGTCCTAGAAACGCGTTGTTAGATGTTTCATAAGTTCGTCAAACTTGTATAAAGCTCATTGAGACACTTATAAGCATTCATGTTACATGAAACTTGGTTTAAAGTCCTTGAAACGCGTTGTTAGATGTTTCATAAGTTCGTTCAACTTGTACAAAGCTCATTGAGGAACTTATAAGCTCTCATGTTGCATGAAACTTGGTTTAGAGTCCTAGAACGCGTTGTTAAATGTTTCATAAGTTCGTCAACTTGTACAAAGCTCATTGAGACACTTATAATCACTCATGTTGCATGAAACTTGGTTTAGAGTCCTAGAAACGCGTTGTTAGATGTTTCATACGTTCGTGAAACTTGTACAAAGCTCATTGAGGAACTTATAAGCACTCATGTTGCATGAAACTTGGTTTAGAGTCCTAGAAACGCGTTGTTAGATGTTTCATAACTTCGTCAAACTTTTATAAAGCTCATTGAGACACTTATAAGCATTCAGGATGAATGAAACTTGGTTTAGAGTCCTAGAAACGCGTTGTTAGATGTTTCATAAGTTCTTGAAACTTGTACAAAGCTCATTGAGATACTTATAAGCACTCATGTTGCATGAAACTTGGTTTAGAGTCCTAGAAACGTGTTGTTAGATGTTTCATACGTTCGTCAAACTTGTACAAAGGTCATTGAGGAACTTATAAGCACTCATGTTGCATGAAACTTGGTTTAGAGTCCTAGAAACGCGTTGTTAGATGATTCATACGTTCGTCAAACTTCTACAAAGCTCATTGAGGAACTTATAATCTCTCATGTTGCATGAAACTTTGATTAGAGTCCTAGAAAAGCGTTGTTAGATGTTTCATAAGTTCGTGAAACTTGTACAAAGCTCATTGAGGAACTTATAAGCACTCATGTTGCATGAAACTTGGTTTAGAGTCCTAGAAACAAGTTGTTAGATGTTTCATACGTTCGTCAAACTTGTACAAAGGTCATTGAGGAACTTATAAGCACTCATGTTGCATGAAACTTGGTTTAGAGTCCTAGAAACGCGTTGTTAGATGTTTCAAAAGTTTGTCAAACTTGTATAAAGCTCATTGAGACACTTATAAGCATTCATGTTACATGAAACTTGGTTTAAAGTCCTTGAAACGCGTTGTTAGATGTTTCATAAGTTCGTTCAACTTGTACAAAGCTCATTGAGGAACTTATAAGCTCTCATGTTGCATGAAACTTGGTTTAGAGTCCTAGAACGCGTTGTTAAATGTTTCATAAGTTCGTCAACTTGTACAAAGCTCATTGAGACACTTATAATAACTCATGTTGCATGAAACTTGGTTTAGAGTCCTAGAAACGCGTTGTTAGATGTTTCATACGTTCGTGAAACTTGTACAAAGCTCATTGAGGAACTTATAAGCACTCATGTTGCATGAAACTTGGTTTAGAGTCCTAGAAACGCGTTGTTAGATGTTTCATAACTTCGTCAAACTTTTATAAAGCTCATTGAGACACTTATAAGCATTCGGGATGAATGAAACTTGGTTTAGAGTCCTAGAAACGCGTTGTTAGATGTTTCATAAGTTCTTGAAACTTGTACAAAGCTCATTGAGATACTTATAAGCACTCATGTTGCATGAAACTTGGTTTAGAGTCCTAGAAACGTGTTGTTAGATGTTTCATACGTTCGTCAAACTTGTACAAAGGTCATTGAGGAACTTATAAGCACTCATGTTGCATGAAACTTGGTTTAGAGTCCTAGAAACGCGTTGTTAGATGATTCATACGTTCGTCAAACTTCTACAAAGCTCATTGAGGAACTTATAATCTCTCATGTTGCATGAAACTTTGATTAGAGTCCTAGAAAAGCGTTGTTAGATGTTTCATAAGTTCGTGAAACTTGTACAAAGCTCATTGAGGAACTTATAAGCACTCATGTTGCATGAAACTTGGTTTAGAGTCCTAGAAACAAGTTGTTAGATGTTTCATAAGTTCCTGAAATTTGTACAAAGCTCATTGAGATACTTATAAGCACTCATGTTGCATGAAACTTGGTTTAGAGTCCTAGAAACGCGTTGTTAGATGTTTCATACGTTCGTCAAACTTGTACAAAGGTCATTGAGGAACTTATAAGCACTCATGTTGCATGAAACTTGGTTTAGAGTCCTAGAAACGCGTTGTTAGATGTTTCATAAGTTCGTCAAACTTGTATAAAGCTCATTGAGACACTTATAAGCATTCATGTTACATGAAACTTGGTTTAAAGTCCTTGAAACGCGTTGTTAGATGTTTCATAAGTTCGTTCAACTTGTACAAAGCTCATTGAGGAACTTATAAGCTCTCATGTTGCATGAAACTTGGTTTAGAGTCCTAGAACGCGTTGTTAAATGTTTCATAAGTTCGTCAACTTGTACAAAGCTCATTGAGACACTTATAATCACTCATGTTGCATGAAACTTGGTTTAGAGTCCTAGAAACGCGTTGTTAGATGTTTCATACGTTCGTGAAACTTGTACAAAGCTCATTGAGGAACTTATAAGCACTCATGTTGCATGAAACTTGGTTTAGAGTCCTAGAAACGCGTTGTTAGATGTTTCATAAGTTCCTGAAATTTGTACAAAGCTCATTGAGATACTTATAAGCACTCATGTTGCATGAAACTTGGTTTAGAGTCCTAGAAACGCGTTGTTAGATGTTTCATACGTTCGTCAAACTTGTACAAAGGTCATTGAGGAACTTATAAGCACTCATGTTGCATGAAACTTGGTTTAGAGTCCTAGAAACGCGTTGTTAGATGTTTCATAAGTTCGTCAAACTTGTATAAAGCTCATTGAGACACTTATAAGCATTCATGTTACATGAAACTTGGTTTAAAGTCCTTGAAACGCGTTGTTAGATGTTTCATAAGTTCGTTCAACTTGTACAAAGCTCATTGAGGAACTTATAAGCTCTCATGTTGCATGAAACTTGGTTTAGAGTCCTAGAACGCGTTGTTAAATGTTTCATAAGTTCGTCAACTTGTACAAAGCTCATTGAGACACTTATAAGCACTCATGTTGCATGAAACTTGGTTTAGAGTCCTAGAAACAAGTTGTTAGATGTTTCATACGTTCGTGAAACTTGTACAAAGCTCATTGAGGAACTTATAAGCACTCATGTTGCATGAAACTTGGTTTAGAGTCCTAGAAATGCGTTGTTAGATGTTTCATACCTTCGTCAAACTTGTACAAAGCTCATTGAGATACGTATAAGCACTCATGTCGCATGAAACTTGGTTTAGAGTCCTAGAAACACGTTGTTAGATGTTTCATAAGTTCGTCAAACTTATATAAAGCTCATTGAGACACATAAGCATTCATGTTGCATGAAACTTGGTTTAGAGTTCTAGAAACGCGTTGTTAGATGTTTCATAAGTCCGTGAAACTTGTACAAACCTCATTGAGTAACTTATAAGCACTCATGTGGCATGAAAATTGGTTTAGAATTCTAGAAACGCGTTGTTAGATGTTTCATACGTTCGTCACACTTGTACAAATCTCATTGAGTAACTTATAAGCTCTCATGTTGCATGAAACTTGGTTTAGAATCCTAGAACGCGTTGTTAAATGTTTCATAAGTTCGTCAACTTGTTCAAAGCTCATTGAGACACTTATAATCACTCATGTTGCATGAATCTTGGTTTAGAGTCCTAGAAATGCGTTGTTAGATGTTTCATACGTTCGTCAAACTTGTACAAAGCCCATTGAGGAACTTCTAAGCTCTCATGTTGCATGAAACTTGGTTTAGAGTCCTAGAACGAGTTGTTAGATGTTTCATAAGTTCGTCAAACTTGTACAAAGCTCATTGAGGAAATTATAAGCACTCATGTTGCGTGAAACTTGGTTTAGAGTACTAGAAACGCGTTGTTAGATGTTTCATAAGTTCGTGAAACTTGTACAAAGCTCATTGAGATACTTATAAGCACTCATGTTGCATGAAACTTGGTTTAGAGTCCTAGAAACGTGTTGTTAGATGTTTCATACGTTCGTCAAACTTGTACAAAGGTCATTGAGGAACTTATAAGCACTCATGTTGCATGAAACTTGGTTTAGAGTCCTAGAAACGCGTTGTTAGATGTTTCGTACGTTCGTCAAACTTCTACAAAGCTCATTGAGGAACTTATAATCTCTCATGTTGCATGAAAGTTTGTTTAGATTCCTAGAAAAGCGTTGTTAGATGTTTCATAAGTTCGTGAAACTTGTACAAAGCTCATTGAGGAACTTATAAACTCTCATGTTGCATGAAACCTTGGTTTAGAGTCCTAGAAACGCGTTGTTAGATGTTTCATACGTTCGTCAAACTTGTACAAAGCTCATTGAGAAACTTATAAGCTCTCATGTTGCATGAAACTTGTTTTGGAGACCTAGAAACGCGTTGTTAGATGTTTCATAAGTTCGTGAATTTTGTACAAAGCTCATTGATGAACTTATAAGCACTCATGTTGCATGAAACTTGGTTTAGAGTCTTAGAAACAAGTTGTTTGATGTTTCATACGTTCGTCAAACTTGTACAAAGCTCATTGAGGAACATATAATCTCTCATGTTGAATGAAACTTTGTTTAGAGTCTTAGAAACGCGTTGTTAGATGTTTCATAAGTTCGTGAAACTTGTCAAAGCTGATTGAGGAACTTATAAGCACTCATGTTGCATGAAACTTGGTTTAGAGTCCTAGAAACGCGTTGTTAGATATTTCATATGTTCGTCAAACTTGTACAAAGCTCATTGAGATACTTATAAGCACTCATGTGGCATGAAACATGGTTTAGAGTCCTAGAAACGCGTTGTTAGATGTTTCATAAGTTCGTCAAACTTATATAAAGCTCATTGAAACACTTAAAAGCACTCATGTTTCATGAAACTTGGTTTAGAGTCCTAGAAACGCGTTGTTAGATGTTTCATACGTTCTTCAAACTTGTACAAAGCTCATTGAGGAACTTATAAGCGCTCATGTTGCATGAAACTTGGTTTAGAGTCCTAGAAACGCGTTGTTAGATGTTTCATACGTTCGTCAAACTTGTACAAAGCTCATTGAGGAACTTATAAGCGCTCATGTTACATGAAACTTGGTTTAGAGTCCTAAAAACGCGTTGTTAGATGTTTCATAAGTTCGTGAAACTTGTACAAAGCTCATTGAGATACTTATAAGCACTTATGTTGCATGAAACTTGGTTTAGAGTCTTAGAAACGCGTTGTTAGATGTTTCATACGTTCGTCAAACTTGTACAAAGCTCATTGAGGAATTTATAAGCACCCATGTTGCATAAAACTTGGTTTCGAGTCCTAGAACGCATTGTTAAATGTTTCATAAGTTCGTCAACTTGTTCAAAGCTCATTGAGACACTTATAAGCACTAATGTTGCATGAAACTTGGTTTAGAGACCTAGAAACGCGTTGTTAGATGTTTCATATGTTCGTGAATCTTGTACAAAGCTCATTGATGAACTTATAAGCACTCATGTTGCATGAAACTTGGTTTAGACTCTTAGAAACAAGTTGTTTGATGTTTCATACGTTCGTCAAACTTGTACAAAGCTCATTGAGGAACATATAATCTCTCATGTTGCATGAAACATTGTTTAGAGTCCTAGAAACGCGTTGTTAGATGTTTCATAAGTTCGTGAAACTTGTACAAAGCTCATTGAGGAACTTATAAGCACTCATGTTGCATGAAACTTGGTTTAGAGTCCTAGAAACGCGTTGTTAGATGTTTCATATGTTCGTCAAACTTGTACAAAGCTCATTGAGATACTTATAAGCACTCATGTGGCATGAAACTTGGTTTAGAGTCCTAGAAACGCGTTGTTAGATGTTTCATAAGTTCGTCAAACTTATATAAAGCTCATTGAGACACTTATAAGCACTCAGGTTTCATGAAACTTGGTTTAGAGTTCTAGAAACGCGTTGTTAGATGTTTCATACGTTCTTCAAACTTGTACAAAGCTCATTGAGGAAGTTATAAGCGCTCATGTTCCATGAAACTTGGTTTAGAGTCCTAGAAACGCGTTGTTAGATGTTTCATACGTTCGTCAAACTTGTACAAAGCTCATTGAGGAACTTATAAGCACTCATGTTGCATGAAACTTGGTTTAGAGTCCTAGAAACGCGTTGTTAGATGTTTCATAAGTTCGTGATACTTGTACAAAACTCATTGAGATACTTATAAGCACTCATGTTAAATGAAACTTGGTTTAGATCCTAGAAACGCGTTGTTAGATGTTTCATACGTTCGTCAAACTTGTACAAAGCTCATTGAGGAACTTATAAGCACTCATGTTGCATGAAACTTGGTTTAGAGTCCTAGAAACGCGTTGTTAGATGTTTCATAATTTCGTGAAAATTGTACAAAGCTCATTGAGGAACTTATAAGCACTCATGTTGCGTGAAACTTGGTTTAGAGTCCTAAAAAAGCGTTGTTAGATGTTTCATACGTTCGTCAAACTTGTACAAAGCTCATTGAGTAACTTAAAAGCTCTCCTGTTGCATGAAACTTGGCTTAGAGTCTTAGAAACGCGTTGTTAGATGTTTCATACATTCGTCAAACTTGTACAAAGCTCATTGAGGAACTTATAAACTCTCATGTTGCATGAAACCTTGGTTAAGAGTCCTAGAAACGCGTTGTTAGATGTTTCATACGTTCGTCAAACTTGTACAAGGATTATTGAGGAACTTATAAGCACTCATGTTGCACGAAACTTGGTTTAGAGTCCTAGAAACGCGTTGTTAGATGTTTCATAAGTTCGTGAAACTTTACAAAGCTCATTGAAAAACATATAAGCACTCATGTCGCATGAAACTTGGTTTATTTTCCTAGAAACACGTTGTTAGATGTTTCATACGTTCTTCAAACTTGTACAAAGCTCATTGAGGAACTTAAAATCTCTCATGTTGCATGAAACTTTGTTTAGAGTCCTAGGAACGCGTTGTTAGATGTTTCTTACGTTCGTCAAACATGTACAAAGCTCATTGAGGATCTTATAAGCTCTCATGTTGCATGAAACTTGGTTTAGAGACCTAGAAACGCGTTGTTAGATGTTTCATAAGTTCGTGAAACTTGTACAAAGCACATTGAGGAACTTATAAGCACTCATGTTGCATGAAACTTGGTTTAGAGTTCTAGAAACGCGTTGTTAGATGTTTCATACGTTCGTCAAACTTGTACAAAGCACATTGAGGTACTTATAAACACTCATGTTGCACGAAACTTGGTTTAGAATCCTAGAAACGCTTTGTTCGATGTTTCATACGTTCGTCAAACTTGTACAAATCTCATTGAGGAACTTATAAGCACTCATGTTGCATGAAACTTGTTTAGAGTCCTACAAACGCGTTGTTAGATGTTTCATAAGTTCGTGAAACTTGTACAAAGCTCATTGAGGAACTTATAAGCACTCATGTTGCATGAAACCTGGTTTAGAATTCTAGAAACGCGTTGTTAGATGTTTCATACGTTCGTAGAACTTGTACAAAGCTCATTGAGAAACTTATAAGCTCTCATGTTGCATGAAACTTGGTTTAGAGTCCTAGAACGCGTTGTTAAATGTTTCATAAGTTCGTCAACTTGTACAAAGCTCATTGAAACACTTATAATCACTCATGTTGCATGAAACTTGATTTAGAGTCCTAGAAACGCGTTGTTAGATGTTTCATAAGTTCGTGAAACTTGTACAAAGCTCATTGAGGAACTTATAAGCACTCATGTTGCATGAAACTTAGTTTAGAGTCCTAGAAACGCGTTGTTAGATGTTTCATAATTTCGTGAAAATTGTACAAAGCTCATTGAGGAACTTATAAACACTCATGTTGCGTGAAACTTGGTTTAGAGACCTAGAAACGCGTTGTTAGATGTTTCATACGTTCGTCAAACTTCTACAAAGCTCATTGAGTAACTTATAAGCTCTCCTGTTGCATAAAACTTGGCTTAGAGTCTTAGAAACGCGTTGTTAGATGTTTCATACGTTCGTCAAACTTGTACAAAGCTCATTGAGGAACTTATAAACTCTCATGTTTCATGAAACCTTGGTTTAGATTCCTAGAAACGCGTTGTTAGATGTTTCATACGTTCGTCAAACTTGTACAAAGCTCATTGAGGAACTTATAAGCACTCATGTTGCATGAAACTTGGTTTAGAGTCCTAGAAACGCGTTGTTAGATGTTTCATAAGTTCGTGAAACTTTACGAAGCTCATTGAAAAACATATAAGCACTCATGTCGCATGAAACTTGGTTTAGAGTCGAGAAACACGTTGTTAGATGTTTCATACGTTCGTTAAACTTGTACAAAGCTCATTGAGGAACTTATAATATCTCATGTTGCATGAAACTTTGTTCAGAGTCCTAGAAACGCGTTGTTAGATGTTTTATACGTTCTTCAAACATGTACAAAGCTCATTGAGGAATTTATAAGCTCTCATGTTGCATGAAACTTGGTTTAGACACCTAGAAACGCGTTGTTAGATGTTTCATAAGTTCGTGAAACTTGTACAAAGCACATTGAGGAACTTATAAGCACTCATGTTGCATGAAACTTGGTTTAGAGTTCTAGAAACGCGTTGTTAGATGTTTCATACGTTCGTCAAACTTGTACATAGCACATTGAGGATCTTATAAGCTCTCATGTTGCATGAAACTTGGTTTAGAGACCTAGAAACGCGTTGTTAGATGTTTCATAAGTTCGTGAAACTTGTACAAAGCACATTGAGGAACTTATAAGCACTCATGTTGCATGAAACTTGGTTTAGAGTTCTAGAAACGCGTTGTTAGATGTTTCATACGTTCGTCAAACTTGTACAAAGCACATTGAGGTACTTATAAACACTCATGTTGCACGAAACTTGGTTTAGAATCCTAGAAACGCTTTGTTCGATGTTTCATACGTTCGTCAAACTTGTACAAAGCTCATTGAGGAACTTATAAGCACTCATGTTGCATGAAACTTGTTTAGAGTCCTACAAACGCGTTGTTAGATGTTTCATAAGTTCGTGAAACTTGTACAAAGCTCATTGAGGAACTTATAAGCACTCATGTTGCATGAAACCTGGTTTAGAATTCTAGAAACGCGTTGTTAGATGTTTCATACGTTCGTAGAACTTGTACAAAGCTCATTGAGAAACTTATAAGCTCTCATGTTGCATGAAACTTGGTTTAGAGTCCTAGAACGCGTTGTTAAATGTTTCATAAGTTCGTCAACTTGTACAAAGCTCATTGAGACACTTATAATCGCTCATGTTGCATGAAACTTGGGTTAGAGTCCTAGAAACGCGTTGTTAGATGTTTCATAAGTTCGTGAAACTTGTACAAAGCTCATTGAGGAACTTATAAGCACACATGTTGCTTGAAACTTGGTTTAGAGTCCTAGAAACGCGTTGTTAGATGTTTCATAATTTCGTGAAAATTGTACAAAGCTCATTGAGGAACTTATAAACACTCATGTTGCGTGAAACTTGGTTTAGAGACCTAGAAACGCGTTGTTAGATGTTTCATACGTTCGTCAAACTTGTACAAAGCTCATTGAGTAACTTATAAGCTCTCCTGTTGCATGAAACTTGGCTTAGAGTCTTAGAAACGCGTTGTTAGATGTTTCATACGTTCGTCAAACTTGTACAAAGCTCATTGAGGAACTTATAAACTCTCATGTTGCATGAAACCTTGGTTTAGATTCCTAGAAACGCGTTGTTAGATGTTTCATACGTTCGTCAAATTGTACAAAGCTCATTGAGAAACTTATAAGCTCTCATGTTGCATGAAACTTGGTTTAGAGTCCTAGAAACGCGTTGTTAGATGTTTCATAAGTTCGTGAAACTTGTACAAAGCTCATTGAGGAACTTATAAGCACTCATGTTGCATGAAACTTGGTTTAGAGTCCTAGAAACGCGTTGTTAGATGTTTCATAATTTCGTGAAAATTGTACAAAGCTCATTGAGGAACTTATAAACACTCATGTTGCGTGAAACTTGGTTTAGAGACCTAGAAACGCGTTGTTAGATGTTTCATACGTTCGTCAAACTTGTACAAAGCTCATTGAGTAACTTATAAGCTCTCCTGTTGCATGAAACTTGGCTTAGAGTCTTAGAAACGCGTTGTTAGATGTTTCATACATTCGTCAAACTTGTACAAAGCTCATTGAGGAACTTATAAACTCTCATGTTGCATGAAACCTTGGTTAAGAGTCCTAGAAACGCGTTGTTAGATGTTTCATACGTTCGTCAAACTTGTACAAGGATTATTGAGGAACTTATAAGCACTCATGTTGCATGAAACTTGGTTTAGAGTCCTAGAAACGCGTTGTTAGATGTTTCATAAGTTCGTGAAACTTTACAAAGCTCATTGAAAAACATATAAGCACTCATGTCGCATGAAACTTGGTTTATTTTCCTAGAAACACGTTGTTAGATGTTTCATACGTTCTTCAAACTTGTACAAAGCTCATTGAGGAACTTAAAATCTCTCATGTTGCATGAAACTTTGTTTAGAGTCCTAGGAACGCGTTGTTAGATGTTTCTTACGTTCGTCAAACATGTACAAAGCTCATTGAGGAACTTATAAGCACTCATGTTGCATGAAAATTGTTTAGAGTCTTAGAAACGCGTTGTTAGATGTTTCATAAGTTCGTGAAACTTGTACAAAGCTCATTGAGGAACTTATAAGCACTCATGTTGCATGAAACTTGGTTTAGAATTCTAGAAACGCGTTGTTAGATGTTTCATACGTTCGTAGAACTTGTACAAAGCTCATTGAGAAACTTATAAGCTCTCATGTTGCATGAAACTTGGTTTAGAGTCCTAGAACGCGTTGTTAAATGTTTCATAAGTTCGACAACTTGTACAAAGCTCATTGAGACACTTATAATCACTCATGTTACATGAAACTTGGTTTAGAGTCCTAGAAACGCGTTGTTAGATGTTTCATACGTTCGTCAAACTTGTAAAAAGCTCATTGAGGAACTTATAAGCTCTCATTTTGCATGAAACTTGGTTTAGAGTCCTAGAAATGAGTTGTTAGATGTGTCATAAGTTCGTCAAACTTGTACAAAGCTCATTGAGGAACTTATAGGCACTCATGTTGCATGAAACTTGGTTTAGAGTCCTAGAAACGCGTTGTTAGATGTTTCATAAGTTCCTCAAACTTGTATAAATCTCATTGAAACACTTATAAGCCCTCATGTTGCATGAAACTTGGTTTAGAGTCCTAGAAACGTGTTGTTAGATGTTTCATAAGTTCGTGAAACTTTACAAAGCTCATTGAAAAACATATAAGCACTCATGTCGCATGAAACTTGGTTTATTTTCCTAGAAACACGTTGTTAGATGTTTCATACGTTCTTCAAACTTGTACAAAGCTCATTGAGGAACTTAAAATCTCTCATGTTGCATGAAACTTTGTTTAGAGTCCTAGGAACGCGTTGTTAGATGTTTCTTACGTTCGTTAAACATGTACAAAGCTCATTGAGGAACTTATAAGCACTCATGTTGCATGAAAATTGTTTAGAGTCTTAGAAACGCGTTGTTAGATGTTTCATACGTTCGTCAAACTTGTACAAAGCTCATTGAGGAATTTATAAGCACCCATGTTGCATAAAACTTGGTTTCGAGTCCTAGAACGCATTGTTAAATGTTTCATAAGTTCGTCAACTTGTTCAAAGCTCATTGAGACACTTATAAGCACTCATGTTGCATGAAACTTGGTTTAGAGACCTAGAAACGCGTTGTTAGATGTTTCATATGTTCGTGAATCTTGTACAAAGCTCATTGATGAACTTATAAGCACTCATGTTGCATGAAACTTGGTTTAGAGTCTTAGAAACAAGTTGTTTGATGTTTCATACGTTCGTCAAACTTGTACAAAGCTCATTGAGGAACATATAATCTCTCATCTTGCATGAAACATTGTTTAGAGTCCTAGAAACGCGTTGTTAGATGTTTCATAAGTTCGTGAAACTTGTACAAAGCTCATTGAGGAACTTATAAGCACTCATGTTGCATGAAACTTGGTTTAGAGTCCTAGAAACGCGTTGTTAGATGTTTCATATGTTCGTCAAACTTGTACAAAGCTCATTGAGATACTTATAAGCACTCATGTGGCATGAAACTTGGTTTAGAGTCCTAGAAACGCGTTGTTAGATGTTTCATAAGTTCGTCAAACTTATATAAAGCTCATTGAGACACTTATAAGCACTCAGGTTTCATGAAACTTGGTTTAGAGTTCTAGAAACGCGTTGTTAGATGTTTCATACGTTCTTCAAACTTGTACAAAGCTCATTGAGGAAGTTATAAGCGCTCATGTTCCATGAAACTTGGTTTAGAGTCCTAGAAACGCGTTGTTAGATGTTTCATACGTTCGTCAAACTTGTACAAAGCTCATTGAGGAACTTATAAGCGCTCATGTTGCATGAAACTTGGTTTAGAGTCCTAAAAACGCGTTGTTAGATGTTTCATAAGTTCGTGATACTTGTACAAAACTCATTGAGATACTTATAAGCACTCATGTTAAAAGAAACTTGGTTTAGAATCCTAGAAACGCGTTGTTAGATGTTTCATACGTTCGTCAAACTTGTACAAAGCTCATTGAGGAACTTATAAGCACTCATGTTGCATGAAACTTGGTTTAGAGTCCTAGAAACGCGTTGTTAGATGTTTCATAATTTCGTGAAAATTGTACAAAGCTCATTGAGGAACTTATAAGCACTCATGTTGCGTGAAACTTGGTTTAGAGTCCTAAAAAAGTGTTGTTAGATGTTTCATACGTTCGTCAAACTTGTACAAAGCTCATTGAGTAACTTAAAAGCTCTCCTGTTGCATGAAACTTGGCTTAGAGTCTTAGAAACGCGTTGTTAGATGTTTCATACATTCGTCAAACTTGTACAAAGCTCATTGAGGAACTTATAAACTCTCATGTTGCATGAAACCTTGGTTAAGAGTCCTAGAAACGCGTTGTTAGATGTTTCATACGTTCGTCAAACTTGTACAAGGATTATTGAGGAACTTATAAGCACTCATGTTGCACGAAACTTGGTTTAGAGTCCTAGAAACGCGTTGTTAGATGTTTCATAAGTTCGTGAAACTTTACAAAGCTCATTGAAAAACATATAAGCACTCATGTCGCATGAAACTTGGTTTATTTTCCTAGAAACACGTTGTTAGATGTTTCATACGTTCTTCAAACTTGTACAAAGCTCATTGAGGAACTTAAAAT
This sequence comes from Cochlearia excelsa, assembly GCA_963556525.1. NCBI lineage: Eukaryota > Viridiplantae > Streptophyta > Magnoliopsida > Brassicales > Brassicaceae > Cochlearia > Cochlearia excelsa. The sequence goes on from CAUVZT010000011.1 coordinate 1,563,015, forward strand.
CTCTCATGTTGCATGAAACTTTGTTTAGAGTCCTAGGAACGCGTTGTTAGATGTTTCTTACGTTCGTCAAACATGTACAAAGCTCATTGAGGATCTTATAAGCACTCATGTTGCATGAAACTTGGTTTAGAGACCTAGAAACGCGTTGTTAGATGTTTCATAAGTTCGTGAAACTTGTACAAAGCACATTGAGGAACTTATAAGCACTCATGTTGCATGAAACTTGGTTTAGAGTTCTAGAAACGCGTTGTTAGATGTTTCATACGTTCGTCAAACTTGTACAAAGCACATTGAGGTACTTATAAACACTCATGTTGCACGAAACTTGGTTTAGAATCCTAGAAACGCTTTGTTCGATGTTTCATACGTTCGTCAAACTTGTACAAATCTCATTGAGGAACTTATAAGCACTCATGTTGCATGAAACTTGTTTAGAGTCCTACAAACGCGTTGTTAGATGTTTCATAAGTTCGTGAAACTTGTACAAAGCTCATTGAGGAACTTATAAGCACTCATGTTGCATGAAACCTGGTTTAGAATTCTAGAAACGCGTTGTTAGATGTTTCATACGTTCGTAGAACTTGTACAAAGCTCATTGAGAAACTTATAAGCTCTCATGTTGCATGAAACTTGGTTTAGAGTCCTAGAACGCGTTGTTAAATGTTTCATAAGTTCGTCAACTTGTACAAAGCTCATTGAAACACTTATAATCACTCATGTTGCATGAAACTTGGTTTAGAGTCCTAGAAACGCGTTGTTAGATGTTTCATAAGTTCGTGAAACTTGTACAAAGCTCATTGAGGAACTTATAAGCACTCATGTTGCATGAAACTTAGTTTAGAGTCCTAGAAACGCGTTGTTAGATGTTTCATAATTTCGTGAAAATTGTACAAAGCTCATTGAGGAACTTATAAACACTCATGTTGCGTGAAACTTGGTTTAGATACCTAGAAACGCGTTGTTAGATGTTTCATACGTTCGTCAAACTTCTACAAAGCTCATTGAGTAACTTATAAGCTCTCCTGTTGCATAAAACTTGGCTTAGAGTCTTAGAAACGCGTTGTTAGATGTTTCATACGTTCGTCAAACTTGTACAAAGCTCATTGAGGAACTTATAAACTCTCATGTTGCATGAAACCTTGGTTTAGATTCCTAGAAACGTGTTGTTAGATGTTTCATACGTTCGTCAAACTTGTACAAAGCTCATTGAGGAACTTATAAGCACTCATGTTGCATGAAACTTGGTTTAGAGTCCTAGAAACGCGTTGTTAGCTGTTTCATAAGTTCGTGAAACTTTACGAAGCTCATTGAAAAACATATAAGCACTCATGTCGCATGAAACTTGGTTTAGAGTCGAGAAACACGTTGTTAGATGTTTCATACGTTCGTTAAACTTGTACAAAGCTCATTGAGGAACTTATAATCTCTCATGTTGCATGAAACTTTGTTCAGAGTCCTAGAAACGCGTTGTTAGATGTTATATACGTTCTTCAAACATGTACAAAGCTCATTGAGGAATTTATAAGCTCTCATGTTGCATGAAACTTGGTTTAGACACCTAGAAACGCGTTGTTAGATGTTTCATAAGTTCGTGAAACTTGTACAAAGCACATTGAGGAACTTATAAGCACTCATGTTGCATGAAACTTGGTTTAGAGTTCTAGAAACGCGTTGTTAGATGTTTCATACGTTCGTCAAACTTGTACATAGCACATTGAGGATCTTATAAGCTCTCATGTTGCATGAAACTTGGTTTAGAGACCTAGAAACGCGTTGTTAGATGTTTCATAAGTTCGTGAAACTTGTACAAAGCACATTGAGGAACTTATAAGCACTCATGTTGCATGAAACTTGGTTTAGAGTTCTAGAAACGCGTTGTTAGATGTTTCATACGTTCGTCAAACTTGTACAAAGCACATTGAGGTACTTATAAACACTCATGTTGCACGAAACTTGGTTTAGAATCCTAGAAACGCTTTGTTCGATGTTTCATACGTTCGTCAAACTTGTACAAAGCTCATTGAGGAACTTATAAGCACTCATGTTGCATGAAACTTGTTTAGAGTCCTACAAACGCGTTGTTAGATGTTTCATAAGTTCGTGAAACTTGTACAAAGCTCATTGAGGAAATTATAAGCACTCATGTTGCATGAAACCTGGTTTAGAATTCTAGAAACGCGTTGTTAGATGTTTCATACGTTCGTAGAACTTGTACAAAGCTCATTGAGAAACTTATAAGCTCTCATGTTGCATGAAACTTGGTTTAGAGTCCTAGAACGCGTTGTTAAATGTTTCATAAGTTCGTCAACTTGTACAAAGCTCATTGAGACACTTATAATCACTCATGTTGCATGAAACTTGGGTTAGAGTCCTAGAAACGCGTTGTTAGATGTTTCATAAGTTCGTGAAACTTGTACAAAGCTCATTGAGGAACTTATAAGCACACATGTTGCATGAAACTTGGTTTAGAGTCCTAGAAACGCGTTGTTAGATGTTTCATAATTTCGTGAAAATTGTACAAAGCTCATTGAGGAACTTATAAACACTCATGTTGCGTGAAACGTGGTTTAGAGACCTAGAAACGCGTTGTTAGATGTTTCATACGTTCGTCAAACTTGTACAAAGCTCATTGAGTAACTTATAAGCTCTCCTGTTGCATGAAACTTGGCTTAGAGTCATAGAAACGCGTTGTTAGATGTTTCATACGTTCGTCAAACTTGTACAAAGCTCATTGAGGAACTTATAAACTCTCATGTTGCATGAAACCTTGGTTTAGATTCCTAGAAACGCGTTGTTAGATGTTTCATACATTCGTCAAATTGTACAAAGCTCATTGAGAAACTTATAAGCTCTCATGTTGCATGAAACTTGGTTTAGAGTCCTAGAAACGCGTTGTTAGATGTTTCATAAGTTCGTGAAACTTGTACAAAGCTCATTGAGGAACTTATAAGCACTCATGTTGCATGAAACTTGGTTTAGAGTCCTAGAAACGCGTTGTTAGATGTTTCATAATTTCGTGAAAATTGTACAAAGCTCATTGAGGAACTTATAAACACTCATGTTGCGTGAAACTTGGTTTAGAGACCTAGAAACGCGTTGTTAGATGTTTCATACGTTCGTCAAACTTGTACAAAGCTGATTGAGTAACTTATAAGCTCTCCTTGTTGCATGAAACTTGGCTTAGAGTCTTAGAAACGCGTTGTTAGATGTTTCATACATTCGTCAAACTTGTACAAAGCTCATTGAGGAACTTATAAACTCTCATGTTGCATGAAACCTTGGTTAAGAGTCCTAGAAACGCGTTGTTAGATGTTTCATACGTTCGTCAAACTTGTACGAAGCTCATTGAGGAACTTATAAGCACTCATGTTGCATGAAACTTGGTTTAGAGTCCTAGAAACGCGTTGTTAGATGTTTCATAAGTTCGTGAAACTTTACAAAGCTCATTGAAAAACATATAAGCACTCATGTCGCATGAAACTTGGTTTATTTTCCTAGAAACACGTTGTTAGATGTTTCATACGTTCTTCAAACTTGTACAAAGCTCATTGAGGAACTTAAAATCTCTCATGTTGCATGAAACTTTGTTTAGAGTCCTAGGAACGCGTTGTTAGATGTTTCTTACGTTCGTCAAACATGTACAAAGCTCATTGAGGAACTTATAAGCACTCATGTTGCATGAAAATTGTTTAGAGTCTTAGAAACGCGTTGTTAGATGTTTCATAAGTTCGTGAAACTTGTACAAAGCTCATTGAGGAACTTATAAGCACTCATGTTGCATGAAACTTGGTTTAGAGTTCTAGAAACGCGTTGTTAGATGTTTCATACGTTCGTAGAACTTGTACAAAGCTCATTGAGAAACTTATAAGCTCTCATGTTGCATGAAACTTGGTTTAGAGTCCTAGAACGCGTTGTTAAATGTTTCATAAGTTCGACAACTTGTACAAAGCTCATTGAGACACTTATAATCACTCATGTTACATGAAACTTGGTTTAGAGTCCTAGAAACGCGTTGTTAGATGTTTCATACGTTTGTCAAACTTGTAAAAAGTTCATTGAGGAACTTATAAGCTCTCATTTTGCATGAAACTTGGTTTAGAGTCCTAGAAATGAGTTGTTAGATGTGTCATAAGTTCGTCAAACTTGTACAAAGCTCATTGAGGAACTTATAGGCACTCATGTTGCATGAAACTTGGTTTAGAGTCCTAGAAACGCGTTGTTAGATGTTTCATAAGTTCCTCAAACATGTATAAATCTCATTGAGACACTTATAAGCCCTCATGTTGCATGAAACTTGGTTTAGAGTCCTAGAAACGCGTTGTTAGATGTTTCATAAGTTCGTGAAACTTGTAAAAATCTCATTGAGATACTTATAAGCACTTATGTTGCATGAAACTTGGTTAGAGTCCTAGAAACGCGTTGTTAGATGTTTCATAAGTTCGTGAAACTTGTACAAAGCTCATTGAGGAACTTATAAGCACTCATGTTGCATGAAACTCGGTTTAGAGACCTAGAAACGCGTTGTTAGATGTTTCATAAGTTCGTGAATCTTGTACAAAGCTCACTGATGAACTTATAAGCACTCATGTTGCATGAAACGTTGTTTAGAGTCCTAGAAACGCGTTGTTAGATGTTTCATAAGTTCGTGAAACTTGTACAAAGCTCATTGAGGAACTTATAAGCACTCATGTTGCATGATACTTGGTTTAGAGTCCTAGAAACGCGTTGTTAGATGTTTCATATGTTCGTCAAACTTGTACAAAGCTCATTGAGATACTTATAAGCACTCATGTGGCATGAAACTTGGTTTCGAGTCCTAGAAACGCGTTGTTAGATATTTCATAAGTTCGTCAAACTTGTATAAAGCTCATTGAGACATTTATAAGCACTCATGTTTCATGAAACTTGGTTTAGAGTCCTAGAAACGCGTCGTTAGATGTTTCATACGTTCTTCAAACTTGTACAAAGCCCATTGAAGAAGTTATAAGCGCTCATGTTGCATGAAACTTGGTTTAGAGTCCTAGAAACGCGTTTTTAGATGTTTCATACGTTCGTCAAACTTGTACAAAGCTCATTGAGAAACTTATAAGCGCTCATGTTGCATGAAACTTGGTTTAGAGTCCTAAAAACGCGTTGTTAGATGTTTCATAAGTTCGTGAAACTTGTACAAAGCTCATTGAGATACTTATAAGCACTCATGTTGCATGAAACTTGGTTTAGAGTCCTAGAAACGCGTTGTTAGATGTTTCATACGTTCGTCAAACTTGTACAAAGCTCATTGAGGAATTTATAAGCACCCATGTTGCATAAAACTTGGTTTCGAGTCCTAGAACGCGTTGTTAAATGTTTCATAAGTTCGTCAACTTGTTCAAAGCTCATTGAGACACTTATAATCACTCATGTTGCATGAAACTTGGTTTAGAGTCCTAGAAATGCGTTGTTAAATGTTTCATAAGTTCGTGAAACTTGTACAAAGCTCATTGAGGAACTTATAAGCACTCATGTTGCATGAAACTTGGTTTAGAGTCCTAGAAACGCGTTGTTAGATGTTTCATAATTTCGTGAAAATTGTACAAAGCTCATTGAGGAACTTATAAGCACTCATGTTGCGTGAAACTTGGTTTAGAGTCCTAGAAATGCGTTGTTAGATGTTTCAAACGTTCGTCAAAACTTGTACAAAGCTCATTGAGTAACTTATAAGCTCTCCTGTTGCATGAAACTTGGCTTAGAGTCTTTGAAACGCGTTGTTAGATGTTTCATACGTTCGTCAAACTTGTACAAAGCTCATTGAGGAACTTATAAACTCTCATGTTGCATGAAACCTTGGTTTAGAGTCCTAGAAACGCGTTGTTAGATGTTTCATACGTTCGTCAAAACTTGTACGAAGCTCATTGAGGAACTTATAAGCACTCATGTTGCATGAAACTTGGTTTAGAGTCCTAGAAACGCGTTGTTAGCTGTTTCATAAGTTCGTGAAACTTTACGAAGCTCATTGAAAAACATATAAGCACTCATGTCGCATGAAACTTGGTTTAGAGTCGAGAAACACGTTGTTAGATGTTTCATACGTTCGTCAAACTTGTACAAAGCTCATTGAGGAACTTATAAGCACAAATGTTGGATGAAACTTTGTTTAGAGTCCTAGAAACGCGTTGTTAGATGTTTCATACGTTCTTCAAACATGTACAAAGCTCATTGAGGAATTTATAAGCTCTCATAAGTTCGTGAAACTTGTACAAAGCACATTGAGGAACTTATAAGCACACATGTTGCATGGAACTAGGTTTAGAGTTCTAGAAACGCGTTGTTAGATGTTTCATACGTTCGTCAAACTTGTACATAGCACATTGAGGTACTTATAAACACTCATGTTGCACGAAACTTGGTTTAGAATCTTAGAAACGCGTTGTTCCATGTTTTATACGTTCGTCAAACTTGTACAAAGCTCATTGAGGAACTTATAAGCACTCATGTTGCATGACACTTGTTTAGAGTCCTAGAAACGCGTTGTTAGATCTTTCATAAGTTCGTGAAACTTGTACAAAGCTCATTGAGGAACAAATAAGCACTCATGTTGCATGAAACTTGGTTTAGAATTCTAGAAACGCGTTGTTAGATGTTTCATACGTTCGTAAAACTTGTACAAAGCTCATTGAGAAACTTATAAGCTCTCATGTTGCATGAAACTTGGTTTAGAGTCCTAGAACGCGTTTATAAATGTTTCATAAGTTCGACAACTTGTACAAAGCTCATTGAGACACTTATAATCACTCATGTTGCATGAAACTTGGTTTAGAGTCCTAGAAACGCGTTGTTAGATGTTTCATACGTTCGTCAAACTTGTACAAAGCTCATTGAGGAACTTATAAGCTCTCATGTTGCATGAAACTTGGTTTAGAGTCCTAGAAATGAGTTGTTAGATGTTTCATACGTTCGTCAAACTTGTACAAAGCTCATTGAGGAACTTATAGGCACTCATGTTGCATGAAACTTGGTTTAGAGTCCTAGAAACGCGTTGTTAGATGTTTCATAAGTTCCTCAAACTTGTATAAATCTCATTGAGACACTTATAAGCACTCATGTTGCATGAAACTTGGTTTAGAGTCCTAGAAACGCGTTGTTAGATGTTTCATAAGTTCGTGAAACTTGTAAAAAGCTCATTGAGATACTTATAAGCACTTATGTTGCATGAAACTTGGTTTAGAGTCCTAGAAACGCGTTGTTAGATGTTTCATAAGTTCGTGAAACTTGTACAAAGCTCATTGAGGAACTTATAAGCACTCATATTGCATGAAACTCGATTTAGAGACCTAGAAACGCGTTGTTAGATGTTTCATAAGTTCGTGAATCTTGTACAAAGCTCACTGATGAACTTATAATCACTCATGTTGCATGAAACGTTGTTTAGAGTCCTAGAAACGCGTTGTTAGATGTTTCATAAGTTCTTGAAACTTGTACAAAGCTCATTGAGGAACTTATAAGCACTCATGTTGCATGATACTTGGTTTAGAGTCCTAGAAACGCGTTGTTAGATGTTTCATATGTTCGTCAAACTTGTACAAAGCTCATTGAGATACTTATAAGCACTCATGTGGCATGAAACTTGGTTTCGAGTCCTAGAAACGCGTTGTTAGATATTTCATAAGTTCGTCAAACTTGTATAAAGCTCATTGAGACACTTATAAGCACTCATGTTTCATGAAACTTGGTTTAGAGTCCTAGAAACGCGTCGTTAAATGTTTCATACGTTCTTCAAACTTGTACAAAGCCCATTGAAGAAGTTATAAGCGCTCATGTTGCATGAAACTTGGTTTAGAGTCCTAGAAACGCGTTTTTATATGTTTCATACGTTCTTCAAACTTGTACAAAGCTCATTGAGGAACTTATAAGCGCTCATGTTGCATGAAACTTGGTTTAGAGTCCTAAAAACGCGTTGTTAGATGTTTCATAAGTTCGTGAAACTTGTACAAAGCTCATTGAGATACTTATAAGCACTCATGTTGCATGAACTTGGTTTAGATTCCTAGGAACGCGTTGTTAGATGTTTCATAATTTCTTGAAAATTGTACAAAGCTCATTGAGGAACTTATAAGCACTCATGTTGCATGAAACTTGGTTTAGAGTCCTAGAAACGCGTTGTTAGATGTTTCATAATTTTGTGAAAATTGTACAAAGCTCATTGAGGAACTTATAAGCACTCCTGTTGCATGAAACTTGGTTTAGAGTCATAGAAACGCGTTGTTAGATGTTTCATACGTTGGTCAAACTTGAACAAAGTTCATTGAGGAACTTATAAGCGCTCATGTTGCATGAAACTTGGTTTAGAGTCCTAGAAACGCGTTGTTAGATGTTTCATAAGTTCCTGAAATTTGTACAAAGCTCATTGAGATACTTATAAGCACTCATGTTGCATGAAACTTGGTTTAGAGTCCTAGAACCGCGTTGTTAGATGTTTCATACTTTCGTCAAACTTGTACAAAGGTCATTGAGGAACTTATAAGCACTCATGTTGCATGAAACTTGGTTTAGAGTCCTAGAAACGCGTTGTTAGATGTTTCATACGTTCGTCAAACTTGTACAAAACTCATTGAGATACTTATAAGCCCTCATGTCGCATGAAACTTGGTTTAGAGTCCTAGAAACGCGTTGTTAGATGTTTCATAAGTTCGTCAAACTTGTATAAAGCTCATTGAGACACTTATAAACATTCATGTTGCATGAAACTTGGTTTAAAGTCCTTGAAACGCGTTGTTAGATGTTTCATAAGTTCGTTCAACTTGTAAAATGCTCATTGAGGAACTTATAAGCTCTTATGTTGCATGAAACTTGGTTTAGAGTCCTAGAACGCGTTGTTAAATGTTTCATAAGTTCGTCAACTTGTACAAAGCTCATTGAGACACTTATAATCACTCATGTTGCATGAAACTTGGTTTAGAGTCCTAGAAACGCGTTATTAGATGTTTCATACGTTCGTGAAACTTGTACAAACCTCATTGAGGAACTTATAAGCACTCATGTTGCATGAAACTTGGTTTAGAATCCTAGAAACGCATTGTTAGATGTTTCATACGTTCGTCAAACTTGAACAAACCTCATTGAGACACTTATAATTACTCATGTTGCATGAAACTTGGTTTAGAGTCCTAGAAACGTGTTGTTATATGTTTCATACGTTCGTCAAACTTGTACAAAGCTCATTGAGGAACTTATAATCTCTCATGTTGAATGAAACTTGGTTTAGAGTATTAGAAACGCGTTGTTAGATGTTTCATAAGTTCGTGAAACTTGTACAAAGCTCATTGAGGAACTTATAAGCACTCATGTTGCATGAAACTTGGTTTAGAGTCCTAGAAACGCGTTGTTAGATGTTTCATAATTTCTTGAAAATTGTACAAAGCTCATTGAGGAACTTATAAGTACTCATGTTGCATGAAACTTGGTTTAGAGTCCTAGAAACGCGTTGTTAGATGTTTCATAATTTTGTGAAAATTGTACAAAGCTCATTGAGGAACTTATAAGCACTCCTGTTGCATGAAACTTGGTTTAGAGTCATAGAAACGCGTTGTTAGATGTTTCATACGTTGGTCAAACTTGAACAAAGTTCATTGAGGAACTTATAAGCGCTCATGTTGCATGAAACTTGGTTTAGAGTCCTAGAAACGCGTTGTTAGATGTTTCATAAGTTCGTCAAACTTTTACAAAGCTTATTGAGATACTTATAAGCACTCATGTTGCATGAAACTTGGTTTAGAGTCCTAGAAACGCGTTGTTAGATGTTTCATACGTTCGTCAAACTTGTACAAAGGTCATTGAGGAACTTGTAAGCACTCATGTTGCATGAAACTTGGTTTAGAGTCCTAGAAACGCGTTGTTAGATGTTTCATACGTTCGTCAAACTTGTACAAAACTCATTAAAATACTTATTAGCCCTCATGTCGCATGAAACTTGGTTTAGAGTCCTAGAAACGCGTTGTTAGATGTTTCATAAGTTCGTCAAACTTGTATAAAGCTCATTGAGACACTTATAAGCATTCATGTTGCATGAAACTTGGTTTAAATTCCTTGAAACGCGTTGTTAGATGTTTCATAAGTTCGTTCAACTTATACAAAGCTCATTGAGGAACTTATAAGCTCTCGTGTTGCATGAAACTTGGTTTAGAGTCCTAGAACGCGTTGTTAAATGTTTCATAAGTTCGTCAACTTGTACAAAGCTCATTGAGACACTTATAATCACTCATGTTGCACGAAACTTGGTTTAGAGTCCTAAAAACGCTTTGTTAGATGTTTCATACGTTCGTCAAACTTGTACAAAGCTCATTGAGATACGTATAAGCACTCATGTCGCATGAAACTTGGTTTAGAGTCCTAGAAACACGTTGTTAGATGTTTCATAAGTTCGTCAAACTTATATAAAGCTCATTGAGACACATAAGCATTCATGTTGCATGAAACTTGGTTTAGAGTCCTAGAAATACGTTGTTAGATGTTTCATAAGTCCGTGAAACTTGTACAAAGCTCTTTGAGTAACTTATAAGCACTCATGTGGCATGAAAATTGGTTTAGAATTCTAGAAACGCGTTGTTAGATGTTTCATACGTTCGTCACACTTGTACAAAGGTCATTGAGGAACTTATAAGCACTCATGTTGCATGAAACTTGGTTTAGGGTCCTAGAAAAGCGTTGTTAGATGTTTCATAAGTTCGTGAAACTTGTACAAAGCTCATTGAGGAACTTATAAGCACTCATGTTGCATGAAACTTGGTTTAGAGTCCTAGAAACAAGTTGTTAGATGTTTCGTACGTTTGTCAAACTTCTACAAAGCTCATTGAGGAACTTATAAGCACTCTTGTCGCATGAAACTTGGTTTAGAGTCCTAGAAAAACGTTGTTAGATGTTTCATATGTTCGTAAAACTTGTACAAAGCTCATATAGGAACTTATAAGCTCTCATGTTGCATGAAACTTGGTTTAGAGTCCTAGAAACGAGTTGTTAGATGTTTCATAAGTTCGTCAAACTTTTACAAAGCTTATTGAGGAACTTACAAGCACTCATGTTGCATGAAACTTGGTCTAGAGTCCTAGAAACGCGTTGTTAGAAGTTTCATAAGTTCGTCAAACTTTTATAAAGCTCATTGAGACACTTATAAGCATTCATGTTGCATGAAACTTGGTTTAGAGTCCTAGAAACGTGTTGTTAAATGTTTTATAAGTTCGTGAAACTTGTACAAAGCTCATTAAGATACTTATAAGCACTCATATTGCATGAAACTTTGTTTAGAGTCCTAGAAACGCGTTGTTAGATGTTTCATAAGTTCGTGAAACTTGTACAAAGCTCATTGAGGAACTTCTAAGCTCTCATGTTGCATGAAACTTGGTTTAGAGTCCTAGAACGAGTTGTTAGATGTTTCATAAGTTCGTCAAACTTGTACAAAGCTCATTGAGGAACTTATAAGCACTCATGTTGCGTGAAACTTGGTTTAGAATCCTAGAAACGCGTTGTTAGATGTTTCATACGTTCGTCAAACTTGTACAAAGCTCATTGAGTAACTTATAAGCTCTCATGTTGCATGAAACTTGGTTTAGAGTCCTAGAAACGCGTTGTTAGATGTTTCATACGTTCGTCAAACTTGTAAAAAGCTCATCGAGGAACTTATAAAATCTCATGTTGCATGAAACGTTGGTTTAGAGTCCTAGAAACGCGTTGTTAGATGTTTCATACGTTCGTCAAACTTGTAGAAAGCTCATTGAGGAACTTATAAGCACTCATGTTGCATGAAACTTGGTTTAGGGTCCTAGAAACGCGTTGTTAGATGTTTCATAAGTTCGTGAAACTTTTACAAAGCTCATTGAAAAACTTATAAGCACTCATGTCGCATGAAACTTGGTTTAGAGTCCTAGAAACACGTTGTTAGATGTTTCATACGTTCGTAAAACTTTGTACAAAGCTCATTGAGGAACCTATAATCTCTCATGTTGCATGAAACTTGGTTTAGAGTCCTAGAACGCGTTGTTAAATGTTTCATAAGTTCGTCAACTTGTACAAAGCTCATTGAGACACTTATAAGCACTCATGTCGCATGAAACTTGGTTTAGAGTCCTAGAAACACGTTGTTAGATGTTTCATATGTTCGTAAAACTTGTACAAACTCATTGAGGAACTTATAAGCTCTCATGTTGCATGAAACTTGGTTTAGAGAGTCCTAGAAACGAGTTGTTAGATGTTTCATAAGTTCGTCAAACTTTTACAAAGCTTATTTGAGGAACTTACAAGCACTCATGTTGCATGAAACTTGGTTTAGAGTCCTAGAAACGCGTTGTTAGAAGTTTCATAAGTTCGTCAAACTTGTATAAAGCTCATTGAGACACTTATAAGCATTCATGTTGCATGAAACTTGGTTTAGAGTCCTAGAAACGCGTTGTTAAATGTTTTATAAGTTCGTGAAACTTGTACAAAGCTCATTGAGGAACTTATAATCTCTCATGTTGCATGAAACTTTGTTTAGAGTCCTAGAAAAGCGTTGTTAGATGTTTCATAAGTTCGTGAAACTTGTACAAAGCTCATTGAGGAACTTATAAGCACTCATGTTGCATGAAACTTGGTTTAGAGTCCTAGAAACAAGTTGTTAGATGTTTCGTACGTTCGTCAAACTTCTACAAAGCTCATTGAGGAACTTATAATCTCTTATGTTGCATGAAACTTTGTTTAGAGTCCTAGAAAAGCGTTGTTAGATGTTTCATAAGTTCTTGAAACATGTACAAAGCTCATTGAGGAACTTATAAGCACTCATGTTGCATGAAACTTGGTTTAGAGTCCTAAAAACGCTTTGTTAGATGTTTCATACGTTCGTCAAACTTGTACAAAGCTCATTGAGATACGTATAAGCACTCATGTCGCATGAAACTTGGTTTAGAGTCCTAGAAACACGTAGTTAGATGTTTCATAAGTTCGTCAAACTTATATAAAGCTCATTGAGACACATAAGCATTCATGTTGCATGAAACTTGGTTTAGAGTCCTAGAAACGCGTTGTTAGATGTTTCATAAGTCCGTGAAACTTGTACAAAGCTCATTGAGTAACTTATAAGCACTCATGTGGCATGAAAATTGGTTTAGAATTCTAGAAACGCGTTGTTAGATGTTTCATACGTTCGTCACACTTGTACAAAGCTCATTGAGTAACTTATAAGCTCTCATGTTGCATGAAACTTGGTTTAGAGTCCTAGAACGCGTTGTTAAATGTTTCATAAGTTCGTCAACTTGTACAAAGCTCATTGAGACACTTATAATCACTCATGTTGCATGAATCTTGGTTTAGAGTCCTAGAAATGCGTTGTTAGATGTTTCATACGTTCGTCAAACTTGTACAAAGCTCATTGAGGATCTTCTAAGCTCTCATGTTGCATGAAACTTGGTTTAGAGTCCTAGAACGAGTTGTTAGATGTTTCATAAGTTCGTCAAACTTGTACAAAGCTCATTGAGGAAATTATAAGCACTCGTGTTGCGTGAAACTTGGTTTAGAGTACTAGAAACGCGTTGTTAGATGTTTCATAAGTTCGTGAAACTTGTACAAAGCTCATTGAGATAATCATATGCACTTATGTTGCATGAAACTTGGTTTAGAGTCCTAGAAACGTGTTGTTAGATGTTTCATACGTTCGTCAAACTTGTACAAAGGTCATTGAGGAACTTATAAGCACTCATGTTGCATGAAACTTGGTTTAGAGTCCTAGAAACGCGTTGTTAGATGTTTCGTACGTTCGTCAAACTTCTACAAAGCTCATTGAAGAACTTATAATCTCTCATGTTGCATGAAACTTTGTTTAGAGTCCTAGAAAAGCTTTGTTAGATGTTTCATAAGTTCGTGAAACTTGTACAAAGCTCATTGAGGAACTTATAAGCACTCATGTTGCATGAAACTTGGTTTAGAGTCCTAGAAACAAGTTGTTAGATGTTTCGTACGTTCGTCAAACTTCTACAAAGCTCATTGAGGAACTTATAATCTCTTATGTTGCATGAAACTTTGTTTAGAGTCCTAGAAAAGCGTTGTTAGATGTTTCATAAGTTCTTGAAACATGTACAAAGCTCATTGAGGAACTTATAAGCACTCATGTTGCATGAAACTTGGTTTAAAGTCCTAAAAACGCTTTGTTAGATGTTTCATACGTTCGTCAAACTTGTACAAAGCTCATTGAGATACGTATAAGCACTCATGTCGCATGAAACTTGGTTTAGAGTCCTAGAAACACGTAGTTAGATGTTTCATAAGTTCGTCAAACTTATATAAAAGCTCATTGAGACACATAAGCATTCATGTTGCATGAAACTTGGTTTAGAGTCCTAGAAACGCGTTGTTAGATGTTTCATAAGTCCGTGAAACTTGTACAAAGCTCACTGAGGAACTTATAAGCACTCATGTTGCATGAAACTTAGTTTAGAGTTTTAGAAACGCTTTGTTAGATGTTTCATACGTTCGTCAAACTTGTACAAAGCTCATTGAGATACGAATAAGCACTCATGTCGCATGAAACTTCGTTTAGAGTCCTAGAAACACGTTGTTAGATGTTTCATAAGTTCGTCAAACTTATATAAAGCTCATTGAGACACATAAGCATTCATGTTGCATGAAACTTGGTTTAGAGTCCTAGAAACGCGTTGTTAGATGTTTCATAAGTCCGTGAAACTTGTACAAAGCTCATTGAGTAACTTATAAGCACTCATGTGGCATGAAAATTGGTTTAGAATTCTAGAAACGCGTTGTTAGATGTTTCATACGTTCGTCACACTTGTACAAAGCTCATTGAGTAACTTATAAGCTCTCATGTTGCATGAAACTTGGTTTAGAGTCCTAGAACGCGTTGTTAAATGTTTCATAAGTTCGTCAACTTGTACAAAGCTCATTGAGACACTTATAATCACTCATGTTGCATGAATCTTGGTTTAGAGTCCTAGAAATGCGTTGTTAGATGTTTCATACGTTCGTCAAACTTGTACAAAGCTCATTGAGGATCTTCTAAGCTCTCATGTTGCATGAAACTTGGTTTAGAGTCCTAGAACGAGTTGTTAGATGTTTCATAAGTTCGTCAAACTTGTACAAAGCTCATTGAGGAAATTATAAGCACTCGTGTTGCGTGAAACTTGGTTTAGAGTACTAGAAACGCGTTGTTAGATGTTTCATAAGTTCGTGAAACTTGTACAAAGCTCATTGAGATAATCATATGCACTTATGTTGCATGAAACTTGGTTTAGAGTCCTAGAAACGTGTTGTTAGATGTTTCATACGTTCGTCAAACTTGTACAAAGGTCATTGAGGAACTTATAAGCACTCATGTTGCATGAAACTTGGTTTAGAGTCCTAGAAACGCGTTGTTAGATGTTTCGTACGTTCGTCAAACTTCTACAAAGCTCATTGAAGAACTTATAATCTCTCATGTTGCATGAAACTTTGTTTAGAGTCCTAGAAAAGCTTTGTTAGATGTTTCATAAGTTCGTGAAACTTGTACAAAGCTCATTGAGGAACTTATAAGCACTCATGTTGCATGAAACTTGGTTTAGAGTCCTAGAAACAAGTTGTTAGATGTTTCGTACGTTCGTCAAACTTCTACAAAAGCTCATTGAGGAACTTATAATCTCTTATGTTGCATGAAACTTTGTTTAGAGTCCTAGAAAAGCGTTGTTAGATGTTTCATAAGTTCTTGAAACATGTACAAAGCTCATTGAGGAACTTATAAGCACTCATGTTGCATGAAACTTGGTTTAAAGTCCTAAAAACGCTTTGTTAGATGTTTCATACGTTCGTCAAACTTGTACAAAGCTCATTGAGATACGTATAAGCACTCATGTCGCATGAAACTTGGTTTAGAGTCCTAGAAACACGTAGTTAGATGTTTCATAAGTTCGTCAAACTTATATAAAGCTCATTGAGACACATAAGCATTCATGTTGCATGAAACTTGGTTTAGAGTCCTAGAAACGCGTTGTTAGATGTTTCATAAGTCCGTGAAACTTGTACAAAGCTCACTGAGGAACTTATAAGCACTCATGTTGCATGAAACTTAGTTTAGAGTTTTAGAAACGCTTTGTTAGATGTTTCATACGTTCGTCAAACTTGTACAAAGCTCATTGAGATACGAATAAGCACTCATGTCGCATGAAACTTGGTTTAGAGTCCTAGAAACACGTTGTTAGATGTTTCATAAGTTCGTCAAACTTATATAAAGCTCATTGAGACACATAAGCATTCATGTTGCCTGAAACTTGGTTTAGAGTCCTAGAAACGCGTTGTTAGATGTTTCATAAGTCCGTGAAACTTGTACAAAGCTCATTGAGGAACTTATAAGCACTTATGTGGCATGAAAATTGGTTTAGAATTCTAGAAACAGTTTGTTAGATGTTTCATACGTTCGTCACACTTGAACAAAGCTCATTGAGTAACTTATAAGCTCTCATGTTTCATGAAACTTGGTTTAGAGTCCTAGAACGCGTTGTTAAATGTTTCATAAGTTCGTCAACTTGTACAAAGCTCATTGAGGAACTTATAAGCACTCATGTTGCGTGAAACTTGGTTTAGAATCCTAGAAACGCGTTGTTAGATGTTTCATACGTTCGTCAAACTTGTACAAAGCTCATTGAGTAACTTATAAGCTCTCATGTTGCATGAAACTTGGTTTAGAGTCCTAGAAACGCGTTGTTAGATGTTTCATACGTTCGTCAAACTTGTAAAAAGATCATCGAGGAACTTATAAGCACTCATGTTGCATGAAACGTTGGTTTAGAGTCCTAGAAACGCGTTGTTAGATGTTTCATACGTTCGTCAAACTTGTAGAAAGCTCATTGAGGAACTTATAAGCACTCATGTTGCATGAAACTTGGTTTAGGGTCCTAGAAACGTGTTGTTAGATGTTTCATAAGTTCGTGAAACTTTTACAAAGCTCATTGAAAAACTTATAAGCACTCATGTCGCATGAAACTTGGTTTAGAGTCCTAGAAACACGTTGTTAGATGTTTCATACGTTCGTAAAACTTGTACAAAGCTCATTGACGAACCTATAATCTCTCATGTTGCATGAAACTTGGTTTAGAGTCCTAGAAACGAGTTGTTAGATGTTTCATAAGTTCGTCAAACTTTTACAAAGCTTATTGAGGAACTTACAAGCACTCATGTTGCATGAAACTTGGTTTAGAGTCCTAGAAACGCGTTGTTAGAAGTTTCATAAGTTCGTCAAACTTGTATAAAGCTCATTGAGACACTTATAAGCATTCATGTTGCATGAAACTTGGTTTAGAGTCCTAGAAACGCGTTGTTAAATGTTTTATAAGTTCGTGAAACTTGTACAAAGCTCATTGAGATACTTATAAGCACTCATATTGCATGAAACTTTGTTTAGAGTTCTAGAAACGCGTTGTTAGATGTTTCATAAGTTCGTGAAACTTGTACAAAGCTAATTGAGGAACTTATAAGCAGGCATGTTGCATGAAACTTGGTTTAGAGTCCTAGAAACGCGTTGTTAGATGTTTCATAATTTCGTGAAAATTGTACAAAGCTCATTGAGGAACTTATAAGCACTCATGTTGCGTGAAACTTGGTTTAGAGTCCTAGAAATGCGTTGTTAGATGTTTCAAACGTTCGTCAAACTTGTACAAAGCTCATTGAGTAACTTATAAGCTCTCCTGTTGCATGAAACTTGGCTTAGAGTCTTTGAAACGCGTTGTTAGATGTTTCATACGTTCGTCAAACTTGTACAAAGCTCATTGAGGAACTTATAAACTCTCATGTTGCATGAAACCTTGGTTTAGAGTCCTAGAAACGCGTTGTTAGATGTTTCATAAGTTCGTCAACTTGTACAAAGCTCATTGAGACACTTATAAGCACTCATGTCTCATGAAACTTGGTTTAGAGTCCTAGAAACACGTTGTTAGATGTTTCATATGTTCGTAAAACTTGTACAAAACTCATTGAGGAACTTATAAGCTCTCATGTTGCATGAAACTTGGTTTAGAGTCCTAGAAACGAGTTGTTAGATGTTTCATAAGTTCGTCAAACTTTTACAAAGCTTATTGAGGAACTTACAAGCACTCATGTTGCATGAAACTTGGTTTAGAGTCCTAGAAACGCGTTGTTAGAAGTTTCATAAGTTCGTCAAACTTGTATAAAGCTCATTGAGACACTTATAAGCATTCATGTTGCATGAAACTTGGTTTAGAGTCCTAGAAACGTGTTGTTAAATGTTTTATAAGTTCGTGAAACTTGTACAAAGCTCATTGAGATACTTATAAGCACTCATATTGCATGAAACTTTGTTTAGAGTTCTAGAAACGCGTTGTTAGATGTTTCATAAGTTCGTGAAACTTGTACAAAGCTAATTTAGGAACTTATAAGCAGGCATGTTGCATGAAACTTGGTTTAGAGTCCTAGAAACGCGTTGTAAGATGTTTCATAATTTCGTGAAAATTGTACAAAGCTCATTGAGGAACTTATAAACACTCATGTTGCGTGAAACTTGGTTTAGAGTCCTAGAAACGCGTTGTTAGATGTTTCATAAGTTCGTCAACTTGTTCAAAGCTCATTGTGTAACTTATAATCACTCATGTTGCATGAAACTTGGTTTAGAGTCCTAGAAATGCGTTGTTAGATGTTTCATAAGTTCGTGAAACTTGTACAAAGCTCATTGAGGAACTTATAAGCACTCATGTTGCATGAAACTTGGTTTAGAGTCCTAGAAACGCGTTGTTAGATGTTTCATAATTTTCTTGAAAATTGTACAAAGCTCATTGAGGAAGTTATAAGCACTCATGTTGCGTGAAACTTGGTTTAGATGTTTCAAACGTTCGTCAAACTTGTACAAAGCTCATTGAGTAACTTATAAGCTCTCCTGTTGCATGAAACTTGGCTTAGAGTCTTTGAAACGCGTTGTTAGATGTTTCATACGTTCGTCAAACTTGTAAAAAGCTCATTGAGGAACTTATAAACTCTCATGTTGCATGAAACCTTGGATTAGAGTCCTAGAAACGCGTTGTTAGATGTTTCATACGTTCGTCAAACTTGTACGAAGCTCATTGAGGAACTTATAAGCACTCATGTTGCATGAAACTTGGTTTAGAGTCCTAGAAACGCGTTGTTAGCTGTTTCATAAGTTCGTGAAACTTTACGAAGCTCATTGAAAAACATATAAGCACTCATGTCGCATGAAACTTGGTTTAGAGACGAGAAACACGTTGTTAGATGTTTCATACGTTCGTCAAACTTTTACAAAGCTCATTGAGGAACTTATAAGCACAAATGTTGGATGAAACTTGGTTTAGAGTCCTAGAAACGCGTTGTTAGATGTTTTATACGTTCTTTAAACATGTACAAAGCTCATTGAGGAACTTATAATCTCTCATGTTGCATGAAACTTTGTTTAGAGTCCTAGAAAAGCGTTGTTAGATGTTTCATAAGTTCGTGAAACTTGTACAAAGCTCATTGAGGAACTTATAAGCACTCATGTTGCATGAAACTTGGTTTAGAGTCCTAGAAACAAGTTGTTAAATGTTTCGTACGTTCGTCAAACTTCTACAAAGCTCATTGAGGAACTTATAATCTCTTATGTTGCATGAAACTTTGTTTAGAGTCCTAGAAAAGCGTTGTTAGATGTTTCATAAGTTCTTGAAACATGTACAAAGCTCATTGAGGAACTTATAAGCACTCATGTTGCATGAAACTTGGTTTAGAGTCCTAAAAAACGCTTTGTTAGATGTTTCATACGTTCGTCAAACTTGTACAAAGCTCATTGAGATACGTATAAGCACTCATGTCGCATGAAACTTGGTTTAGAGTCCTAGAAACACGTAGTTAGATGTTTCATAAGTTCGTCAAACTTATATAAAGCTCATTGAGACACATAAGCATTCATGTTGCATGAAACTTGGTTTAGAGTCCTAGAAACGCGTTGTTAGATGTTTCATAAGTCCGTGAAACTTGTACAAAGCTCATTGAGTAACTTATAAGCACTCATGTGGCATGAAAATTGGTTTACAATTCTAGAAACGCGTTGTTAGATGTTTCATACGTTCGTCACACTTGTACAAAGCTCATTGAGTAACTTATAAGCTCTCATGTTGCATGAAACTTGGTTTAGAGTCCTAGAACGCGTTGTTAAATGTTTCATAAGTTCGTCAACTTGTACAAAGCTCATTGAGACACTTATAATCACTCATGTTGCATGAATCTTGGTTTAGAGTCCTAGAAATGCGTTGTTAGATGTTTCATACGTTCGTCAAACTTGTACAAAGCTCATTGAGGATCTTCTAAGCTCTCATGTTGCATGAAACTTGGTTTAGAGTCCTAGAACGAGTTGTTAGATGTTTCATAAGTTCGTCAAACTTGTACAAAGCTCATTGAGGAAATTATAAGCACTCGTGTTGCGTGAAACTTGGTTTAGAGTACTAGAAACGCGTTGTTAGATGTTTCATAAGTTCGTGAAACTTGTACAAAGCTCATTGAGATAATCATATGCACTCATGTTGCATGAAACTTGGTTTAGAGTCCTAGAAACGTGTTGTTAGATGTTTCATACGTTCGTCAAACTTGTACAAAGGTCATTGAGGAACTTATAAGCACTCATGTTGCATGAAACTTGGTTTAGAGTCCTAGAAACGCGTTGTTAGATGTTTCGTACGTTCGTCAAACTTCTACAAAGCTCATTGAAGAACTTATAATCTCTCATGTTGCATGAAACTTTGTTTAGAGTCCTAGAAAAGAGTTGTTAGATGTTTCATAAGTTCGTGAAACTTGTACAAAGCTCATTGAGGAACTTATAAGCACTCATGTTGCATGAAACTTGGTTTAGAGTTCTAGAAACAAGTTGTTAGATGTTTCGTACGTTCGTCAAACTTCTACAAAGCTCATTGAGGAACTTATAATCTCTTATGTTGCATGAAACTTTGTTTAGAGTCCTAGAAAAGCGTTGTTAGATGTTTCATAAGTTCTTGAAACATGTACAAAGCTCATTGAGGAACTTATAAGCACTCATGTTGCATGAAACTTGGTTTAAAGTCCTAAAAACGCTTTGTTAGATGTTTCATACGTTCGTCAAACTTGTACAAAGCTCATTGAGATACGTATAAGCACTCATGTCGCATGAAACTTGGTTTAGAGTCCTAGAAACACGTAGTTAGATGTTTCATAAGTTCGTCAAACTTATATAAAGCTCATTGAGACACATAAGCATTCATGTTGCATGAAACTTGGTTTAGAGTCCTAGAAACGCGTTGTTAGATGTTTCATAAGTTCGTGAAACTTGTACAAAGCTCATTGAGTAACTTATAAGCACTCATGTGGCATGAAAATTGGTTTAGAATTCTAGAAACGCGTTGTTAGATGTTTCATACGTTCGTCACACTTGTACAAAGCTCATTGAGTAACTTATAAGCTCTCATGTTGCATGAAACTTGGTTTAGAGTCCTAGAACGCGTTGTTAAATGTTTCATAAGTTCGTCAACTTGTACAAAGTTCATTGAGACACTTATAATCACTCATGTTGCATGAATCTTGGTTTAGAGTCCTAGAAATGCGTTGTTAGATGTTTCATACGTTCGTCAAACTTGTACAAAGCTCATTGAGGAACTTCTAAGCTCTCATGTTGCATGAAACTTGGTTTAGAGTCCTAGAACGAGTTGTTAGATGTTTCATAGGTTCGTCAAACTTGTACAAAGCTCATTGAGGAACTTATAAGCACTCATGTTGCGTGAAACTTGGTTTAGAGTACTAGAAACGTGTTGTTAGATGTTTCATAAGTTCGTGAAACTTGTACAAAGCTCATTGAGATACTTATAAGCACTCATGTTGCATGAAACTTGGTTTAGAGTCCTAGAAACGTGTTGTTAGATGTTTCATACGTTCGTCAAACTTGTACAAAGGTCATTGAGGAACTTATAAGCACTCATGTTGCATGAAACTTGGTTTAGAGTTCTAGAAACGCGTTGTTAGATGTTTCGTACGTTCGTCAAACTTCTACAAAGCTCATTGAGGAACTTATAATCTCTCATGTTGCATGAAACTTTGTTTAGAGTCCTAGAAAAGCGTTGTTAGATGGTTCATAAGTTCGTGAAACTTGTACAAAGCTCATTGAGGAACTTATAAGCACTCATGTTGCATGAAACTTGGTTTAGAGTCCTAGAAACAAGTTGTTAGATGTTTCGTACGTTCCTCAAACTTCTACAAAGCGTTGTTGAGACACTTAAGTCATGTTGCATGAAACTTTGTTTAGAGTCCTAGAAAAGTACAAAGTTGTTAGAACTTATAATGCACTCATGTCATAAGTTCATGAACTTGTACTTGGTCATTAGAGTTTTAGAACTCACGCTTTGTTAGATGTTTCAGTTTTAGAAACGCTTTGTTAGATGTTTCATACGTTCGTCAAACTTGTACAAAGCTCATTGAGATACGAATAAGCACTCATGTCGCATGAAACTTGGTTTAGAGTCCTAAAAACACGTTGTTAGATGTTTCATAAGTTCGTCAAACTTATATAAAGCTCATTGAGACACATAAGCATTCATGTTGCCTGAAACTTGGTTTAGAGTCCTAGAAACGCGTTGTTAGATGTTTCATAAGTCCGTGAAACTTGTACAAAGCTCATTGAGGAACTTATAAGCACTTATGTGGCATGAAAATTGGTTTAGAATTCTAGAAACAGTTTGTTAGATGTTTCATACGTTCGTCACACTTGAACAAAGCTCATTGAGTAACTTATAAGCTCTCATGTTTCATGAAACTTGGTTTAGAGTCCTAGAACGCGTTGTTAAATGTTTCATAAGTTCGTCAACTTGTACAAAGCTCATTGAGACACTTATAATCACTCATGTTGCATGAATCTTGGTTTAGAATCCTAGAAACGCGTTGTTAGATGTTTCATACGTTCGTCAAACTTGTACAAAGCTCATTGAGTAACTTATAAGCTCTCATGTTGCATGAAACTTGGTATAGAGTCCTAGAAACGCGTTGTTAGATGTTTCATACGTTCGTCAAACTTGTAAAAAGCTCATCGAGGAACTTATAAAATCTCATGTTGCATGAAACGTTGGTTTAGAGTCCTAGAAACGCGTTGTCAGATGTTTCATACGTTCGTCAAACTTGTACAAAGCTCATTGAGGAACTTCTAAGCTCTCATGTTGCGTGAAACTTGGTTTAGAATCCTAGAAACGCGTTGTTAGATGTTTCATACGTTCGTCAAACTTGTACAAAGCTCATTGAGTAACTTATAAGCTCTCATGTTGCATGAAACTTGGTTTAGAGTCCTAGAAACGCGTTGTTAGATGTTTCATACGTTCGTCAAACTTGTAAAAAGCTCATCGAGGAACTTATAAAATCTCATGTTGCATGAAACGTTGGTTTAGAGTCCTAGAAACGCGTTGTTAGATGTTTCATACGTTCGTCAAACTTGTAGAAAGCTCATTGAGGAACTTATAAGCACTCATGTTGCATGAAACTTGGTTTAGGGTCCTAGAAACGCGTTGTTAGATGTTTCATAAGTTCGTGAAACTTTTACAAAGCTCATTGAAAAACTTATAAGCACTCATGTCGCATGAAACTTGGTTTAGAGTCCTAGAAACACGTTGTTAGATGTTTCATACGTTCGTAAAACTTGTACAAAGCTCATTGACGAACCTATAATCTCTCATGTTGCATGAAACTTCGTTTAGAGTCCTAGAACGCGTTGTTAAATGTTTCATAAGTTCGTCAACTTGTACAAAGCTCATTGAGACACTTATAAGCACTCATGTCTCATGAAACTTGGTTTAGAGTCCTAGAAACACGTTGTTAGATGTTTCATATGTTCGTAAAACTTGTACAAAGCTCATTGAGGAACTTATAAGCTCTGATGTTGCATGAAACTTGGTTTAGAGTCCTAGAAACGAGTTGTTAGATGTTTCATAAGTTCGTCAAACTTTTACAAAGCTTATTGAGGAACTTACAAGCACTCATGTTGCATGAAACTTGGTTTAGAGTCCTAGAAACGCGTTGTTAGAAGTTTAATAAGTTCGTCAAACTTGTATAAAGCTCATTGAGACACTTATAAGCATTCATGTTGCATGAAACTTGGTTTAGAGTCCTAGAAACGCGTTGTTAAATGTTTTATAAGTTCGTGAAACTTGTACAAAGCTCATTGAGATACTTATAAGCACTCATATTGCATGAAACTTTGTTTAGAGTTCTAGAAACGCGTTTTTAGATGTTTCATAAGTTCGTGAAACTTGTACAAAGCTAATTGAGGAACTTATAAGCAGGCATGTTGCATGAAACTTGGTTTAGAGTCCTAGAAACGCGTTGTTAGATGTTTCATAATTTCGTGAAAATTGTACAAAGCTCATTGAGGAACTTATAAGCACTCCTGTTGCATGAAACTTGGTTTAGAGTCCTAGAAACGAGTTGTTAGATGTTTCATACGTTGTTCAAACTTGAACAAAGTTCATTGAGGAACTTATAAGCGCTCATGTTGCATGAAACTTGGTTTAGAGTCCTAGAAACGCGTTGTTAGATGTTTCATACGTTCGTCAAACTTGTACAAAATTCATTGAGATACTTATAAGCCCTCATGTCGCATGAAACTTGGTTTAGAGTCCTAGAAACGCGTTGTTAGATGTTTCATAAGTTCGTCAAACTTGTATAAAGCTCATTGAGAAACTTATAAGCATTCATGTTGCATGAAACTTTGTTTAAAGTCCTTGAAACGCGTTGTTGGATGTTTCATAAGTTCGTTCAACTTGTACAAAGCTCATTGAGGAACTTATAAGCTCTCATGTTGCATGAAACTTGGTTTAGAGTCCTAGAACGCGTTGTTAAATGTTTCATGAGTTCGTCAACTTGTACAAATCTCATTGAGACACTTATAATCACTTATGTTGCATGAAACTTGGTTTAGAGTCCTAGAAACGCGTTGTTAGATGTTTCATACGTTCGTGAAACTTGTACAAAGCTCATTGAGGAACTTATAAGCACTCATGTTGCATGAAACTTGGTTTAGAATTCTAGAAACGCGTTGTTAGATGTTTCATACGTTCGTAAAACTTGTACAAAGCTCATTGAGAAACTTATAAGCTCTCATGTTGCATGAAACTTGGTTTAGAGTCCTAGAACGCGTTGTTAAATGTTTCATAAGTTCGACAACTTGTACAAAGCTCATTGAGATACTTATAATCACTCATGTTGCATGAAACTTGGTTTAGAGTCCTAGAAACGCGTTGTTAGATGTTTCATACGTTCGTCAAACTTGTACAAAGCTCATTGAGGAACTTATAAGCACTCATGTTTCATGAAACTTGGTTTAGAGTCCTAGAAACGCGTTGTTAGCTGTTTCATAAGTTCGTGAAACTTTACGAAGCTCATTGAAAAACATATAAGCACTCATGTCGCATGAAACTTGGTTTAGAGTCGAGAAACACGTTGTTAGATGTTTCATACGTTCGTGAAACTTGTACAAAGCTCATTGAGGAACTTATAATCTCTCATGTTGCATGAAACTTTGTTTAGAGTCCTAGAAACGCGTTGTTAGATGTTTCATACGTTCGTCAAACTTGTACAAAGCTCATTGAGGAACTTATAAGCACAAATGTTGGATGAAACTTGGTTTAGAGTCCTAGAAACGCGTTGTTAGATGTTTCATACGTTCGTCAAACTTGTACAAAGCTCATTGAGGAACTTATAAGCACTCATGTTGCATGAAACTTGGTTTAGAGTCCTAGAAACGCGTTGTTAGATGTTTCATAATTTCGTGAAAATTGTACAAAGCTCATTGAGGAACTTATAAGCACTCATGTTGCATGAAACCTTGGTTAAGAGTCCTAGAAACGCGTTGTTAGATGTTTCATACGTTCGTCAAACTTGTACAAAGCTCATTGAGGAACTTATAAGCACTCATGTTGCATGAAACTTGGTTTAGAGTCCTAGAAACGCGTTGTTAGATGTTTCATAAGTTCGTGAAACTTTAGAAAGCTCATTGAAAAACATATAAGCACTCATGTCGCATGAAACTTGGTTTAGAGTCCTAGAAACACGTTGTTAGATGTTTCATACGTTCTTCAAACTTGTACAAAGCTCATTAAGGAACTGATAATCTCTCATGTTGCATGAAACTTTGTTTAGAGTCCTAGAAACGCGTTGTTAGATGTTTCTTACGTTCGTCAAACTTGTACAAAGCTCATTGAGGACTTATAAGCACAAATGTTGCATGAAACTTGGTTTAGAGTCCTAGAAACGCGTTGTTAGATGTTTCATAAGTTCTTCAAACATGTACAAAGCTCATTGAGGAACTTATAAGCTCTCATGTTGCATGAAACTTGGTTTAGAGACCTAGAAACGCGTTGTTAGATGTTTCATAAGTTCGTGAAACTTGTACAAAGCACATTGAGGAACTTATAAGCACTCATGTTGCATGAAACTTGGTTTAGAGTTCTAGAAACGTGTGTTAGATGTTTCATACGTTCCTCAAACTTGTACAAAGCGCATTGAGGTACTTATAAACACTCATGTTGCACGAAACTTGGTTTAGAATCCTAGAAACGCTTTGTTCGATGTTTCATACATTCGTCAAACTTGTACAAAGATCATTGAGGAACTTATAAGCACTCATGTTGCATGAAACTTGTTTAGAGTCCTACAAACGCGTTGTTAGATGTTTCATAAGTTCGTGAAACTTGTACAAAGCTCATTGAGGAACTTATAAGCACTCATGTTGCATGAAACTTGGTTTAGAATTCTAGAAACGCATTGTTAGATGTTTCATACGTTCGTAGAACTTGTACAAAGCTCATTGAGAAACTTATAAGCTCTCATGTTGCATGAAACTTGGTTTAGAGTCCTAGAACGCGTTGTTAAATGTTTCATAAGTTCGTCAACTTGTACAAAGCTCATTGAGACACTTATAATCACTCATGTTGCATGAAACTTGGTTTAGAGTCCTAGAAACGCGTTGTTAGATGTTTCATAAGTTCGTGAAACTTGTACAAAGCTCATTGAGGAACTTATAAGCACTCATGTTGCATGAAACTTGGTTTAGAGTTCTAGAAACGTGTGTTAGATGTTTCATACGTTCCTCAAACTTGTACAAAGCGCATTGAGGTACTTATAAACACTCATGTTGCACGAAACTTGGTTTAGAATCCTAGAAACGCTTTGTTCGATGTTTCATACATTCGTCAAACTTGTACAAAGATCATTGAGGAACTTATAAGCACTCATGTTGCATGAAACTTGTTTAGAGTCCTACAAACGCGTTGTTAGATGTTTCATAAGTTCGTGAAACTTGTACAAAGCTCATTGAGGAACTTATAAGCACTCATGTTGCATGAAACTTGGTTTAGAATTCTAGAAACGCATTGTTAGATGTTTCATACGTTCGTAGAACTTGTACAAAGCTCATTGAGAAACTTATAAGCTCTCATGTTGCATGAAACTTGGTTTAGAGTCCTAGAACGCGTTGTTAAATGTTTCATAAGTTCGTCAACTTGTACAAAGCTCATTGAGACACTTATAATCACTCATGTTGCATGAAACTTGGTTTAGAGTCCTAGAAACGCGTTGTTAGATGTTTCATAAGTTCGTGAAACTTGTACAAAGCTCATTGAGGAACTTATAAGCACTCATGTTGCATGAAACTTGGTTTAGAGTCCTAGAAACGCGTTGTAAGATGTTTCATAATTTCGTGAAAATTGTACAAAGCTTATTGAGGAACTTATAAACACTCATGTTGCGTGAAACTTGGTTTAGAGTCCTAGAAACGCGTTGTTAGATGTTTCATAAGTTCGTCAACTTGTTCAAAGCTCATTGTGTAACTTATAATCACTCATGTTGCATGAAACTTGGTTTAGAGTCCTAGAAATGCGTTGTTAGATGTTTCATAAGTTCGTGAAACTTGTACAAAGCTCATTGATGAACTTATAAGCACTCATGTTGCATGAAACTTGGTTTAGAGTCCTAGAAACGCGTTGTTAGATGTTTCATAATTTCAGGAAAATTGTACAAAGCTCATTGAGGAAGTTATAAGCACTCATGTTGCGTGAAAGTTGGTTTAGAGTCCTAGAAATGCGTTGTTAGATGTTTCAAACGTTCGTCAAACTTGTACAAAGCTCATTGAGTAACTTATAAGCTCTCCTGTTGCATGAAACTTGGCTTAGAGTCTTTGAAACGCGTTGTTAGATGTTTCATACGTTCGTCAAACTTGTACAAAGCTCATTGAGGAACTTATAAACTCTCATGTTGCATGAAACCTTGGTTTAGAGTCCTAGAAACGCGTTGTTAGATGTTTCATACGTTCGTCAAACTTGTACGAAGCTCATTGAGGAACTTATAAGCACTCATGTTGCATGAAACTTGGTTTAGAGTCCTAGAAACGCGTTGTTAGCTGTTTCATAAGTTCGTGAAACTTTACGAAGCTCATTGAAAAACATATAAGCACTCATGTCGCATGAAACTTGGTTTAGAGTCGAGAAACACGTTGTTAGATGTTTCATACGTTCGTCAAACTTTTACAAAGCTCATTGAGGAACTTATAAGCACAAATGTTGGATGAAACTTGGTTTAGAGTCCTAGAAACGCGTTGTTAGATGTTTTATACGTTCTTTAAACATGTACAAAGCTCATTGAGGAATTTATAAGCTCTCATGTTTCATGAAACTTGGTTTAGAGACCTAGAAACGCGTTGTTAGATGTTTCATAAGTTCGTGAAACTTGTACAAAGCACATTGAGGAACTTATAAGCACACATGTTGCATGAAACTTGGTTTAGAGTTCTAGAAACAAGTTGTTAGATGTTTCATACGTTCGTCAAACTTGTACATAGCACATTGAGGTACTTATAAACACTCATGTTGCACGAAACTTGGTTTAGAATCTTAGAAACGCGTTGTTCGATGTTTTATACGTTCGTCAAACTTGTACAAAGCTCATTGAGGAACTTATAAGCACTCATGTTGCATGACACTTGTTTAGAGTCCTAGAAACGCGTTGTTAGATCTTTCATGAGTTCGTGAAACTTGTACAAAGCTCATTGAGGAACTTATAAGCACTCATGTTGCATGAAACTTGGTTTAGAATTGTAGAAACGCGTTGTTAGATGTTTCATACGTTCGTAAAACTTGTACAAAGCTCATTGAGAAACTTATAAGCTCTCATGTTGCATGAAACTTGGTTTAGAGTCCTAGAACGCGTTGTTAAATGTTTCATAAGTTCGACAACTTGTACAAAGCTCATTGAGACACTTATAATCACTCATGTTGCATGAAACTTGGTTTAGAGTCCTAGAAACGCGTTGTTAGATGTTTCATACGTTCGTCAAACTTGTACAAAGCTCATTGAGGAACTTATAGGCACTCATGTTGCATGAAACTTGGTTTAGAGTCCTAGAAACGCGTTGTTAGATGTTTCATAAGTTCCTCAAACTTGTATAAATCTCATTGAGACACTTATAAGAACTCATGTTGCATGAAACTTGGTTTAGAGTCCTAGAAACGCGTTGTTAGATGTTTCATAAGTTCGTGAAACTTGTAAAAAGCTCATTGAGATACTTATAAGCACTTATGTTGCATGAAACTTGGTTTAGAGTCCTAGAAACGCGTTGTTAGATGTTTCATAAGTTCGTGAAACTTGTACAAAGCTCATTGAGGAACTTATAAGCACTCATGTTGCATGAAACTCGGTTTAGAGACCTAGAAACGCGTTGTTAGATGTTTCATAAGTTCGTGAATCTTGTACAAAGCTCACTGATGAACTTATAAGCACTCATGTTGCATGAAACGTTGTTTAGAGTCCTAGAAACGCGTTGTTAGATGTTTCATAAGTTCGTGAAACTTGTACAAAGCTCATTGAGGAACTTATAAGCACTCATGTTGCATGAAACTTGGTTTCGAGTCCTAGAAACGCGTTGTTAGATATTTCATAAGTTCGTCAAACTTGTATAAAGCTCATTGAGACACTTATAAGCACTCATGTTTCATGAAACTTGGTTTAGAGTCCTAGAAACGCGTCGTTAAATGTTTCATACGTTCTTCAAACTTGTACAAAGCCCATTGAAGAAGTTATAAGCGCTCATGTTGCATGAAACTTGGTTTAGAGTCCTAGAAACGCGTTTTTAAATGTTTCATACGTTCGTCAAACTTGTACAAAGCTCATTGAGGAACTTATAAGCGCTCATGTTGCATGAAACTTGGTTTAGAGTCCTAAAAACGCGTTGTTAGATGTTTCATAAGTTCGTGAAACTTGTACAAAGATCATTGAGTTACTTATAAGCACTCATGTTGCATGAAACTTGGTTTAGAGTCCTAGAAACGCGTTGTTAGATGTTTCATACGTTCGTCAAACTTGTACAAAGCTCATTGAGGAATTTATAAGCACCCATGTTGCATAAAACTTGGTTTCGAGTCCTAGAACGCGTTGTTAAATGTTTCATAAGTTCGTCAACTTGTTCAAAGCTCATTGAGACACTTATAATCACTCATGTTGCATGAAACTTGGTTTAGAGTCCTAGAAATGCGTTGTTAAATGTTTCATAAGTTCGTGAAACTTGTACAAAGCTCATTGAGAAACTTATAAGCACTCATGTTGCATGAAACTTGGTTTAGAATCCTAGAAACGCATTGTTAGATGTTTCATACGTTCGTCAAACTTGAACAAACCTCATTGACACACTTATAATTACTCAGTTTGCATGAAACTTGGTTTAGAGTCCTAGAAACGTGTTGTTATATGTTTCATACGTTCGTCAAACTTGTACAAAGCTTATTGAGGAACTTATAATCTCTCATGTTGAATGAAACTTGGTTTAGAGTATTAGAAACGTGTTGTTAGATGTTTCATAAGTTCGTGAAACTTGTACAAAGCTCATTGAGGAACTTATAACCACTCATGTTGCATGAAACTTGGTTTAGAGTCCTAGAAACGCGTTGTTAGATGTTTCATAATTTCTTGAAAATTGTACAAAGCTCATTGAGGAACTTATAAGCACTCATGTTGCATGAAACTTGGTTTAGAGTCCTAGAAACGCGTTGTTAGATGTTTCATAATTTTGTGAAAATTTTACAAAGCTCATTGAGGAACTTATAAGCACTCATGTTGCATGAAACTTGGTTTAGAGTCATAGAAACGCGTTGTTAGATGTTTCATACGTTGGTCAAACTTGAACAAAGTTCATTGAGGAACTTATAAGCGCTCATGTTGCATGAAACTTGGTTTAGAGTCCTAGAAACGCGTTGTTAGATGTTTCATAAGTTCCTGAAATTTGTACAAAGCTCATTGAGATACTTATAAGCACTCATGTTGCATGAAACTTGGTTTAGAGTCCTAGAAACGCGTTGTTAGATGTTTCATACGTTCGTCAAACTTGTACAAAGGTCATTGAGGAACTTATAAGCACTCATGTTGCATGAAACTTGGTTTAGAGTCCTAGAAACGCGTTGTTAGATGTTTCATACGTTCGTCAAACTTGTACAAAACTCATTGAGATACTTATAAGCCCTCATGTCGCATGAAACTTGGTTTAGAGTCCTAGAAATGCGTTGTTAGATGTTTCATAAGTTCGTCAAACTTGTATAAAGCTCATTGAGACACTTATAAGCATTCATGTTGCATGAAACTTTGTTTAAAGTCCTTGAAACGCGTTGTTGGATGTTTCATAAGTTCGTTCAACTTGTACAAAGCTCATTGAGGAACTTATAAGCTCTCATGTTGCATGAAACTTGGTTTAGAGTCCTAGAACGCGTTGTTAAATGTTTCATAAGTTCGTCAACTTGTACAAATCTCATTGAGACACTTATAATCACTTATGTTGCATGAAACTTGGTTTAGAGTCCTAGAAACGCGTTGTTAGATGTTTCATACGTTCGTGAAACTTGTACAAAGCTCATTGAGGAACTTATAAGCACTCATGTTGCATGAAACTTGGTTTAGAGTCCTAGAAACGCGTTGTTAGATGTTTCATAAGTTCGTCAAACTTTTATAAAGCTCATTGAGACACTTATAAGCATTCGGGTTGAATGAAACTTGGTTTAGAGTCCTAGAAACGCGTTGTTAGATGTTTCATAAGTTCGTGAAACTTGTACAAAGCTCATTGAGATACTTATAAGCACTCATGTTGCATGAAACTTGGTTTAGAGTCCTAGAAACGTGTTGTTAGATGTTTCATACGTTCGTCAAACTTGTACAAAACTCATTGAGATACTTATAAGCCCTCATGTCGCATGAAACTTGGTTTAGAGTCCTAGAAACGCGTTGTTAGATGTTTCATAAGTTCGTCAAACTTGTATAAAGCTCATTGAGACACTTATAAGCATTCATGTTGCATGAAACTTGGTTTAAAGTCCTTGAAACACGTTGTTAGATGTTTCATAAGTTCGTTCAACTTGTACAAAGCTCATTGAGGAACGTATAAGCTCTCATGTTGCATGAAACTTGGTTTAGAGTCCTAGAACGCGTTGTTAAATGTTTCATAAGTTCGTCAACTTGTACAAAGCTCATTGAGACACTTATAATCACTCATGTTGCATGAAACTTGGTTTAGAGTCCTAGAAACGCGTTGTTAGATGTTTCATACGTTCGTGAAACTTGTACAAAGCTCATTGAGGAACTTATAAGCACTCATGTTGCATGAAACCTGGTTTAGAGTCCTAGAAACGCGTTGTTAGATGTTTCATAAGTTCGTCAAACTTTTATAAAGCTCATTGAGACACTTATAAGCATTCGGATTGAATGAAACTTGGTTTAGAGTCCTAGAAACGCGTTGTTAGATGTTTCATAAGTTCGTGAAACTTGTACAAAGCTCATTGAGATACTTATAAGCACTCATGTTGCATGAAACTTGGTTTAGAGTCCTAGAAACGTGTTGTTAGATGTTTCATACGTTCGTCAAACTTGTACAAAGGTCATTGAGGAATTTATAAGCACTCATGTTGCATGAATATTGGTTTAGAGTCCTAGAAACGCGTTGTTAGATGTTTCGTACGTTCGTCAAACTTCTACAAAGCTCATTGAGGAACTTATAATCTCTCATGTTGCATGAAACTTTGTTTAGATTCCTAGAAAAGCGTTGTTAGATGTTTCATAAGTTCGTGAAACTTGTACAAAGCTCATTGAGGAACTTATAAGCACTCATGTTGCATGAAACTTGGTTTAGAGTCCTAGAAACAAGTTGTAAGATGTTTCGTACGTTCGTCAAACTTCTACAAAGCTCATTGAGGAATTTATAATCTTTTATGTTGCATGAAACTTTGTTTAGAGTCCTAGAAAAGCGTTGTTAGATGTTTCATAAGTTCTTGAAACATGTACAAAGCTCATTGAGGAACTTATAAGCACTCATGTTGCATGAAACTTGGTTTAGAGTCCTAAAAACGCTTTGTTAGATGTTTCATACGTTCGTCAAACTTGTACAAAGCTCATTGAGATACGTATAAGCACTCATGTCGCATGAAACTTGGTTTAGAGTCCTAGAAACACGTTGTTAGATGTTTCATAAGTTCGTCAAACTTATATAAAGTTCATTGAGACACATAAGCATTCATGTTGCATGAAACTTGGTTCAGTGTCCTAGAAACGCGTTGTTAGATGTTTCATAAGTCCGTGAAACTTTTACAAAGCTCATTGAGTAACTTATAAGCACTCATGTGGCATGAAAATTGGTTTAGAATTCTAGAAACACGTTGTTAGATGTTTCATACGTTCGTCACACTTGTACAAAGCTCATTGAGTAACTTATAAGCTCTCATGTTGCATGAAACTTGGTTTAGAGTCCTAGAACGCGTTGTTAAATGTTTCATAAGTTCGTCAACTTGTACAAAGCTCATTGAGACACTTATAATCACTCATGTTGCATGAATCTTGGTTTAGAGTCCTAGAAATGCGTTGTTAGATGTTTCATACGTTCGTCAAACTTGTACAAAGCTCATTGAGGAACTTCTAAGCTCTCATGTTGCATGAAACTTTGTTTAGAGTCCTAGAACGAGTTGTTAGATGTTTCATAAGTTAGTCAAACTTGTACAAAGCTCATTGAGGAAATTATAAACACTCATGTTCTGTGAAACTTGGTTTAGAGTACTAGAAACGCGTTGTTAGATGTTTCATAAGTTCGTGAAACTTGTACAAAGCTCATTGAGATACTTATAAGCACTCATGTTGCATGAAACTTGGTTTAGAGTCCTAGAAACGTGTTGTTAGATGTTTCATACGTTCGTCAAACTTGTACAAAGGTCATTGAGGAACTTATAAGCACTCATGTTGCATGAAACTTGGTTTAGAGTCCTAGAAACGCGTTGTTAGATGTTTCGTACGTTCGTCAAACTTCTACAAAGCCCATTGAGGAATTTTAACCTCTCATGTTGCATGAAAGTTTGTTTAGAGTCCTAGAAAAGCGTTGTTAGATGTTTCATAAGTTCGTGAAACTTGTACAAAGCTCATTGAGGAACTTATAAGCACTCATGTTGCATGAAACTTGGTTTAGAGTCCTAGAAACAAGTTGTTAGATGTTTCGTACGTTCGTAAAACTTCTACAAAGCCCATTGAGGAACTTATAATCTCTTATGTTGCATGAAACTTTGTTTAGAGTCCTAGAAAAGCGTTGTTAGATGTTTCATAAGTTCTTGAAACAAGTACAAAGCTCATTGAGGAACTTATAAGCACTCATGTTGTGTGAAACTTGGTTTAGAGTCCTAAAAACGCTTTGTTAGATGTTTCATACGTTCGTCAAACTTGTACAAAGCTCATTGAGATACGTATAAGCACTCATGACGCATGAAACTTGGTTTAGAGTCCTAGAAACACGTTGTTAGATGTTTCATAAGTTCGTCAAACTTATATAAAGCTCATTGACACACATAAGCATTCATGTTGCATGAAAGTTGGTTTAGAGTCCTAGAAACGCGTTGTTAGATGTTTCATAAGTCCGTGAAACATGCACAAAGCTCATTGAGTAACTTATAAGCACTCAATTGGCATGAAAATTGGTTTAGAATTCTAGAAACGCGTTGTTAGATGTTTCATACGTTCGTCACACTTGTACAAAGCTCATTGAGTAACTTATAAGCTCTCAAGTTGCATGAAACTTGGTTTAGAGTCCTAGAACGCGTTGTTAAATGTTTCATAAGTTCGTCAACTTGTACAAAGCTCATTGAGACACTTATAATCACTCATGTTGCATGAATATTGGTTTAGAGTCCTAGAAATGCGTTGTTAGATGTTTCATACGTTCGTCAAACTTGTACAAAGCTCATTGAGGAACTTATAAGCTCTCATGTTGCATGAAACTTGGTTTAGAGTCCTAGAACGAGTTGTTAGATGTTTCATAAGTTCGTCAAACTTGTACAAAGCTCATTGAGGAACTTATAAGCACTCATGTTGCGTGAAACTTGGTTTAGAGTACTAGAAACGCGTTGTTAAATGTTTCATAAGTTCGTGAAACTTGTACAAAGCTCATTGAGATACTTATAAGCACTCATGTTGCATGAAACTTGGTTTAGAGTCCTAGAAACTTTTTGTTAGATGTTTCATACGCTCGTCAAACTTGTACAAAGGTCATTGAGGAACTTATAAGCACTCATGTTGCATGAAACTTGGTTTAGAGTCCTAGAAACGCGTTGTTAGATGTTTCGTACGTTCGTCAAACTTCTACAAAGCTCATTGAGGAACTTATAATCTCTCATGTTGCATGAAACTTTGTTTAGAGTCCTAGAAAAGCGTTGTTAGATGTTTCATAAGTTCGTGAAACTTGTACAAAGCTCATTGAGGAACTTATAAGCACTCATGTTGCATGAAACTTGGTTTAGAGTCCTAGAAACAAGTTGTTAGATGTTTCGTACGTTCGTCAAACTTCTACAAAGCTCATTGAGGAACTTATAATCTCTTATGTTGCATGAAACTTTGTTTAGAGTCCTAGAAAAGCGTTGTTAGATGTTTCATAAGTTCATGAAACTTGTACAAAGCTCATTGAGGAACTTATAAGCACTCATGTTGCATGAAACTTGGTTTAGAGTCCTAGAAACGCTTTGTTAGATGTTTCATACGTTCGTCAAACTTGTACAAAGCTCATTGAGATACGTATATGCACTCATGTCGCATGAAACTTGGTTTAGAGTCCTAGAAACACGTTGTTAGATGTTTCATAAGTTCGTCAAACTTATATAAAGCTCATTGAGACACATAAGCATTCATGTTGCCTGAAACTTGGTTTAGAGTCCTAGAAACGCGTTGTTAGATGTTTCATAAGTCCGTGAAACTTGTACAAAGATCATTGAGGAACTTATAAGCACTTATGTGGCATGAAAATTGGTTTAGAATTCTAGAAACAGTTTGTTAGATGTTTCATACGTTCGTTACACTTGAACAAAACTCATTGAGTAACTTATAAGCTCTCATGTTGCATGAAACTTGGTTTAGAGTACTAGAACGCGTTGTTAAATGTTTCATAAGTTCGTCAACTTGTACAAAGCTCATTGAGACACTTATAATCACTCATGTTACATGAATCTTGGTTTAGAGTCCTAGAAATGCGTTGTTAGATGTTTCATACGTTCGTCAAACTTGTACAAAGCTCATCGAGGAACTTCTAAGCTCTCATGTTGCATGAAACTTGGTTTAGAGTCCTAGAAACGCGTTGTTAGATGTTTCGTACGTTCGTCAAACTTCTACAAAGCTCATTGAGGAACTTATAATCTCTCATGTTGCATGAAACTTTGTTTAGAGTCCTAGAAAAGCGTTGTTAGATGTTTCATAACTTCGTGAAACTTGTACAAAGCTCATTGAGGAACTTATAAGCACTCATGTTGCATGAAACTTGGTTTAGAGTCCTAGAAACAAGTTGTTAGATGTTTCGTACGTTCGTCAAACTTCTACAAAGCTCATTGAGGAACTTATAATCTCTTATGTTGCATGAAACTTTGTTTAGAGTCCTAGAAAAGCGTTGTTAGATGTTTCATAAGTTCATGAAACTTGTACAAAGCTCATTGAGGAACTTATAAGCACTCATGTTGCATGAAACTTGGTTTAGAGTCCTAGAAACGCTTTGTTAGATGTTTCATACGTTCGTCAAACTTGTACAAAGCTCATTGAGATACGTATAAGCACTCATCTCGCATGAAACTTGGTTTAGAGTCCTAGAAACACGTTTTTAGATGTTTCATAAGTTCGTCAAACTTATATAAAGCTCATTGAGACACATAAGCATTCATGTTGCCTGAAACTTGGTTTAGAGTCCTAGAAACGCGTTGTTAGATGTTTCATAAGTCCGGGAAACTTGTACAAAGCTCATTGAGTAACTTATAAGCACTTATGTGGCATGAAAATTGGTTTAGAATTCTAGAAACAGTTTGTTAGATGTTTCATACGTTCGTCACACATGAAAATTGGTTTAGAGTCCTAGAACGCGTTGTTAAATGTTTCATAAGTTCGTCAACTTGTACAAAGCTCATTGAGACACTTATCATCACTCATGTTGCATGAATCTTGGTTTAGAGTCCTAGAAATGCGTTGTTAGATGTTTCATACGTTCGTCAAACTTGTACAAAGCTCATTGAGGAACTTCTAAGCTCTCATGTTGCATGAAACTTGGTTTAGAGTCCTAGAACGAGTTGTTAGATGTTTCATAAGTTCGTCAAACTTGTACAAAGCTCATTGAGGAACTTATAAGCACTCATGTTGCGTGAAACTTGGTTTAGAGTCCTAGAAACGCGTTGTTAGATGTTTCATACGTTCGTCAAACTTGTACAAAGCTCATTGAGTAACTTATAAGCTCTCATGTTGCATGAAACTTGGTTTAGAGTCCTAGAAACGCGTTGTTAGATGTTTCATACGTTCGTCAAACTTGTAAAAAGCTCATCGAGGAACTTATAAAATCTCATGTTGCATGAAACGTTGGTTTAGAGTCCTAGAAACGCGTTGTTAGATGTTTCATACGTTCGTCAAACTTGTAGAAAGCTCATTGAGGAACTTACAAGCACTCATGTTGCATGAAACTTGGTTTAGGGTCCTAGAAACGCGTTGTTAGATGTTTCATAAGTTCGTGAAACTTACAAAGCTCATTGAAAAACTTATAAGCACTCATGTCGCATGAAACTTGGTTTAGAGTCCTAGAAACACGTTGTTAGATGTTTCATACGTTCTTAAAACTTGTACAAAGCTCATTGAGGAACCTATAATCTCTCATGTTGCATGAAACTTGGTTTAGAGTCCTAGAACGCGTTGTTAAATGTTTCATAAGTTCGTCAACTTGTACAAAGCTCATTGAGACACTTATAAGCACTTTTGTCGCATGAAACTTGGTTTAGAGTCCTAGAAACACGTTGTTAGATGTTTCATATGTTCGTAAAACTTGTACAAAGCTCATTGAGGAACTTATAAGCT
Source organism: Cochlearia excelsa (assembly GCA_963556525.1). Classification (NCBI taxonomy): domain Eukaryota; kingdom Viridiplantae; phylum Streptophyta; class Magnoliopsida; order Brassicales; family Brassicaceae; genus Cochlearia; species Cochlearia excelsa. The sequence goes on from CAUVZT010000011.1 coordinate 1,601,364, forward strand.
CTCATGTTGCATGAAACTTGGTTTAGAGTCCTAGAAACGAGTTGTTAGATGTTTCATAAGTTCGTCAAACTTTTACAAAGCTTATTTAGTAACTTACAAGCACTCATGTTGCATGAAACTTGGTTTAGACTCCTAGAAACGCGTTGTTATAAGTTTCATAAGTTCGTCAAACTTGTATAAAGCTCATTGAGACACTTATAAGCATTCATGTTGCATGAAACTTGGTTTAGATTCCTAGAAACGCGTTGTTAAATGTTTTATAAGTTCGTGAAACTTGTACAAAGCTCATTGAGATACTTATAAGCACTCATATTGCATGAAACTTTGTTTAGAGTCCTAGAAACGCGTTGTTAGATGTTTCATAAGTTCGTGAAACTTGTACAAAGCTAATTGAGGAACTTATAAGCGCTCATGTTGCATGAAACTTGGTTTAGAGTCCTAGAAACGCGTTGTTAGATGTTTCATAAGTTCGTGAAACTTGTAAAAAGCTCATTGAGATACTTATAAGCACTTATGTTGCATGAAACTTGGTTTAGAGTCCTAGAAACGCGTTGTTAGATGTTTCATAAGTTCGTGAAACTTGTACAAAGCTCATTGAGGAACTTATAAGCACTCATGTTGCATGAAACTCGGTTTAGAGACCTAGAAACGCGTTGTTAGATGTTTCATAAGTTCGTGAATCTTGTACAAAGCTCACAGATGAACTTATAAGCACTCATGTTGCATGAAACGTTGTTTAGAGTCCTAGAAACGCGTTGTTAGATGTTTCATAAGTTCGTGAAACTTGTACAAAGCTCTTCGAGGAACTTATAAGCATTCATGTTGCATGATACTTGGTTTAGAGTCCTAGAAACGCGTTGTTAGATATTTCATAAGTTCGTCAAACTTGTATAAATCTCATTGAGACATTTATAAGCACTCATGTTTCATGAAACTTGGTTTAGAGTCCTAGAAACGCGTCGTTAAATGTTTCATACGTTCTTCAAACTTGTACAAAGCCCATTGAAGAAGTTATAAGCGCTCATGTTGCATGAAACTTGGTTTAGAGTCCTAGAAACGCGTTTTTAGATGTTTCATACGTTCGTCAAACTTGTACAAAGCTCATTGAGGAACTTATAAGCGCTCATGTTGCATGAAACTTGGTTTAGAGTCCTAAAAACGCGTTGTTAGATGTTTCATAAGTTCGTGAAACTTGTACAAAGCTCATTGAGATACTTATAAGCACTCATGTTGCATGAAACTTGGTTTAGAGTCCTAGAAACGCGTTGTTAGATGTTACATACGTTCGTCAAACTTGTACAAAGCTCATTGAGGAATTTATAAGCACCCATGTTGCATAAAACTTGGTTTCGAGTCCTAGAACGCGTTGTTAAATGTTTCATAAGTTCGTCAACTTGTTCAAAGCTCATTGAGACACTTATAATCACTTATGTTGCACGAAACTTGGTTTAGAGTCCTAGAAATGCGTTGTTAAATGTTTCATAAGTTCGTGAAACTTGTACAAAGCTCATTGAGGAACTTATAAGCACTCATGTTGCATGAAACTTGGTTTAGAATCCTAGAAACGCATTGTTAGATGTTTCATACGTTCGTCAAACTTGAACAAACCTCATTCAGACACTTATAATTACTCATGTTGCATGAAACTTGGTTTAGAGTCCTAGAAACGTGTTGTTATATGTTTCATACGTTCGTCAAATTTGTACAAAGCTCATTGAGGAACTTATAATCTCTCATGTTGAATGAAACTTGGTTTAGAGTATTAGAAACGCGTTGTTAGATGTTTCATAAGTTCGTGAAACTTGTACAAAGCTCATTGAGGAACTTATAAGCACTCATGTTGCATGAAACTTGGTTTAGAGTCCTAGAAACGTGTTGTTAGATGTTTCATAATTTCTTGAAAATTGAACAAAGCTCATTGAGGAACTTATAAGCACTCATGTTGCATGAAACTTGGTTTAGAGTCCTAGAAACGCGTTGTTAGATGTTTCATAATTTTTTGAAAATTGTACAAAGCTCATTGAGGAACTTATAAGCACTCATGTTGCATGAAACTTGGTTTAGAGTCATAGAAACGCGTTGTTAGATGTTTCATACGTTGGTCAAACTTGAACAAAGTTCATTGAGGAACTTATAAACGCTCATGTTGCATGAAACTTGGTTTAGAGTCCTAGAAACGCATTGTTAGATGTTTCATAAGTTCCTGAAATTTGTATAAAGCTCATTGAGATACTTATAAGCACTCATGTTGCATGAAACTTGGTTTAGAGTCCTAGAAACGCGTTGTTAGATGTTTCATACGTTCGTCAAACTTGTACAAAGGTCATTGAGGAACTTATAAGCACTCATGTTGCATGAAACTTGGTTTAGAGTCTTAGAAACGCGTTGTTAGATGTTTCATACGTTCGTCAAACTTGTACAAAACTCATTGAGATACTTATAAACCCTCATGTCGCATGAAACTTGGTTTAGAGTCCTAGAAACGCGTTGTTAGATGTTTCATAAGTTCGTCAAACTTGTATAAAGCTCATTGAGACACTTATAAGCATTCATGTTGCATGAAACTTGGTTTAAAGTCCTTGAAACGCGTTGTTAGATGTTTCATAAGTTCGTTCAACTTGTACAAAGCTCATTGAGGAACTTATAAGCTCTCATGTTGCATGAAACTTGGTTTAGAGTCCTAGAAACGCATTGTTAGATGTTTCATAAGTTCCTGAAATTTGTACAAAGCTCATTGAGATACTTATAAGCACTCATGTTGCATGAAACTTGGTTTAGAGTCCTAGAAACGCGTTGTTAGATGTTTCATACGTTCGTCAAACTTGTACAAAGGTCATTGAGGAACTTATAAGCACTCATGTTGCATGAAACTTGGTTTAGAGTCTTAGAAACGCGTTGTTAGATGTTTCATACGTTCGTCAAACTTGTACAAAACTCATTGAGATACTTATAAACCCTCATGTCGCATGAAACTTGGTTTAGAGTCCTAGAAACGCGTTGTTAGATGTTTCATAAGTTCGTCAAACTTGTATAAAGCTCATTGAGACACTTATAAGCATTCATGTTGCATGAAACTTGGTTTAAAGTCCTTGAAACGCGTTGTTAGATGTTTCATAAGTTCGTTCAACTTGTACAAAGCTCATTGAGGAACTTATAAGCTCTCATGTTGCATGAAACTTGGTTTAGAGTCCTAGAACGCGTTGTTAAATGTTTCATAAGTTCGTCAACTTGTACAAAGCTCATTGAGACACTTATAATCACTCATGTTGCATGAAACTTGGTTTAGAGTCCTAGAAACGCGTTGTTAGATGTTTCATACGTTCGTGAAACTTGTAAAAAGCTCATTGAGGAACTTATAAGCACTCATGTTGCATGAAACTTGGTTTAGAGTCCTAGAAACGCGTTGTTAGATGTTTCATAAGTTCGTCAAACTTTTATAAAGCTCATGGAGACACTTATAAGCATTCAGGTTGAATGAAACTTGGTTTAGAGTCCTAGAAACGCGTTGTTAGATGTTTCATAAGTTCGTGAAACTTGTACAAAGCTCATTGAGATACTTATAAGCACTCATGTTGCATGAAACTTGGTTTAGAGTCCTAGAGACGTGTTGTTAGATGTTTCATACGTTAGTCAAACTTGTACAAAGGTCATTGAGGAACTTATAAGCACTCATGTTGCATGAAACTTGGTTTAGAGTCCTAGAAACGCGTTGTTAGATGTTTCGTACGTTCGTCAAACTTCTACAAAGCTCATTGAGGAACTTATAATCTCTCATGTTGCATGAAACTTTGTTTAGAGTCCTAGAAAAGCGTTGTTAGATGTTTCATAAGTTCGTGAAACTTGTACAAAGCTCATTGAGGAACTTATAAGCACTCTTGTTGCATGAAACTTGGTTTAGAGTCCTAGAAACAAGTTGTTAGATGTTTCGTACGTTCGTCAAACTTCTACAAAGCTCATTGAGGAACTTATAATCTCTTATGTTGCATGAAACTTTGTTTAGAGTCCTAGAAAAGCGTTGTTAGATGTTTCATAAGTTCTTGAAACATGTACAAAGCTCATTGAGGAACTTATAAGCACTCATGTTGCATGAAACTTGGTTTAGAGTCCTAGAAACAAGTTGTTAGATGTTTCATAAGTTCGTCAACTTGTACAACGCTCATTGAGACACTTATAATCACTCATGTTGCATGAATCTTGGTTTAGAGTCCTAGAAATGCGTTGTTAGATGTTTCATACGTTCGTCAAACTTGTACAAAGCTCATTGAGGAACATCTAAGCTCTCA